>CAJNOI010000099.1:44460-205105 GCA_905250115.1 Adineta steineri
ATACTTGTGGCCAGACGGAAACGTTTATGATGGAGACTGGAAAGATGGTCAGAGAACAGGCGAAGGAATGTTTCTATGGGCTAACGGTGATAAATATATTGGAGATTTTGTTGCCGGTGAACGAACTGGAAAGGGAACTCATATATGGATAGATGGTTCGACTTATAATGGTGAATGGAAGAACGGAAACATGCATGGAAAAGGCATCCGTACATACACTAACGGAAATGTCTATGACGGAGAGTGGATGAACAATAAGAGGATCGGTATTGGTCATTTCAAGTGGAAAGATGATGGAGAGTATAATGGTGAGTGGAAAGAGGATAAATTTGATGGCCAAGGAACTAGAATATTGCCATCGGGAGACAAATATATAGGTCGGTGGATCAATGGTAAACAGCATGGGCGTGGAAAATACTTCTATCCAGACGGAAACGTTTATGATGGAGACTGGAAAGATGGTCAGAGAACTGGTAGAGGAACATTTCTGTGGGCTAACGGTACTAAATACATCGGGGACTTTGTAATCGGTAGACAAACTGGTAGCGGAACACAGACATGGCCATCGGGCGCGAAATACATGGGGCAATATCAAAATAATCAATTCCACGGCTTGGGACAATACACATGGCCTGATGGATCGATACGTGTGGGTCAATGGAACAACGGACAGGAATGTTAGTCAATGAGTCCAACACGAGCAATACGTAGCTACTTTCAGACCTTGGAACGATGTATCATTCCTTCCTTTTTTTTATTAGAACATCCTTCGCTTCACATATAATCTATTTTTTTGTTCTTTTTTAATGTTTGCTCAAATATTCTTGCAGAAACGTGGGACAAAATGCTTAGCGTTTTGAGGATGTGGGTGTAGGTGTAGGATTCGTGTGAATGGAATTGTGTGTGCACGCTGTAGTTTTTCATGTACACACAATCTTACCTACTGTTAGGCCCAACAGTGGTTAAGGTGCACTGGCCTCAGTCTAATCTATCCTCACCCATCCACTAACTTCGATCTGCAATTATTCGCACTATCATATCACCCCTAAAAAATCACACGCATCCCCGCTTCACTTTTTATATTAAGATCTGATTCATAAGATGAAATATGTTTGTATTCGTTTTGTAATCTCAGAATATGGCTTTAACACGTGAACTTTTATCTAGCGCGTCAGATTCGTTTTATGGTTGTAAGTCACATATACTTTTGTTTTGATATTCAGCGAAAACAGTTTCTCAATAACACACGGTCAATACTGAGTCAAACTGTTACGTTTGGCGCCCAAACTATTATAGAAAAACAGTGAATAATATGGTATTTCTCCAATGCATCGAAAACGAATAGAGATTATATCATGTATTCACTTTTAGAAACTTTATGTAATGAAGTACTGTTCTCCTTTAGTTAGTCTTGATGAATCAAACTAACACTACGATGCGCTTCAGTCTTGTTGTACGATTACTAGACTTATAGTGGTAGAAGACGAATTAATAGATACTTGTATAGAATTTTTACTATCGCAACCACTTAATCCATGTTTAATAATGAATTGATCAGGCGTCGAGAAAGTATTAACTCAGTTTTATTCTTGCGAATGACTATTTCTCCTCGACCAGTTGCATCTGTCTTGCAGAAATAAAATCAAGGGGGAAACAGCAGAATCCATGAATCCATGAATCCATTTGAATCCACTTGAATCCACCTGAATCCACGTGAATCCACTTGAATCCACATGAATCCACTTTAGTCCACTCTGATATAAAATTCTTAAAATTATAAAAATATGCGTAAAAAAGTGAGCTCGACGTGTAAACTTGAACTTTCGAGCTTCTTACGAATCTGCATTTTATTGCTCAATTGCAGTCTGTACGTCTACATTCGGATTGATCTCACATGTTTTCCATAAAAACTAGGTAAACATCAGTATATATTTAAGATTAAACGAAATACCATTTTTTACTTCCGGTAATTAATGAAATATCTCTAATTACTTCTGGAAGCTAATAAAACACTTCTAATCACTTCCGAAAGTGATTATAGGGGTTTCATTAATTATCAAAAGCAATTAGAATTATCTCCTTAATCATCTGAGTTAATTACATATATTAAATTAATTATCGAAAGTAATTAGAAGGGTATTCTTGATTAGTGATGCTGATTAGCAGTAGTTTTAGAAATCTTAAGCACTTACATAATGAATTTTGATATAAGATTATGATGCACTGCTTTTCGTGGTAAAGTGTGAAGTAGACCTAGGACAGCTTACAGTTCCAAGTTCGGAGGAACTGGTCAAGAGAACTACCAATACAGTAGTTTTGAAAGGGACTGATCTGTGCCAACAGTCCTTTGACAAGAACTGAACTGTATCGACAGTTCTTTGAGAGAAATTGAGCTATTCTAACCATTCTTCGATAGGAACTTGTCTGTGCCAAAACTCATTTTTTCAATACGAATTGGAATATTTCTTGAACAGATATTTCAATTTGGAAAGCCACGATAAAATTCTTCAAAAGGAAGTCACAATTTGTATTGAAAAAATAAGTTTTGAAGTAGGCCAGTCCCCATGAGAGAACTGTTGACACAAATCAGTTTCTGTCAAAAAAAATATTATACAGTTCCTAAGATCGGAACTAATATGGAATTGTCCTACCTAGGGGTGAGTCATTTGACTTAACTTACAATTAAGTTAAGTTTTTTGACTTTACGCTTTGTATTAAGTTTTAAGTTTTTTCATTGAAAATCAAAACTTAGTATTAAGTGTTAAGTAAACATTTGATACTTAATATCAAATGTTAAGTGAAAACACATAATTAAGTGACTCACCCTTAGTCCTACTCCTAGTGTGAAGTGGTGTGGGGTAAACTCGAAATTTCGAGCTTACGACGATTCCAGTACACTTTTTTTGGAGTAAAATATACACATAAACAGACTACTAGTTGGCTATCAACTGGTGAAAAAACTAAAATGTCAAACAATTGATTGCTTCGAGTACAACAGATTCGTAAAACAGATAATGTATGTTTGTATCCGAAACAAGATTTCTAAAAATTTCATACAACAGTACACGATAAAAACAAAAAAAATACAAATATCGAATTGTTACAATAGATTTCAGAGAAATAGGAAATCATTTTACGAAATTTTATGTGACTCCGCTTGAATCCACCTGAATCCATGTGAATCCATCTGAATCCGTGAATCCACTTGAATCCAATTGAATCCAATTGAATCCACTTGAATCCGAGGGACTGGATTCTGCTGTTTCCTCCTTGAATAAAATTCATCCGTATTCGACGAATTAACTTTCTTGCCATTCCTTCGATAATGTCACTTGAATTCAGTCGAGTCGTCGTCGAATTGGCTTAGACCGCCTGTTTTGAAAGGTATTTGTCTATCATTATCTGATACAGAAACGTTCAACTACGTTTTTGGGGTGTGGATGTGAGCATCTCCTGCTGATGCCAACACCCACACCCTTGAGATCTTTGACCTCTCAATGGCACTATAACAAAAAAATAGTCGTTTTTCCGTCTGTTTTAATCGTTCAAAATATTGTGAAGTGGACGGCTGACGTCGAACACGCACATATACAATGCCTTTTTCATTTATTGGTCGGGATTCATCAATTACCCTGCCATATATTTCATTCACTATATATTTTATACATATGTTCGTTAGTCAGTACAATGGAAAATTGTATGCAATTAGAAGATTTATCCAGTGAACTATTTTGTGTAATTTTTGATTACTTGAATGCATTCGATCTATTTTTGGCATTTGCTTCTCTCAATTCACGTATTTCATCTATTATAAAATTAACTCGTCTTCATGTAATTATTGATCCTGTATATTGTCGTAGCCAAATTAAATTTATGTCTCGTCATTTGGCCTTTCATTCCGATCAAATTATTTCGCTCAATATTTTCGATAAAATATGTGATCAGAAAAATGTCGTCGCATATCTTTTTAGTCGACATGATTTTCCCAACCTTCGTTTCTGCGTATTGAGGGATCTTCAAGATTCATCTAAATTGGAAAATGTTATCAAGAAATTGAAATTACAATCTCAGATGACATCGCTTCACATATTTCAGACTTACTATACTAGTGAGTATAATATATGTAGAAGTCATGCTCATCTGTTCAGTGAAATGACCCTGTTAAATACACCATTGACACTTCGTTTTGCCACTCTTCTATATCATTATGATCATTCTGAATTAACGACAACGATGACCACTAATATAAACCTCAAATATCTACATTTGATATTTTACGGGGAAGTTGATAAAATAATAATTTATTCGTTAATTCCTGTTCTTCGTGTATGTAACGCATTGCGACAACTCATTGTTACAATAAAAAATCCTCCGATGTCACGAAATAATCATAATATTAAGTAAGAAGGCTATTTAAATGACTGAGATATAAAGTAATATTTATTTTTTCTTTGCAGTATTCCAAATCTTCCATCTATAAATGAAGATGATTTACCTACAATATCAACATTACAAATACTTGATCTGCAGATATTCACACAATGTAATATTCATTCACTGAATCTTATTCTTCATTGTATGCCTAATCTTCAAGAATTAAGTGTTACTCTTGTCAATGACTGTATGAATCAATGGCTTATAGATTCATTCATCGATGGAAATAACTGGCAACGAATGTTAACAAGTCATGTAGCAAATTTGAAGATATTCGATTTTCATATGTCTTTTTTAATGGATAATCGATTACTGGATTTAAACTTGATTCTTAATTCATTTCGTTATTTTGTCACACATTATAATGGTTGGCATATGGGTATCAGTCGATGGATAACCTTTGAAGATATCGGAACTGGTAAGTTTAAAATATCATATGACTTATTTTACTGAATTTTGCACATGACAAAAGAAAGATACACTATTTTCTTCAGTGTTGTTACATTTTGTTGAAATTGAAATGAAATTAGAATCTGCCGAGAATAGCGAAAACTACTATTGATAGAATTTTTTAGATAAATCTTTAAACAAGTATTGATAGCGTTCGTTTGATTATCATGAATTTCTGACATACTATGCTCGTGTCACTATTTAGAAAGATGCTATTCTTCTTCCATCATAGATTGTAATATTCTATTACTTTTTATTTTTATTTTAAATGATATCATATTTAGGTAAACCCATTGTTTTACAAACACTCAATTACAAATCTATAGTACCACGATATAGACGTCCGACAATAATAAATATAGTTTATGGTACATTTGAAACAATATCAACAGATATATCAAATACGAATGATCATAAATATCAATCAAATAACACTTTCATAGAATTTTATATGCTGCCATATATGGAAAGACAAATCATTAAGCCATCTTCAAATATTCCTTTTAGAAATGTCGATTATCTTGTGATATATTTATCATTCATAGAAGTATCAGTAATCTCACGACTATTAAAAAAAATATATGAATTAAGTGAGTATATTTATATTCATTGAAATATTGTTACTTCTTATCATTGATTAATTACATTTTTGTTTTCTGTTATTCAGATTCTACACATTCATATAGAAGTGAATCACATCAATATGTTAGCAATCTTTCAGCTCTTATTGATTTGTTCAGTATTACCAACTTGGAATTCGAACATAGCAATGACTTAAGCCGATCATATGTTGCCCCATATGTTTTATTGTAAGTTTATTTATTCTGAACAAATTTTTGATAAATATTTTATAAAGAAATATTATAGAAACTTGTTTGTAAAAAAATATTCTATAAGTAATTCAATTTTTGTGTGCGTAAGATCACAGCAATCATTGTTGAAGTATTTTTATTGAGTCAACATCATTTTGTAAACTAGAGTATAAAAAGATTTGTTTATGGTTCGTATCTAGACAGTTTTCATCAAAGTGTAGAAATAGGATACATAAGAAACCACAAGATAAACTAAGCTCACTTCTTTGACTTCTTTTTTAAAATCGATATGAGAGTGTAATTTCTTAAACGAGATGTATTTGAAATCAATTTGATATATTAGTCACAACTATATCCTACATTGAATAATTAATCAAAAATAACTGTTTTTAGAGCATGTATTAATGTTACAAAACTTATTATGCATACTTCATTATTTTTCTCGTCTATCGTCATTGACAATCCGAACCTTACACTCACTTTTGCTCGAATAAAGGAGCTTGAATTAATTTCCGATCATATGTATGTTTCGCTGAAACATGGATCGAAAATTGTCGACTCTTTTCCATCTTTGTCACATGTCGAAATTGAAGTATATTCACTCGATTCTGGCATACCAATCGTCGATGTTTTTCTTGGTGGCCTTAAAATGCTACGCCATATTATTGTAACATTTTCTCATAAAGGTTTAGCAGATGATACAATCACGCAAGAACATATAATAGAAAAGTGGCGTCAATCGTTTGGTTTAAATAGAAACGATGAATACAAAGTAGTTGTAAAAATTGAAGATCATACATTGTATATTTGGATTCCATGATCTTTCACTTCTATATATTCTTGTTTCATATTACATAGATAAATTGGATGAAATATAAAAAACGTTGTAAGATTATTTTCTTCGAATGTTTATTATGTATAAATTAGTATAATTATTGTTCATGGATGTAGAAATAAACTATGAAATTGTACATAGCGGAGCTAAGAGAAACTTTTAAAAAAAGAATAGAAAATCGTATCAACATATTAGAATCTAATGTAAACACTGATTAGACTAACTATCACAACGTATGAACGAAGAAAACTGGTGATTGTCTAATGTTATCTTGGGGATATCGGTGTAGTCAAAGAGGGGAAAAGTGTAACTTCCATAATCCCATATAAAGTTCAAGTATATTTTACATGAATAGTTAATCTCTATTTTTAATTTATAATTTTTAGAAAAAAAAATTATTAATTAAAATACATACTTAGGTATAAGAATTACCATTACACTACTTTCACTTCGATATTTATCATCTGAATGTAATTCATCCATAAAACATCGAAGATATTCTACTTTTCAAATCAACCTTGTGGAATATAAGAACGAATTTCTGTTGCTATCAGATTTGGATTCATTACTTGACTAAATTTTAAAAAAACCAAACCCACAAGAAAAACTATTTCAAACTTTTGTCGTCCACGATTTGGTTTTGCGCACATTGATTCAATAAATTTTGAATAAGCTTTGACTAATCCTCCATTGATTTATCATGTGATGATGATCGTGAATCTTCATTAACACGACAATATGTATTATTGGCAACGAATGGAATACAATCAAGAAAACAGCTTGTTAGTGGAGCACTTTTATGAAATAAAATAAATATAAGAAAAAAAAATAATTCATTTTCATTTACTAGTTTGAGAGAGCTTGTAAAGCTGAGTTCATATAACATGTATTACCTAAACTATACAAACCAGATATTCCTTAATAGAAAACAAAGAAAACCTCGAGTAAAATCTGTTGTATCTGCATATTCAAGTTCAAAAAGTGTTGATTCAAATGATTTTTCATATTGATTATGACAATTAGTTGATGAATTTTCAATATACAGACCATAAAAATGACTCACAAGATAGCTAGTAGTTGTAAATTTTTTTACACGTCATAACTAATTGCATAAGAAGTAACCATGATAAAGGTATATATTCGACTTTAATTTTATGATTCTTTATATTATTTTATATTGTATAATCATCAATCTATAAATATATAGATGGGAGATCCAATTTCTATTGGGATGGTTATGAGTGTCGGTTCTACTGCAATTAAAGGCATTGGCGGTATTACTCAGTTAGCAAAGCAAATACGTGATACTATCGCCACTCATGAATTAAATAAAGAGGATGGGGTGGATTTAGAATAGCATGTTTATGAAGTTGTTAATTGTATTGAATCAATCCCACCTCATCGGCTAGATCATGAAAATTTTCCGCAACTATTGTCAAATCTAACCAATTGCCTTGAGAAATGTTTAGAACTTGTAACCGAATTTAGTGAAGAATTTCGTATTGGACGACTTGTACGAGTTAATCATTATAAACGTAAATTCGACAAACTGAAGGCACAATTAAAAGAATATAAAGAACGTTTTATGTTTATTATGAGTACCCTTAATTTTGCAAACACAGCATTATCCAATCGTTATGGATACAAACGATCAAAACGTGATAACGCCCATCGAAATCACCAACTGACACCTTCAGTAAGTAAATGAAAGTCCATTATAATATATATACTTTTTCTTGTTCTTTCGTTGTAGAATAGTTTTATTATGAACCCAAATCATTATCAATATAGACCTTATGTATATCAACATATGTACCGTGGATCGGTATCTTAATTATATGACTAAAGAATGGATGTGAGAGTGTAAATTAAGAGAATGCACATTTTTATTTTTAATTTATATACAAAACAAAAGTTTTCTTCCTGTACAATTCTATTGATACCTAAATAATTCACATTTCAAAACATAACCGTGCGATCAGAGTGTGGATGAAATAAAATACCCACACCTTCAAGAAAATATTTATTTTAAGATAATCATCTAGAAAATGATATTAGTGGCAAGAAAATCAGATTTATTTATTTCTTACATACACCATTTCTTATTCTCAAAAGTATACAGCGTTTAAGTCATGGATAGGATTGCTATACTCTTTGATAATTTGTGGTTAGCGTGTTAGCTAAAACGCGTAACGCGTCAACTCAGGGGGACCAGACTTTAAGACTTTCGATCTAAATATCATGACTATAGTCTTCGAAGAGAAAAACAGTACTTAACTTTCTGACTTTCATCATCGCGTTACCTTAATGTTACAAAAATATCACCTTCCATAAAAAGATCTTTAGAAATGTTTTTTCCTTCGTTGAATAGACCGAAGTGTTTTCTATCGCCCATTGATAGAAAAGTTTTGCAACAGTAGAATATACTCAGAGAAAAGCAAGCAAAAAGTGGAACACCCTCAATTTTTTGTCCCTAATTCATCATCGCGTTTCGTCGTATATTGCTACTGTAATTTTCAGACGGCTCGTTCAAATGAGGTAATATTTTCACAGAAAAAGCTAATAAAACTGTAGCCAAAACGTCATCGCGCTACGCTCGGAGAAGTCGATTTGAGATAAAGACTTATTATCTTATTGAGTGTTTCTTTTTTACAAAAAGTATACGTTCTAGTTATCTTCAATCGAGTTTTATCCATATGAAGACTATTCTTGTACAAATCCGCTAATGATATTTTTCGTTAAATGTACTTTCAAAAGGTCTCGTTTTTATAAAAAAAAAAGTTGTTTCACAAAATTGATCCATTTCGTTGTAGTTCATCTTTTTATAATTCATTCAATAGTGCAACAGATATTGTAATTCTTATTATGTCTTTTCAAGTTTTATCTACTTTGAAGATAACGTAAGATTGATTTGTGTAATCAAGCGAATTTCTCTTTAATCACTTTTCATTGTTCACAAAGAGATAACAATATTGAAAAATTTTGACTATCATATTTGAAATAGATGTCGCTGTATTAATCACTTATCGCTATTCCTCTACGCCGATGTCCACTAACAATAAAGAGAAAGAAAGAAAGAAAAAAAGTTTATATTTCAATTTCGTTTTCATATTGTCAATGCCGCTTACATTTCCATCATCAGTTGCCAAGAAAGTTCGGTAAATATTAATCAATTTCTATTCTTTTTTCTTTACGATCATATTACTCTATTGTTTAAATAGTTTGGCTCTATTACATAAATGTAATAGTAGTCGAAAACGACGTGATGATATAACAGTAGTTGATTATAGTCATGGAAATTTATCATCTGTACCAGAAGATATACTTCTTTATGAAAATACATTAGAAGAACTTCATTTAGAAGCAAATTGTCTTCAAGATTTACCAAAAGTATATAAAAAAACATACATAAAATTAGAATATATTTACCTTTTCTATTTTTTTCTCATAGTGGCTTTTTCAATGTCATGCTTTACGTCATTTGATATTATCAGATAATGAGCTAGATTGTTTACCACCATCAATTTCAAGTCTGACAAGTTTAGAAAGATTAGATCTCAGTCGAAATGGTATGAAAAACATGTTATTATTATTGAAATTACAAAATTTCTTATTTAGATTTAATGGCATTACCAGATAATATACGTTATTGTAAACAATTGACATCGGTTGATTGTAGTTCTAATCGATTAGAAAGGTGAGTTATTTTTATTCTTACTTTGAAGAAAAAAACCTAATTAATAATTTGTTTATTTCAGATTGTGTGAAGGATTGACGATGTTAATTAATTTACATGAGTTATATCTTAATGATACTCTATTAGAATTTTTACCGGGCAATTTCGGACGGTAAGTTAAAAGCATCATTCAAATCAGTATAATATAGAATTTTGTTTTAGTTTAACTGAATTAAAAATCTTAGAAATGCGTGCAACTCGTATGCGATTATTACCAGTCACATTACCAAAATTAACTAAACTTGAACGATTAGATTTAGGTGCTAATTCATTTATTGAATTCGTAAGTCGAAGAAAACTTTCATTTATAATCTTATTTTTCTTTCTATAATTTAGCCTAATGTTTTAACACATCTTCCATCTCTTCAAGAATTATGGCTTGATTCAAATAAATTAATATCAATAGATGATGTAAGTTCTTACAGTTTATAATCTATTTGAGATATAAATTTCTCATTATTATTCTAGAATAAGAAAGATTAAAGAAGGTATTAAGCTTTCCATTCCCTTGTATATCTTCTTCATGCTTTAAATGTGTTTCTCTATTTTGATTTATTCCTTTTCTTATTTCTATATTTTTGTTTTTAGTCAATTGATAAATTATCGAATTTAACATTTCTTGATATATCACAAAATCAATTAACTGAATTACCCAGTTCAATTGGTTATTGTAAATTAACAGATTTACATTTATCTGACAATTTTCTTACAAGTTTTCCAGAATCGATTAGTAAAAGAATATTTATTTATGAGAAAAAGAAGAATAACAAAATATATTCTTCTATTTAGGTAATATAACAACTTTACAAACACTAACAGCAAATAATAATCAAATCGAACGTTTACCAAATACTCTTGGAAAGTAAGTGAAATCAATAAGTTTTTCTTCGATCAATTAATCAAAGGAAAACCTGATTTTCTATTTAGTATGGTATCTTTAGTTGAATTACATTTATCATTTAATAATATAACATCAATACCTACAAGTATTGGTTTATTACATAGTTTACAATTTCTTACATTGGATCATAATCAAATTCAATCAATACCAGCAAGTGTAAGAAAGATTGACCTTATATTATTTTTTATTAAATTAAATCTAATATTTAAATAGATTGGTAGTTGTTCAAGTTTAAGTGTATTTTCATTACGTTCAAATTGTTTAACACAATTACCAGATGAAATAGGACGTTTAAGTCAATTGAAAGTACTTAACGTCAGTGGTATGTATTTATTTTGAAGATCAATATTAATAGAAATTCGAGGTTTTTACAGGAAATTATCTTCAATATTTACCGTTTACATTATTAAAACTGAAGAATTTACAAGCATTATGGATGAATGAAAATCAAGTAAGTTAGAATTCTATGATTTAAAGAACTTCTAATTTATCATTCTTTAGGCAAAACCATTGATTGCTTTTGAACAAGAACGTCATCCAAGTACAGGTCATCGTGTACTTACATGTATACTTTTACCACAAACAGATCCTTCAATGAATCGATATACATCAAGTATATATTGAATTAAATTTTTTTTTGTATTCATTTCCAAACGTTTTCTCTAGAAAATCGATTTATTACCGATCAAACAAATGATTATTCAGATAGACTCACAACTCTTCGTTTTGCTACTGATACCATTGATGAACCAGTATAATCTTATTCTTAATCTTATTGTTTTCTATACGTTTTTGTTTTACAGCGTCACCTTGTTCGTAATCCAACACCATATCCAAAAGAAATGCGAGCATTTGCTAATATACTTCGAAATTATAATCATAACAAACAACGTCAAATAAGTGAATCACCTAAGGTATATTGAAAACTCTTGAATATTTTTTATTAATTCATGTTTTCTAGAAACATTCTTCATCGTCAAATCTTTTAATGGTATGTGAAGATATTCCAATAAATGAAGAATGGTGTCAACGTACAAATTCTGCATCAGTTAATTCAATGAATTCCGATCCATTGTGTTGTCCATTAGCACGAAGTCATGAAGATCTCTTATGTAGTACTAGTCCATTAGATGATATAGGAAGAACGCGTCCAGATTTATTACCTGGACAAATTAATGATATTGATGAAATTAAAAGTAATCATTCATTCTAGATTTTGTAAATAAGAACAGTGAGTTATGAAGGGTGTAAAATATAAATCAATATTGTTTTTTTCTTTCGTTAAAATATTCAAGTGATGTGTCATGTGTGCAATCATTCAAAATTGTATCCTTATTCCTATTGTTTATTAATTGATTCTGAAGAAAAAAAAATAATAAAGCGAACTTATTTATATGAAATAGTTGTAGAAAAATATTTGTTATTTGAATTCTAGATAAACAGATTTCACATATAAGACATAATGAATTCATCGAAGGCTGAAGCTGAAAATATTGAACCATCAGCTGGTAAAGAAATGCTTGATAAATATTGGGCTGAAGTTAAACATGAAATAGATGACATTAATATTGTAAGTAGAAGTGATTTTATTTGTTTTTTGATGACTATTACAGTTGTTTCTCGCATACTAACAAGGATAAAGAGTTGCTAAATTAATCTATCTATTGTAATGATACAATGAGAGTGAAAATAAAGTTTTTCTTTCAATGAACTAAAGCCATACATAACTATGAAGTGTACAACAATATGTTTTTCTCTATTTTAAGCCACATCTATACATTTGAAAGAACAGAACTATTGAAAACATTTCGAATCATAATCTAAAATAAAGATATGTGTGTCTCATATGGTAATTGATTTAATTGTAGGTTGAATTTCGTACAACTGATCTTCCTTTAGCTCGTATAAAAAAGATTATGAAATTAGATGATGATGTTAAAATGATCAGTGCTGAAGTACCAATACTTTTTGCCAAAGCAGCTGAATTATTTATTCAAGAATTAACCATTCATTCATGGTTACAAACAGAAGAAAGTCGACGTCGTACATTACAGGTTAGATAAAATCAATTAATTTTGTTTATTTATTAAAATAATCATACTTTTTTTTTGTAGCGAAATGATGTTGCTCAAGCTATTTCAAAAAATGAACTTTTCGATTTTCTTATTGATATTGTTCCACGAGAAGAAGCAACAAAAACACATAAGAAAAAGGATGCTGTTAGTGAAGTACAATATATTGTTACACTACCAACATCAAGTGGCATGGGAAATACAATTCAATTACCAAGTATATATCATTATTTGTTTTTATAAAATAATATTTTCTTTGTTTTAGATGGTCAAATTATTCAATTACCTCAAAATTTATCATCAAATATTGTTACTATGGCGGTAAGTTTGATATTAATTCTTTTTTCATATATATAAACAAAACTTTTTTCTAGAGTCCACAAGGTACTCAACAACAATATACGATTGGACCTTGAATAAACGAGTGAAATTGTATTTCTCTTTCATTTATTTGTGCAATGCTCAGATATCTTACTCTTCTTTGTATAAATGTTTTGTGTAAACAACAAAAAAAAAGTATCTCGCTATTTTTCTTCTTGTATATGTATATAAATATATATGTATTTCATGAGTATCTGTTGATGTTAATCATCAGTCGTATATTTCTGAATATATTCTAGATAAAATAAATATGACACAAACATCAACTAATGAAAAAAGTGAACCGTTACAGCCAACAGAAGGTGCTGAAATGCTTGAACGTTTTTGGTCAGAAATACGTCAAGACGTTGATTCGATAAATATAGTAGGTTGAAGTGTTTGAAATAGTTGATAAGAAATAATTCATTTTTGTATTTGTTAAGATGGATTTTCGTGCCAATGATTTGCCATTAGCACGAATAAAAAAAATTATGAAACTAGACGATGATGTGAAAATGATTAGTGCTGAAGTACCAATACTTTTTGCTAAAGCAGCCGAAATGTTTATTCATGAATTAACATTACGTTCATGGCTTCATACAGAAGAAAGTAAACGACGAACATTACAGGTTTTGAAACAAAACCATATCTTTCTTTTTGTAACAATGTATATTTTATGATTATAATAGCGAAATGATGTGGCAATGGCAATAACAAAATATGAACAGTTTGATTTTTTAATTGATATTGTACCTCGAGAAGAATCGAAACCACATAAAAAACATGTAAATTTTCAATAAATTATGAAGAGAAAACTTATTTACTTCATTTAGGATAACAATATGGGTGAAGTACAATATATTGTTACACTTCCACAAGCAAGCCAAGCCAGTACTATTCAATTACCAAGTAATGAGTTTCTCATTAAAGTTCTAATTTCTATTATTATTATTATTATTATTTAGATGGACAAATTATTCAATTATCTCCATCGATACAATCACCGCTTGTTACTATTGGTGTAGGTATACTTGTATGAATCTTTCAAAAATAAATTATTCGACTTTAGAGAAGTTCTAAGAACAAATTAACAATATTTCTTATTTCTCATTATAGAATTCCGGTCAACAATATGCAATTCTATCTCAGCCAAATCAAATGCAAACACCAGCACAATATATTCAAATAGCCGCACCTCAAATGACTGAAGTATGAAAATAATTTTATAATTTAATTTCCATGCAAAAAAATCTCTCTTTTTAGACAATTCAACAACAACAAACAACAGCACCTACAAAAAATGTACATGTGTCAACAAATCCTAATATGATACAAACGCAACAACGCTCTGCAAATTCCACACATGTAAATTTTAATTAAAATTCAAAAGACAAATATTTTCATAAGCTTTTTTTCTCTCTAGATAACAATAACAGCAGCTCAACTGCAACAAATATTAAATGCTTCACAAAAAACTAATAATAATACTAATAACAATAATAATAATTCAACAACACCAAAAACAGTACAACAAATTGATACTACAAATCAATCATCGGATGAAACCAATACAGTTGATATTAAACAACAACCTGTTTAATACATAAATTTAATAACATAAATTTAACACTTTCATTTTCATTCTTTCACGTGCCAGTTTTTTTTCTTCTCGAAGAACGTGTAACTTTGATTAAAGTTGGATAAATGCTGTGAATTTTTTTTTTTCTCTTTGTTTTGTTTTGTTTTTTGCTTCCTATTACTTATATTAACAAAATGTTGCATTTAGACAACATTTTCTTATGTAGATTTTGTAAAATGATTATTTTCAAGTTAACCTGCCGAAAAAGAAAAAGAAAAAAAAAACATAGAACTTAAGTAGATGAACTTCTTCTTTTTTTGTTTCAAGATATTAGACAAAAAAAAAATAATGAATATCATATCTCGTACTATACTTCATTCTCTACGTACAACAAATCGATTATATAGAAATCCTTTAATAACAGGTAGAATATGAATTATAGGGTGAGTTTTTTTTCTTCTTCTTCTATCGAATAAATTAATGAAAAAACAAAAAACTTTGATTTTCAATTAAATATGATTAAATTGAAGAATTATTTAGTTGAGCGTAGGCACGTAGCGAACCCGAACGTTCGAATTCAGTGAGTTCGGGTTCGGAGTGGTTTGGACCGAACTCTAACAACTTAAGCATCGAAATGATTTTTCTGATGTATGTGGAGACATAGTAACAGAAATTATGAAACATCAACCGAACCCGAACTGTTCGGGTTAGTAGCGTAACCACAATGAAGCCAGATGGGGCTTAGCCCCATCACCCGAATTTTTTAGTTACTGAACTTGTCAATCAAAAAATCCAAAAGACTACACAGTTTTAGACAGAGCTGGACAACTCAGCAAAAAAGTGAATGAATTCAACTCAATTCGCGCCCACTAAAAGTTTTCCGCAATTCAACTCAATTCAATTCAAATAGTTTAATGAATAGAATTGAGTTAAACTGAATTCGTCATTTTTCGAATTGAGTTACCCATCTCTGGTTTTGGGGCTGAGCCCCATCATCCTTAAGTTTCTGGTTACGCCACTAGTTCGGGTTCGGTTGATGTTTCATAATTTCCTTTATTATGCTTCCACACATGTCAGAAAAATCATTTCGATGCTTAAGTTGTTAGAGTTCGGTCCAAACCATCCCGAACCCGAACTCGAACTAACTTCGGGTTCGGCTACATCCTTAGCTGAGTGTCATTATACATGTAATGATTTTTAAGTACATTTAATGATTATTAAGTACACGCCTAGTCACATGTCTCGGAATCCATCAACCGTGTAATCATAACAGTAGTGAAGCTAAAATAAGCATATTAATTATCTATTGTTTTTTTTTGAATTAAGTCAGTATAACTTTATTTTATAAAATCCGCGTACGAATTAGAATAAAATTAATTATTCTATTATAAAAAGTTATTTATAGTATTATTTTTTCTATCTATAAGATTGCATTTATACTATTCAATAATTTAATTGAAATTATTTTCTTCTAGCTGTACGATATCATGGTGAATATGAATCAAAAGATCCGAAATCAGAGGATGAAGTTGTGAATGTTGTTTTTATTAAACGAGATGGTGAACGTGTTCCATTACGTGGTAAAATCGGTGATAATCTACTATATTTGGGACATCGTTATGGTGTAGAAATCGAAGGTTATATAACAAAAATAATAATGGACTTTACATTAACCTTTTTTAAAAATAAATTTTAGGTGCTTGTGAAGCCTCATTAGCTTGCTCAACATGTCATGTCTATGTCAAAGAAGAATACCTTGATAAATTACCTGAACCTAAAGAAGAGTAAGTTAATAACAAAAAAAAAAGAAATTAAATTTTATTCATTAAATTTATTTCTAGAGAAGAAGATCAATTGGATTTAGCACCGTTTTTAAAAAGTAATTCTCGTTTAGGTAAATACAATAGATATTTTTCATATTCTATATGATTATTTTCATTTGAATAAATTCTAGGTTGTCAAGTGATTCTTAAAAAAGACCTGGAAGGTGCTGAATTTATATTACCACAAGCTACTCGAAATTATTATGTTGATGGTCATAAACCGACACCTCATTAAATAAAATTTATTTTTTGTTTCGAATAAGTTTATTTCTATATAAACAAAACTAATAAACTTGAGATAATCAATTTTTCATTGATTTATTTTTGAAGAGATTGTTGAACGAAGAGACTTTAAGTTTCACACGACTTCGCAATTTTTTTTTTCTTCTGACATATTTCAAGTATAGAAATAATCTACAGATAACTAAAATTATTTTGATAAGAAATTGTACAATCAAACAACCTATCAGTAATTAATATCACTCATCATTTGATATATTTATTAATAAGTATTAAAAGATGTCTTTCGACATACATAATTTTATAATGTTTTTATCAGAAAAATATATATCCTATTCGAAGCTAGAAAAGAATTACTTATGTAAATAAAGATAAGATTTTTATGACTCATTAGGTACTACGCTAAAGGATAAAATTCAGTTGTAATTGGGTTCAGTTAGTTTGACTTCTATTTTAGGAAAAAATGAATGCTTTGCTATAAATAACACTGTTAGTCGGAAATGTATTCAACGGTGATTACAGGAAAAGTTTATTGTACTTTTTTAATATGTTATAAACTACTCCATTGAAAAATACTGTTTATTTGACATGTTAAATTTATCTGTATACTGTTTCACCAAGACACCTTTATATAATTTATTCACTTTCATCAAAAGAAAAAAATTCAAAAAATAGAAAATAATTAAAATTTTATAATTGTTTAAAGATTCTAGGGCGAAAGAACACATCTTGTTCATTAAATATAATCTTCAATAATTTTCTAAGCCACCCTATTGAGGACAAACTAAATCGACAATAATTATATGCTAGATAATTTTCATATTCCAGATAAGATAATCAGGCATTTCATATATATAAAATAAATTTTCTCCCACATTAATAATAATCATAATTATTTATTCATATGATTTTTAATGAATACAATCTTTTAGATGAAAATTATCACTTATACAAAATTAGAAAACAGCTTCATTAAATTTTAACAAATGAAGATAAATATATATATATGTCTATAGTTTATGTAATATATTTCGTTATTTATTAATCTATAATACATTTTTGATAATATCAGTAATATAAGATCATATGATAATTGGTTAAAAATAACTATGTATTCAAAATGTCATCATTGTATATCATGTGGAATAGTTCTTTCATTCTAAATTCAATAGAAAAGTCTATAAGAATTAATTAGCACTATGTAATTTTATCCAAAAATAATAATTTACTTCCTATCTTTTTGTTACATTTTTGTTCTTTTCTAGGCATTATTAAGTGTTACGATATATTTTTCGAGTAATTTTATATTTCTAAGCGGAAATACCTAAGAGATTGTCTATGTCTTGTAATTTGGCCTGCTCTATAATATGAAATATTTTATGTATCATTATTTTTACGAAATTTTTCATAAGTCTAGACAATAATAATCTATATTTTTGAGATTTTGATCGAATTATTATGTAAAAGTAACTTTAGTGTCAATATTCAATTCATAATAAGTACATCAGGAACTCTTTTTTTCTCACATAAATAATGTATCAGAACATTAACTCGGTTCGGTCTATGGAAGAATGGCATCAAAATGCCTTAAGCTCTAAAGATAAGTGAAATCTCTAGTAACGCTTTATAGCAGGCAATTTTTCTTGAGTTCGCAATAGTATCAAAATTAAGTGCTATGTACTTTTTACATCTATAAAGCTTATAATTAATATTTAAATTTATCTCTTCAAATAAATTAACAACATGTTTTTGTTTATATGAAATTTAACAATTATTAAGTTTTTTATATAAACAAGATAAGTCCTAACACGAATAAATTAACATGTATCGTTAGTAAATTATATTTTGTAAAGAATAGACTAGGTACACTTGTCGTCTACTACCAGAATTATTTTGCCTATTCTTTTACGGTTGTATTTATTATATAAAAAAAAGAATAATAGATTCTTTTTTTCATATAAAAAATCTTATGAGCACGTTCTATTCTTATTCTTTTTTGTATATTGAAGATTTTCTTAGTGCAGTACGTCATTAAAAGATTTGTATTATGCTAAGATCGGATAATTATTTCGATAATAAATTTATACGAAGAATATGAATAATATTCGGGTACCTTATGTTCTTTTATATGGTGTATCTAGTATTTTTTTTTCTATGCAGCTGTTACTTATATTACTTAATATGTTTCTGTCTGTTATTTTTCACTAGAAAAACAAACTATTAATTCACTTAAAGCTTTTGGTCAATCTTAAACAATGTAGGATATTGTTTTTTGTTGACATGATTGTATATAAGTATTGAAAATAAACTCCACTCTTTTGTCAATCAATCATTGTCATTATTTGACGAGAATTTCTTTTTTTAAAAGGTCATAATAAGCAACAAAACATGTATACTAAAAAAAAAATGTATATATATAACAACAATTAATTACATATATATATAAATATATATATATGCATATGTAAAATGTATACGCGCAGTTAATTTGTCGTACAAATAAATTTAACAAAAAAGAAACGCTACATAGAAGAAGCGGTTGGACGTCTAGATAACGGTGTATTTGAATATCGTGCTGGTTGATATCTTGATCCATGTACATAAGATGACATATAATAACTTGAACGATGATTTTTACCATTTCGTCCACTAGATTTTGAACGTAATGATGAATGTTTAAAAGCTCGTACTAATTCATTACGTATGTGTTTACCACTAATAATATATAAATAAAAATTAATACCATAATTAAAATTTGTTAATAAATCAAATATTTCATGATTTATATGAAGATAATATTGCCATCTTGGATTACATATTCTTAAAACAGGTATATATATAGATTTAATTACATCTAAACTGGAACCAGGTACATGTAAAATAAGATAAACTGTTGTAACAATAACTAACATTCGAGATATTTTATAAACAAGTTTCATTTTACGTTGAGCATTACAAGATGTATTTGTATGATCAAGTAATGAACCTTCATTAAATAATTTCGTCATAATTAATACATTAACTGTTATGATTATTGTTAATGGAAATAATGTCATTAAAACAAGTCTCCATGCATAAACAGTAAAATTTACATCAAATTTTGAAAAATTTCCATGACGTATTGTTTTACAACGGCAACTGTTTGTCGACGATGATATTGATAATGGTGATGGCGAACAATCAAGGCCTTTTGTAACAAAATGATAAGATTGAATAATCATCGTAAATATAAGTATCATAAGTATAATACGTCGAGCATTCACAACAGTACATATATTTTTTGACCATAAAGGAAATTTTATTGCAACTAATCGTTCCATAGCTAACGCTACAATTATCCTATAATAAAAAACAATTTTTCGATATACAAAAAAATCATTAAATCTTACCAAGAACTCATAGAATAAAATATGAATCTAACATAATAGTATAATTTACATGATATATTAGTATGTACTATAAGATTTATATTATATTCATTTTGATGTAAATCATCGAGTGCAGAAATAACTATAAGTCATAGACGAAATTGTTTATGTATATATGCATGAAAATTTTTATATACCTTCTGCAAGAATCGCTCCAGTGTCTACAACAGCTAAAGCGATTAAATATTGAGTATAAGAATTTCGCCTTAAACCTGAAAGTGAAAAACATGATATATATATGTCAACATATATTTTATCCATTAATGGAAACTTACGTCGACGACATAGGACAAGTAAACATAATATATTACCACAAAAACCAATGACAAATACAGCTAATGTTCCTAGAAAACAAAAAGAAAAATATTTAAATTAAAAATTTCTTGTATATGTATTCGAATTTCTAACCAATACGATTTAACTGCCATGCCCAACTTTTTTCATCTGATTCAAGTTTATTGACATAATATCTTTGTGTGTCGGAAACATTCCTTCCAAAACAATTAGCCATACTAAAATAAGATATAATAAATATAAAATTATTTTTTTTATTTCGATAGAAATAACAAGAGATATGTTGTTGAATATAAAAAAAACTAAGATGGAATATCTTTTTAGACGAAAAAAAAGATAACATTGATTTATTTTGGCTTTTCTGCTTTTTCTCTTCGTCTTCTTTCACTTCCTTCTATTTCCATATAAGATTATATAACAAGAAAGACAGGCAGAAAAATGCTTGTTATATGATACACTATTGTTCGAGAAATATATATACACGTATATATTATATGCTACTAGTGCTGTCTTCGATTCAGTCATTTTTTCCGCGACTAAATATCTTTTCTTGTTCTACTTTCTTATGTCGACATAGTTCTCATAATATGTGCATATAATCATGCTCAATTAAGTTTTTAAATATCGATTCTTAAATTAAGGAAAAAGGAAATACAGAAAAGTTTTATATTTAAAATTACCTTTAAGAAATAAGTATTTTTCTTCTTGCTTTATTTCACATAAAATTTCTAACACATCATTTTTTATGTGTACGCATATATATATATATATGTGATAGTTAATTATAAATAACAATTCTATTATTATTATTATTTACTATTTCATGCTCTTATACATTTATCAAATGTCCTATTTAATATTCTTATAAAAAATAACTATTCGATATGATCAAAGTTCATTTTGTTTCGTCATCAATAGTCATTTGTTACTAGTAGCTAAAGAATAGATGAAGAAAAAAAAGGTAACTTCTTATTTTATTGATATTTTACATTAATTGTGTTTTTCTCTTTTTCAATCATGAATACTGAATGTCTCAACCGGAAGCAGTACTTTTTGACACCGTAATTCGGTTTCTTTTTCTAATAAACTTTTCTTTTTTTATTTGCATTTGAAATATAAATAAAAAAGAGCGATTGTTTATTTATTTTATTTTTAATTAACTCGTTCCTATTCCTTTTTTTTTCTTCTTTTTCATATAATGATATGTCATATATCTATACAATATTATCTAAGTCTATAGATATCAATCAAATAAAAAGAAAAAGACTTTCATTAATTTCTGTTTACATCATAAACCTTTATCTATTTATATTTATCTATAATACCATCTAAATGTTTATTTTTAAAAAAAAGTACTGAAGAAACTAATTTTCTATCAACACTATTTTTCTAGTTCAATCTTTTACGAACTAAATGCATGTTTTGATAGTAAATACGCCTTAATACGCATATAATAAGTCTCGTTTTCCATTATTTATACTGTTAATTCATGAAGCTGTAAGAAAAGGAGTAGCTATCAAGGTTTTTTTTTTCTTGTCAAAAAACTCCTTTAGGCTAAAAGAATTGTTCTTAATACTTCATAATATAAGATTCTTTTTGGATAAGGTCTTACAAACTTTGCTTGTGCAGACGGAGATATTATCGAACATTGTAAAAAATATTTACCGAAAACTGGGTTGTATACTGTTTTGATTTGTTCGGTTGTCCATATTGATTACAATCAGTGTTTAATAGACGAATAATCTCATTGTTTTTTGGGAAAAGGAAAAGGAGAAATTTCTAATAATGGTAATAACGATTGAAACGATTCCCACTATATTTATAGTATAATATCGATTTAATGAGATTTTTTTCTATTCACAAGTTGTTTATTGTTTGAAGAAAGATGAAAATACTCAATGATGTGATTGTTTAAATGTTTGCATGTACACGGTTGTTTCATTATTGTTAAATAGTGACTTCTTCTAACAATGACACTCACACTATATTAACCATAGCGGAATATTTACAGCAAAGTTATTTTTCATCTTTTTCTCTACTTCTTTCTCGCTGTCTCTTTATTTTAATATAATAAAAAAAAGAAGAAGAAGGAGAAGAAGAAGAAGAAGAAAAGAAGGAGCGCGCAACAAGTAAGATACGGAACATACAAGAGAAAATAAAAAAACTTCTATATGAAACAAGACAAAGCAACTGATAGTGAATAGACAAGACTATATAACGATTTACGATATAAAGAAAGAAAAAGAATGATCCACATGAGGTTAAGAATAGGAGATCATTGCTCATTTTATGTATAACATCAACGATTAAATACCTCTAACTTTTAATACTGCTTGTCAGAGCAATGACGCACTCGATGTAAATGACGCCATGATTTTTTTTTATAGATATACTTAGACCATGAAACGTTAAGAAATTGTTGAGAATTAATGATTATTCAAGAAATCATGCGTTTTCAATGGTTCTATGATAAAACAAATATTAAAATTTTAAAATATTTCTCATGCTTTGCATATATCATACATTATACTATATTCATTAGACCGAAAGAAAAGAAAATATTCAAAAAGAAATAATTAGATAGAATTGCATCATTAGAAAAATATTGTTTCACATTTTCTTAATAATCATCTGTACAACATGACTAGAATAAATAATATGATACAAAAAAGGCGAAAATTTTCTTTCTAAAATGGATTAATAATAAAAAAATCATAGAATATACATCTTTTTCTTCTTATCAGTTATAATAATCAGATCATCGAAAAGAGAATAGACTAATTTAGTCCAGACATTCATGATCTTATGTTATTTAAGATTTACAGTATATAGATATTTATTACAAGCTCTATTTATGAGTCGAATAAAATTTATCTAATATATTGATACGTCAATAGATAAGAGAAAGAATGTAGTAGTATTTCATTTTATATATGTATATATTTATTCATAAGAAAAGAGCAAAAATGCTAATATTTAAAAAAAATGGGGTAATAAAAATGTATCATACCGAATACGCACCAATTGCAAAATATGGTACTAGAGTTAAGATATGTATTTCATGTCTGATGTAAACAATATAAAAAATGAGAAAGCTATTCTTTGTGTACGTGAAAAAAGGACATAAAAGTCAATTGATTATTTTTCTTTTAGAGTGAGAACAGATGCCGACATTATTTATATAGTTATACTTTCTCATCGGACTTTTACTGATACTGTATAATATTTACAATGAAATTAAATACATATATAATTGAAATAAATATGTTATAGGATTTTGCTTAAGAAACTGTGTATAAAGTATCTAACAAAACATACTTACATGTAAGTGACTAAGATAAAAATGAAATAAATATCATTTTTCGCATACTCATGTAGTGGAAGGAAGAGCAAAAAAATCCCCACAAGAAAACTTTGGCGTCTTTCAACCTGAAGCGATCTTACTAATATTGAGGTATTGTCCAATCTGATAAAATTTTGATAAGAAAATGTCTAGTAACATTTAAGCCTTTCCTTTTATTTTCATTATTTCCTTCCTGAGACTGCCTAAAGAATTCATCAGTAGAAAGTGAAAAACGGAAATAGAACTCAAATGTCTGATTCGAACAATACATGTCATCAATAATTATATTGTAACATGGGTTATTCAACAAATCAAAACATCCAGCTCGTTTTTGACAGATTATAGGAATTTGTTAATAAACTCGTTTACTGTTTTTCGCTACATTTATTTATTTGGAAAAACAAAATCATGAATTAGATCATGCAAAATATAATCAATAATTGCTATACTAAATACTACATAAAATAAAAAATCTATAATATAAAGATATTTATTTAGTAAATAGGCATCTTTTTTTCTCGTAACTATCAATCAATCAGTAACGTCAAAATGACAGTCAAAATCTGATTATATTTAAATAAACAGTGATTACAAGTTAGTACATTCTATATATATACATAACGATAAAATGTTCTTATTGTAATAGTATAAAATAATTTTATTAAGAAAAAGGACAAAGCATTTCTATATTAAAGGACATGTACAAGAGTTTTTTACGGAATCAATGGAAAAAATTAGAGCTAAATAAGAACTATTATGTCAAATTAGGTCAACAAAATGACTTCAAAGAAAAAATCTTCTCGTTGAAGAAGATGATGGATACTTACATGAGTTGTGTCTATCTATGTTCTCAAGGCATTTTAATACTCTCAAGAATCTATTTCTTATTCTGACTACATCTAATGTTGCCGATAGATTCTACTAGTATTAAGTTAAACGGGTGATAAGAAGACAATATTATAATATAGATAAAATCTTTTTTTTTTTCTTCTATGCACGTCCTATATTTTTAGGATAGAGATTATTAGACAGAAATACAAACCTTTTCAAATCTACACGTAGATTTAGGCAAATCTAATTAATTTGATTGAAACATAATATAAAAAAATCCGTATGTACCTAATAACTGTTTATTTACGAATTTTATAAGTAATACAAATATTTAAATTAATCAGATTTTATTTGATATGTTTCATAATAATCAACGCCATAGTTCTATTGTTACATTAATTAATAATCAGCGAGATCAAATAACAAGTTATTCTTATGGTTCAGTTAAAATCGTTTTTGTCCTTTTTCAACTTGCCTATTATTGTAAGAATCAACGGGCATTGAGTCCATATTAATGTATTAATGCTGACAGAATTTTGAAAAAAAAAAGTTGATAATACCAAATGGATGAGAATATTATATTTTTTTTCCTTCTATTAGTGCGTCATGTCAAATTGGGCAAAAATTTTAGCTCTATTGGATAGAATATCTGTCATCATATGATTTGCATATACACAATCGCGAAAAATACACATCGAACGATAATTTCTTTCGTTGAAATGTCTAGGATAAATGTATTTAAGATCGACAGATGTATATATATCTATATATATGAGGGATAGAAGTTGAAGAAACGATTCATCAACAGTCAATGATCGTCATCAGATAAGAAAGAATCATTTTTTGTTTTTCTCTTCCATTAACTCGACATCTATGATTTTTTTTAACACATCAGCTTTCCAAACATGTATTTCTAATCAAAACTGAATATAAAGTTATTCATCGATGAAAAAAAATCAACACAGAAAATATGTACTCATCAATGATAATTCTGTTTTTTGTTGTTGTTGTTGTCATAACAGAAAAATCTATCTTGATAAATGATTTATGCCATATTTATTTTCCTTACTGAATAAAAATATTGATAGATTTTTCAAAGGGATCTAGTATATAAAATTCTATTGATTATCAAATGAATATTATAACATTAGTCATTTTCTTTGTCATTTTTATTACTCGCTTTAATACGCTGGTTAAATTTGTATCATTTTGTTCTTTCCGTTTTTTTCGTCGTCGAATAATTACAGTAAATATAGAGTCAATCAAGCGAATCTTAACGCTCGATTCTACCATTTAAATGTATCAATGTTTATAAACAAGCACGTTATTTATATGCTATTTGTGAACAGCGATGGTAAAAAATTCGAGTAATATACTATATAGTTTCTTTTGTCAACGCATATTTCTGTTCTTTTGTCCTTTTTTTTAAGTATATATATATATGTACTTCACTTTATAATATTATGAGCAGCTTGAGATCTAATATAAAACAGTAGAATTGAAAAAACAATATAATCTTATAAGCGCATATAATTGAGTATCTATTACAGTTAAATGATAGTCTAACACTCTTATCAACACATACATATATTAATATTAATCATAAGTTGTAGAAAATCTTCTATCTTTCACTAAATCAGATTAAACAGATAATAAGAGAATAATTATTTTTAAGTTTACTAATATACATATTCTAATGAATTTTTTTTAAATATTTTAGATTAATTAGGAAATATAATCTCAAAATGGCGACTAACAATGCTCAACCTGCAGCAGCAGGAGCTAATGCAAAACATGGTTCAAACACTAATGCTGACAATAAACGAATTTTAAAGTGTGCTACTGGTTTGGGTTTCCTCAAGTCACGTCATGGCATATTAGATATAGTTATCTTTGTAAGTAAATAAATTTTTTTATCAAGAAAAATAATTTTTATATATATATATTTCAGATTGTTGTTATTGTTATATTAGTTTGTGCTGACATGAATAGTAGTGCTGATGTACACGATGCTGATATACTTTATCCTATGACGGACATTGAAATAAGTGCTACTCAAACAAAAGGTGCAGTGATTGCGTTTGCAGTTTTTGGTCTTCTTCTTATACTTGTTGATTCTGTTCTTTATATAAGTAGTTGGATTTATCGTTTATCAGCTAAATTTGATCTTACTGTAAGTTTTTTTGAAAAAAAGGAAATTATTCTATTTCTTTTCTATTAAAATTTAGTTTAATATTATTATGCTCGTTCTTGCTTTTGTATATTTGATTCTCGGGTATGATAATTCTTAATTGAAATGATTATATCGATGTTATTTTTATTGTTTTTAAAAAAAAATAGATGCTGTGCTGCAGCATGGGAGAAAAAAATGGAAGATACATTAGGAAAGATAGGTCGCGCAAAACATAGTGGTGCTGCTGCAGGAACTTCAGTAAGTTATTTGATTTCGGTTAATCCTTTACATTTTTAATAATATATTTTCCTTTAGTTCCTTCTCTTTGTTGCTGTGATTCTTATTGCTGTTAATTTTATCTTACGTCTAACAAAAAAAGCAAAAGAGGAGGATATAGCTGTATAAATTTTGTCTTTCAACTATTTCCAGAAGTAAAATAAAGAACTCTTATTTTTTGTGAACATATCTGTTGTTTTTTTTTTAATTTTAATAATGTAATAAAATTTCTTATTCGTTAAAATCTAAAACATTTTCTTTATTGAAGATATGAACAAGTAAAAATGATGAAAAATCAACAACATTTCTACTAACTAAACTTTAATAATTCTCTCAGTAATTGAGGGTTTGTTTCGACAAGATGTCAAGTTTTGTCTATAATTCTGTATACAAAAGTATTTGATGAACTAAAAGAAAAACAAACATCTTACTGATTTGTTAATGGTTGGTATATTGAAAAAGATTATATATGTTCATGAGAAAAATATTCTTCAACTATAATACAAGAATCTATGGAAAGAATGAATATAATCTCTGGAATCTACATTTTATGATCATCTGTCACAATCAATCATGTCAGTCAGAAGAATCACAAATGCGAGTGCATATTATTTAAAAAATCGAAAAACTTATTAGATGCGAACAATTATTATCGACATGCGATGTATTGAAAGTCTTTTGTTTATTAACTAAAGTCACGAACATATAATTTAATTAATGTTAGTATTTAAAAAATAAGTTGCAATGCGTATATTATTATGATTTGTGAAAGGCTCAAGAAATGTTTTGTTGATAAACATTGAAAGGATACGATGACAATTTTAAAATAGCAGAAAAAGTCCGTCGCTTGTCTAACGAGCTAAAACATGAAGCATAGAAAAAACAACAGCGAAAACGATAAAAAGAATAATTGAATATATTCAATAGAAAAACAGATCAAAAGCACTTTTTGTATTTTACACGTAGTTAGACGCTCAGAACTATGGGAAATCGCAAGAAAAAGATTGACGTCATGTCTGCGATGCTGGTGCTGTTTACAAAGAACAATTTTTTCATTCATAAGAAGGTTGAATTGACATGTGACATGATTGAATTGTCGTCTTATACTTAATCAAATCATATCAAATATATATATAGAACAATATAAGCAAAACAGACAGTATTGATCACCTATCAATATCATCACACTATGTATATATCAAATGTTTCTTATAAATCTTATGTATATATATTATCAAGAGAATCTCGTTTATGTAAAATATTCAATTCAAATATTTACAAGTGTTGCTAGTCTAAGAAGTCCGTATTATATAGATAATAAATATAAAATGAATGTATTTAAAGTGTATAATCAACAGATGAATATTATCTGTATTGCGGTTATATCGACCTAGATATTTTTCTGTAATATCTATATAATCCTTGCATGTTTGTTAATCATTACATCAAAGTATCGTTTCAAATCTACGCTTAATATTTCCTGAGCATGAACAAAACTCTAAGCTCTTATCTCGACTATATTTTTAACTGTTTTTCTTATATTACTCATAGAATTAATAAAGGTCAAGATACTCTACAAAAGATCAAAAGTATATAAAATCTTTACTAATAAAAAGTATTTAAAGAATACTTACATTTTCGACGTTGCTCGTATTGAAGAATTCACAGTATTCATTAAATTTTATTGTAGTTTTGTCAAAATTGCGATTATAAATTGATATGGAATATGATAATCATTAAATCAATGCTTATATCTTTTCAAGTTCATCCTATAGTATTCAAAAAGTTACCATGTATTGCTCTCAGTAGAGTTCACAGAGAATTATTGTCGCCTACTCTAGAAAGAAAAAATATGAAAGTACTTCTTACATATATGTGCTCTTCATAAACTGGGTATAGTATAATACCGTACTTTAGTAATAAATAGCAATAATAGTAACAACTAATTTCCGGATTCAAAAACTCTATTTCCGCTGCATTTTGATCACAGTATACACTTTATCTAATTAAAAAATAGTACAAAGAAAAAGGTATTTTTGTGATACAAATGTAGGCTAGTTAATTAAATGATCCCATGACTAGTTAACTGTAAATGTCGATCTTTATTTTCTCATAGTAAAAAGATGTTGATGCTAACTGATATATATATATTATGTCCATTAATGCTTTGCAAAAGATATTATACATACACGGAAACCTCCCTAATGTGAAGTAGATGCCTAATTCGAGTTCGAATACAAACGGACATTAAAAAAAGAAAAATCAGTGCCTATTTCTAGGAATAGATTTAGTTTTAGAATAATTTTCAGATAAATTCTCCTACTCACATATTGCCCTCCACCTCTCACCTGATTTGCCATCTTCTTTCACCCATCCCTTGGTCGTATACATGAATCATATACATCTTAGAGTAAAACTATAACTGAATCTATTCCTAAATTTCACCATTTATTTTCGAATTAGGCGGCTCATCAAAACATATGACAGAAAGTAGAAAAAGGTTAAAAAAACAAATTATATATATGTTCACTATTGAGAGGTTTCATTGTAACTGAATGAAAAGAGAGAGAAGAAAAATATAGATCTATATTCAAGTTACTTAATACAGATGATACTAATCTACTCGCACGACTAGATTTGATAAAAACGGTAACAACTTCATAGAAAACAGTTCAAAAAATTATTTTGTATATATAATTACTATTTTTATTTTTATATCGGAATAATAATAATACAAAAACAATCTTTTATGTTATTTTGAAAATGAAAGAAAAAAGCAAATAATAAATATTTATGAACAACAACTAAAACAGGATTCATTCATCAGTAAAAAGTTGTCCGCTTTTTTTCTTCTAAGAATAACTCTGCATTATCACAGGACAATGAGTAATCAATAATTCAAAAGAATTGTACTGAAAGTGTGTCAATGCTTCTATTATTCTACCTAGTTGAAATATACTTCCTCAACTACTAACTTTGTTCTCTCAATTTTCTTGTCCAATAAGCAAATAAAATGATGTTTTTCAATTCTGCTTTATTTACCGTTATTCATTAATTTGTTATTATTCTGTATCAAACCCATTATTAGTTAATATGTCTAAACTAACAGACATTTATAATTAATTCTCTATCAAATTTTACATAATAACACAAGAAAAATATTGAACACACTTATAAATAAAGAAAATATAATTACAAAAACAAACCTTTTATTCCGAAACAATTGAAGTGTTTTAACATGAGTGCTGTAATGGCGATAGTATGATTTAGTGTGTAGTTCATCATAGCGTTTGTATATTACTCCGTACTTTGAGAACAAAAAGTATTATAATTAATAAAAATCATATATGTGACAATACGTATCTTGAATCAAACAATTTCTGTATGAGTTAAATTAAATATTGAATAAAATCAGAGTAGATTAATGAAAATTACTTTTTGTAAGAAAAAAAAGAATTTTATGTCATTGTATCTATTTAAAAAACGACAGGACGTATCCTCCTTTTAAAAAGTCTTTGACTGATAACTCGTATTTTCATTGATATTTAGATCCGTATTTATTATATTTTATAATTTCTATAGCAGTTAATGATACTACATACATTAGCAATAAATATTTTAAATTCAAAAGTATAAAGTTTATCGAATAAAAACATCACATGATGTACTAATCATCCGTTTTCGTTATAACCCTTTAGACAGCATGTCAAATCATGTGATTCTTTATTTTGAAATAAAATGAATCAAGTTAGGGTTCGTCAGGTGTACGTTCTTTAGACTTAATCGTCACATGGTTTTCTGTTTATTAAGACGATGTTAGATAAATAACAGATGTCACACTTTACCATGAATAATAACCGATAAGGACAATGTAATACTTCCACCTACTTCAAATGTGATCATATATCAGTCGAAAAGGCGTTGTTGTCATGAAACCAAGTATTTTCAGTGCATTGACTGCTTCATAGATTGAAATATGTGCGCGATGATTTACGCCAATTCGTTCAACTTAAACTCGTAATGCTCATCCATTGAATATAAATTTATATATTATTCATATGTAGACTTAAAATTGAATTCGTATCAAATTTTATTTATAATTCACTCAATTGTTTTTTTACAAAAAGAATTATTTTATTCATTATTGATCCTAGAAGATTTGATGAGCAATTTTGTAAAAACATCATTTATTATTGTTTCCTAGCAATAGCTTGTTGATTGGTAGACATTGTATCTTTGCAAATAAATTCAGCTTTATTTTTTTAAAGCTAAATGTTGAATCATTTATAATTGGTAACATGAGATATATGCTTTTGTCAATATTCACTCAACATTTTGTTTCTTGAATATCTTACATTTAATTATTATGTTTAGATTTCATATGTAATATGAATGCCCAAAAATTTATCTTCTCTTTTCGAGATCACATCATCACAAACATATTTAAATAATGAAAATCGAAATAAATAGTGAGACTGACTCAAGATCTCATCTTAGAGAATTGAAATTATAGTTTTTGACAAACATTGGTATTTCAAAAATACAGTGAGGATCAATAGGATTAAAAACAAACAGGAGTTAATAAAGATCAATTTTCAGATAATAGACAATATTACTATAGAAGTAAAACCATTTTCAATATTGTGCAAATTGAATTGGACTGTTTCAAGCTTATCTGTTTTCTCACGTATTATGTATGACGAAACGTCTAAGAGTGACTATTATAATACGCTTGAATTATTGATTTTCATTACAATCTTGTCTTAGCAAGAATAATTGACGATGAAATATGATAATCACCTAGAATGAAAAATAAAGATGCACTCACAGCTAATATAAGCAACAGCTAACGCTATCTATCCATGAAGAACTGACACGTCCACATCATATTAATCGGTTAAATATGGAGGTTTTGGATTTTCCTTTCGAAAATATATCACTTTCCTTTGTATTGCTTTTTTTTTTATTTGTTTTCGTATTGATATATCAACATTATCATTAAACACACAATATAATCATATCATATCAATAAGATTCAAATCTTAAGTAAATAAAGATTTAACTTTATATTTACGGCAGGTAAAATTATCTTTTAAAGTACACAAAAAGTAAAAACAAAATTTTTTGTAATAGTTATTTTTGTTATGTAACAAAAATGTACTCCATGATATGATATCTGTTAAAATCTTATATCTTCTTCTTCTTTTAGATGTTTTGTAAAGTGAATTTGAATCTCATTCTTTTCTCTCTTACTCTTTTGATCATTCCATCATATTCATCTTCATTTGATATTGAATTAACTGTACTTGTTCCAGCACATCAACGTGAATGTTTTCATCAAATTCTTGAAGCAGGCAAAACAATTGAAGTTGTATATGAAGTAGTAACTGGCGGTGAACTTGATATAAATTATTGGTTTTATTCACCAACAAATCGTGTATTACAATCTGATTTTAAAAAACGTGATGGTCATCAAACAACAAAATTAGAAGAAACAGGAGAATATCGTTTTTGTTTGGATAATTCATTTTCACGTTTTAGTCAAAAACAAGTTTATTTTAGTTTAAGACCTGTTAATGAACGTGGTCATAGTCAAATGGGTGAAGCTACAGAATTTGTGGTGACACCCACGGATCAAGAAGAACTTGGTGATATGCAAAATAAAGTTCAAGATATCAGGGTAAGCAAAAAATAAATACTTAAATTATTTGAGAAGAAACTAATAAAAGAATATTTGTTATAAAATTGAGTAGCAAATTTTTGGAGAATCGAGGACTGTTGTTGTTTTGTATATTATAAAAGAATAAGAGTCAACGATATATGACTCCAGTATTTTTATGACGATAGATACGTTATCAAAGGTATCTGCATTTTTTCCCAAGTGTTTTATTGATAAGTTTGCATATAGTAAAGTCCAATATTTGGTTTTAGTCATTCTCAGTTAATTGATTGAAAAGACTAGAAATGAAATAAAATAAAGTTTTCAGAGTTAGTTACGGTGCGTTTGTACACAGTCAAACATATAATCTACAAACTGAAATATCGGATGCATTGAAAATGCTTCCTTATATTCTGAAAACATCCGAGTTTGAAGTATAAATTGCGATTCAGATTGAATGCATGTCTGCATAGAAGCATTTCGAACTAAAAAAAATGTCTATTTATTTGTTATTCTTATTTGTAATCACTCGTAATGTAAAAACAATGCATTTGTAACATTCTACACAAGTTTTTCACACTCCCACTCACTTATTTTGACATAGACTTTGTACGATAAGCTATTCATTTCTTTTATCAAACTTAACACCTAACCATCAATTTTTTTTGATAAAATAATATAGCATTTTCAATTGATTATCACGGATTAACATTCAATTGTCATATAGATGTATATAGGATATTAAGCACATTTTTATTTTCTTAACATTATCATGTATATATGAAATTGAAATTTAATATGATATTTGTTTTTTTAGGAAACATTTGAACGTATCTATGATAATTTAGAAACAGCTCAACGATATCAAAGTGTATTTAAAAATTATGAAGTACATGATCGTATTACAATTGAAAATAATTTTGATCGTATTAATTTTTGGTCTGTTATAAATTTAAGTCTTATGATCACTGTAACAGTTATTCAAGTTATAACAATTCGTAGTTTATTTGAAACGAAATCTGCATATGGTAAATTTTTACGTGGAAGAAATTAACGCAAAAAACAATATAAAAGACATCTATATTTCCAATTCCATTTTTATTGTGTTATGTTTACTTTTTTTTGTTTTGTTTTGTTTTTGTTGTTGTTTAGAGAAACAGAATATAAGAACTTGAATAGAATTAACGTTAAAAATAGTTCATTTTTTTGTTAAATATATTTATCAAAAGAAAAAGAAGTAGTGATATTTTACGTTTTTTTTCTTTCTCATCTGCCTTTTTTTTCGTTCTATCTTCATTTTATGAGAGGTTATTTAAGTATATATATATATTTCTATTCGTATGTTGTTATTTTTTATTTCGTGATTATCGGTCGTTTTCTCTTCTCTTTTATTTCGTCAGTGTATTCACTTGTATGAAAGAAATGAGTGATGCATTTTTTCGTTTTTCATTTTTAAAAACAACACATATACAACATGCCAATATAAAACAAGCTGTATTTTATTAGTTGTTTCGCTTTTACTTTCATCCTTCAATATCTTTCTCAATGATGCTCAGATTGAGTAAATGAAAAGACAAGCCGACGCGTCGATAGCATACAAAATTGTGTTGGTATATATATATATATGTATATATCCTAAAGGTGAGAACAGCCATTCTTCATCATCTTCTTCTTTTGTTCATTCGTCGTTCATCTATCTATGTCTAGAAGTATATGAACGATACAGACATTTTATATAGCTGTGCTGTTCTCGTTTTTTTTTTCAATGTTGTTCGGACGGGCTCTCGCGTTCGTCACTTGATAAAGTAGAAGGAGGAGAGAAGAGGAGAAAAAGAAGAAGAAGGAGGTGCCAACATCAACATAGACGATTGAACATATTTGCATTGTAATCGTTCACGAGAGACATTCATTTTAATCATCAGTAGCTTGTCTAATACGCAAAAAGTAAAGTATTTTCACTTCATTTACTTTCACTAAATTTTTCTTTTTTCTTTATCAAAAATATGATTTTGTTTATTTATAAGAAGAAGAAACAAAACATAATTCTGATGTATATACTAAAATATTTCTCATCTCTATATAAAAATAGAAAGAGAGAGAAAGTAAGTAGAAGAGAATAAACCAAATAGTATTGAAAGAGCGAGAAACGAAACAAGAATAAAATCAGATCCTTTGTCGTCGTCATCGTCGTCGTCGATGATCAATGTTGTATAGTGAAGGAGAGCGATCGTTCTTATGCTTTATTTGCTTTGATCAAAGCCTCCGCATCCGTACATGCACATATTTGTATCTGGATCGATCTTTGAATCGTCAAGTACACCTATTTCTTTTTTATTCATGTTCATTTACTGATTTTTTTTCTTCTTCTTCTTCTTCTTCTTCTACTACTGACAACGCGCAACTGTTCGAATCTAATCCATATGAGTTATTACCTCTCAAATTTCAATGTCTATCTGATTTATTTTATAGATTTTCATAAGATAAGAAATTTCTTTTATCAATGACAACCAACGGTGAACATAAAAATGAACCAAGACCACGTTTATGTCATCTTCGACGATGGCCAAATTTTGTTGGTTATGGTTTTAATTTACATTGTGAAAAATCTAAACCAGGACAATATATTGGTAAAGTTGATCCAGATTCTCCCGCAGAATCAGCTGGTTTACATGAATATGATCGTATAATTGAAGTTAATTTTGTTCCTATTGGAAATGAAAATCATAAACAAGTTGTATCAAGAATAAAAGAAGGTGTTACAAGAAATGGAACAAAATATGCTGAAGAAGTTATTCTACTTGTTGTTGATCCTGATACAGATGCTTATTATAAAAATAAATCAATTATTGTTCGTAGTTCAGATTCAAATGTTGAAAAACTTGAAACAGAAATTCGAGATGGAAAAGGTTTGATTAATAACAAAATAAATATTTATTTTGATTTCGTTTTCATTAGAATATGGTGATCAATCACCTCAATCATCTGAAAAAAGTATTGGCAAGACAGATTCACCTATTATCCGACAAACATCACCAAGAACAATGAAAAATGAACCTGTTCGTGAATATAAACATGTTACTGATTTTACCGGTCCAACAGTCACACATACAACTAAGGTAAGAATATATTTGATTTTTTTTCTTGAAATAAATATATATCATTGATACTTATTTGACTAACATGTCAAATTTTCTTGACATTATCTATTATTTACCTTTGTCTTGATAGACTTTTAATATTCACTTGTTCGATTTCTTTTTATTTTAAATCAAAGAAAATATATTTATGTTTGGAAGCCATATTAGCTTTGAAGACAATAAAATGTAATTGATTTGATTGCTTTCATCGATTGAATTTTCTTTACTATTGACATTCAAAAATGAATTTGTAATGTTCGATTATTGAAAAAGAATACGTTTCGACATATTAGTAAGAAAATAACTCTGTTTTTTAATCAATTGTTTTGATGCTTTCAAGCAACACTTATACAATATATGTTGTTTTTATCTAAAAGCAACTTAAATTTCAAAATTCTATTGTATTTTAAGATGAATATTTATTATCATAGTACTATTGAGAGTCGTTTTTCTTTCTATAAGCTATTCTTTATTAATTGACTGTAGGTAATTTCGGTCCAATTTGTTTAGAACTTGAATATTTTCAGTACATTCTGATAAGATAAATGATCTATCATATAAACTACCATTTCATGATTTATCTTGGTAGTTATATAAAAAGGAATATCTTGGGGATAATAATATATCATTCAATTATCCATAGAAGCCGACGTATTGTCATTACTATCGAGAATAAAAGAAAACTGTATAGAATAAATAAAAAAGGAGTAAAATAAATGAATCTTTATCATAACTCTCAAGAGAAATCATAGCAATTCGATGTAATGTATTCTTCGTAATAGTCTTTTTTTGATAAGGATAAAAATATCAATTTTTCTATTATTATCTATATCTTATTTCAACTACATTAAATTTAGTAAAAACTATGATTGTTATTTTTTTTGTGTTCTTCAGACTGATGGTTCACCTACAATATCAAGAACATCCGATCAAGATGATGATCATGAAAATTACCTTCAATCATCTCCTCGATTGCCTGACAAAGAGAAACGTAAAGAATTTACGTCCGTTGGTAATTCATCACCAAAACTTTCTACAAAAGATTCACCTCTGAAATCAACGGGTACGGATGGTTCTCATCAAAGTCTATCACATTCATCATCATCAGCTAATGGTTCAGAAGGAGGAACACTTGAAATTAGTAAGAAGAAAAAATTTCTTTAGACTATTTTTTTAAAATTTTATGTTTATAGAAATGTCAGCTGCAGAATATCGAGAAAAATTAAAAGCTCAACATGCTCGTAAACGTGATTCACGCCAAGATCAACAATTATCTATGAAACAGAAACATGATTTAATCGATCGTTTATAAAATTGATACAAAAATAACAAAAATGAGAATGAATAAAAAACTACTCTTTTCTTGTCCACGTTTGTTACAATTCTAAAATTTTCTTTTGTGCGCTTGTTTCTACTAGTTTTACTATTTAAAAATGTTCGTGTGTGTGTGTGTATTTTGTCTCTTATCTTTTTACTACTTTCTTCTTTTTTTTCTCGCTTAGAGAAGTTTCGCACACAGTACATAACAGTGAACATTGTTCAAAAAACTAATTTAATCCTTCGTAGAAGAACAAAAACAACAAAACATTTATATTATAAATAAATCATGTTAATATGATCTTGTCTAAAATCAAAACTAACAAAGAAATAATGTGTGTGTGTGTGTGCATTTTTATTCATTTGTATATTGGCTGATTTTATTTCTATCTTATTCCTATTATGCTTCTCGTCCAAAAGAAACGTGTGATCATCTGTAATGTTAAAAACAACTCAAGGAAAATTTTAATAAAAAAAATGTTTATTGAACTATTATTTTATTTAATGTAATTTTATAGACTATTTCAATATCGAATGATTTTCATGAAAATAGACAAAAAAAAGAGGTTGAAAAACACCTAAGAGTCTATGTGCATTTGGTGTAGTTTATCTGACGGCACGTCGATGTGTTGTAGTACGCCCAGGTCGTCGACAGGATATTTTATTTGCAGGTAAAAATCGATTTGTACATCTTGTTGATAAATCTGATAGCCATGCACCTATTGTCCAAATTCGTTTTGCTTCTTCTTCCGTAAAAGTATTTGAAAGTAATTTAGCGAGAATAACATTATTTGTTTGTAAACAGGGTGTTGTTGTTTTAGCACTTGAATTTAAATCATAACCTGTTTGTTGTTCAATAAGAATTCTTACACCAAAAAATCGACTATCCATACATGAATAATCAAATGTTCGTGTTTGTTTTATTTGAAAAAAATCAAAATATGGTACTAAATGTCGATTAAAATGGTAAATAAATTGTCCATTACATGATATTGTTTCAAACACACAATTTTCAAGATCTTTTATATGAAGAAAATCACAATAACCATCATTGATATGTAATTCTTCTTCATCTAATGCTTTACCAATTGATGTACGTATATCATATATATCATCAAATGTTTTAGGAAAATTTGAAGTATATTTTGATTTAACAACATCAATATGTGTAAATTTTGTTGAATATCTTAATAGACGTTTAACAGAAAAATATCTTGGATCATTTAATTCACGTTTTAATTCAAGTATTAAACGTTTTTTTTCATAACATAAATATAAACGATATGTTAATTGTTGATTATGTGTTTCACGAAAACCTGTACAAGTTAATTCATGTTCAAACTGATCAATATCATTAATACCTTTATTTTTATTAAATGTAATTAAAAAATGTTTATCATCACGAGCACGTCGTTCTTCGTTACGTAATGAATCAACACTTAAATTTTGACAATATAAACTATCAGGATATTGATTTTGTTGACGACGATTTTGATATGTATAAACTGTTCCAAGACGAATTTCAATGGGTAACGAATCAATTTGTTCGGTTTGACGAAATTCATTTGATTTTCGAAGAAAATCTTCGAGAAATAATTTTTCTAAATAACTTATCTCAAGATTTTCATTATCATCATCATCCATCATAACCATAGGTACACAATTCATTTGATTCATATGTTCAGGATTGACCATTCCACAATATGGTACAAGTTGTACTTGTGTTTGAGCATGATTAGCTTTTTCTATTAACATAATTGTAGTTTTTCTTGTATGTTGAGATTGTTATAACAAAATAATGGAAAAATGTTTCCTTTTATATTTGAAAAAAGAACACAGAGGGGAAGTCAGCTGTATGTACTTAACACTAACGCGTGGTTCTGTTATCAACGAGTCTAATAACCTATGCAGGGGTAGAATTGAAAAAGTCGAATAAATGAAAAATCGAGTACCTTCAATCACGCGCCTATCATCGATGAAAGTCAGACAAATAATCATATGTCTTTCACGCATTGAAGCAGACATAGAATAAAATCTAGATAAATATGAAAAAATATGATATACAAAATGACTAATCAGGTCTCAAGTCAGGATTAAATAACAATGAACTTCCGTGCATGATTTATGTTGAGTTGATTCATATCAAACAAGCTGTTGTTAAATATAAACCACTTAGTTAACGCGGAAAGTGTTTTTTTTTCATGATATTTTTTTTTATTATCTTAGTGACCTTGTTTTTTGTACTTTTTACCGGCACAGAGCTTAGAGGTCAAATGATGTAATTTATGATCGACAATCTTCAGACTAAATAGTCGTTGACATGAATGGTTATTTAAAATTGTGTAAATGAAATATATGTCTTTGAATAATTCAAACAAATAAGTATTAGTGAATCTATAGTTATTCTTAAAAATAACTAGTATAATAACATGACATTCAGATTTGCCTACAATGTAATAGACTAAATTGTAGCGTGACATAATTAATTTAAAAAATGAGCGAATCATTAAAATGTATATTTTTTCTTGTATCATAATTCATAAACTAAAGGTCATGCTCTACAAAGTCATTCTACTAAATTGTATATGCGAATTCTGCTTGTCCTTTGATCCAGTGTTTTTAATGAAGTACGATATGCAATATTTTATTATGCTTTTTGAACATGTGCACCAAATTCGTCATTTCGTGTCACGATAATCTAAAGAATGACAAGTCACAAAATAGAGATGAAAATATCGAGATCGCATTTATATTATGCCTTTTTAAGTTTTCAATGTATAGTTTAGTTTATTTGGAAGAAGCCTTGAAAAAACACGATTATTTTGTAGACTTTATTTTTCTAGTACTTCAATATAAATACAAGAAGAAGAGTTAAATACCAATCTTTTTACAGTAGATAGTGACTCAGAAAGGTAGACATATGTTCAGGTAATATTATTGTGTAAAGATAAAATCGTAATTATTTTATTTTGATCCATTCCTTTTAAATTAACGGAAACTACTTAGAGTGACTAGTTCTCTCTCTTGATCCAGTTCTTACAACAAGAAAAACATTTAATAAGCTGACTCATTCTCATATTAAAAGCGTACTAAAGTTGTAAAAAGAATAATGAAAAAGTACTGAGTTAAGCCAACTGATAAGATAATACACATACGTAAATATATGTATAGATGATCTTCATAGTCGTGATGAGGTTTCTCGTTTCTGATGAGAATATTCTATATAATAGTAAAAGATTAACTGGTATAGTAGTAGTAGATAAGATATATCTTAACAAGAAAAAGAATCCGAGTAAATGAAGAATAACGTTCTTGATGTTGAACAAGATCTTGTATAATCAACAAAGAGCTAAAAGAATTCAGTATATACATATCAATGTGTCCTAAATACATATTCTAATTTAATAAATGAATTAGTGTTCATCATCAATTACAAGTAAATGAAAATAAGAATCGTTTATTGAGATTTTTGAGTGCCGAGAACGACAATGTATGAGTAAAATGAAGATGAATCGGTAGATGTTTATCGTTTAGATTATTATTCCATACTCTCCTATTTCGTGTATTGAGAAACGTGCCCAATAAAATTATAGTAATATTAATTCCTTCACAATTTTCGTTGATATTCAACATTCTGTCAAATTATTCCGATATAACATACTGCCATCTATTGCCATATTATGATATATAATCTGTTTCTATTAAGGTTTTCTCCATAGAAACAGGTAAGTATGATGAAGAAAAAAAAATCTCTTCAAACATTTTTCTGTATTCTCTTTCCATGAATAATCCTTGAATCTAATCAATATGAGTAAGAACATTAATTTTTCGATTATTAAAGATAAATTAGATAAAAATTTTTTTTAATTAATGCAATCTTAGGTAGACATATATTAGATGATCTTCTTCAAGATTTAAACATTGACAATGACAGTGAGTTAATCAAAAGCCAAAAGAAGGTATAGTTTTGTTTTTTGTTTATGCAGATAAAAGCTCAACACATGCAAAAAATCAATGGTCTAGTGCTAATGCTAATGATGATGATGATTGGCTTCTTACTCCAAGAGTAAATTATTTATAATAAGAAAAAATTTGAAGTTTTTGATATGTATATGGACATTTTAGGATACAAAAAAATCAACGACAAATACTCTTACAAAACGACAAGATGATGATGATTTTGATGCAGATGATAAATGGAATCGAACTGGTGATTCAAATATTTCCTATACACCAAATTTTGGTGGTACCATGACTAATACATTTACTGGTAAGTTTCGTTCTAATAAAAGATTGAATTTAACAATATATATTAATACAAAAATCTGAAATTCTCGTTCATGATTGAAAAAACGAATCCTATGAAATTTTTGATATTAGTCCTGATCGAGTTTTGATTCTTATAACATAATTTTATTCAGATATTATTTCTAATAATTAATACAAAGATGTAAGTATAATTCAGGTTTCATTCTTAACTTGAACGATGAATTGCATATTTCGATGATTATTACATAAGTATAACTAGTAAGAATCTGTAAATTTAGTAATACTTTTAGTATATTACTTCAGTAGAATATTGTTCGTTATATCATTGAAAGTATTATTTATCATGTCATGCATCTTTTTCATCGATATTTTAATCTATATACTTTACTTTCATGATCTTTTATTGTAAACATATATCTCAAGGTCAAGATACTATACAACGTATTGTAAGTCAACCTCGACCAGCAACATCAAGTGGCTCTCGAACATTTGATGATTTATTTGGAAGTAAATCATGTTCATTTCATATTTTTCTATTTACTATATTATTAATCTAGATTCACCACCGAAAAATACTACTCTTGGAGATACAGATAGAAATAAAAAATCAGTCAGGTAAGATAATAAATTCTTCATTAAAGAAAAAATCTTTTTTCTAAAATAATAGATTTGATGAGTTTGATCTTGCACGCCCATCAACTGCTCCATCACCAGCAGATACATTACAAAATCGAGCTAATACAGGAGCATTATCATCAATGCGTACCGGTCTTGATCCAAAAAGATCTACTGATTTATTTCCTCCAACTAAAAAAACGACTAATGAATCAAATAATCCAAACGATTGGCTTGGTCTTAAAGATGAATCAAGCGAAGAAGATGATCTTCCACAACGACGAAAAGAAAAAATCGAACCTGCTATTACTACTCTTGCTAAAAAAACACCTCTCGCACCTGTTCATGAAGTTTCTGCAACAGTATCAGAACTACCAAAAAAATCTGTACTAGATGATTTAATCGAAGAAGATCGACGAGCATTATCAGAAAAAACGCCTATAACAGCAACTGCTACAGTTAATAAAACATCTCAAGATTCTTGGTTTAGTGATCATACAAATTCCAATAAACGTCCAAGTGCAGGCGCAATACCAAAAGCTTCATTACATATAGACAATCAACAAATAAAACCATCTACTAAACCTCTATTTGATACTAAAACAGATTCAGGTATATTTGTTATAATTTTTATTAGAAAATTAATTTCTTATATAATTAATATAGCGTTCAAAGATGTATCAGAAAGTTTGATGTTTAATACAAATTCGCAAGCTTTACCAACAACGAGAAATAACTCTTCGACAGTAAATGTAAGTAAAATACTTTTTTTGTCTATATTCATATCGAATTCTTCTTATAGCTTGATATGAAAAAACTTGAATTTGAAAATAACGAACTTAGAATGACATTGGATCATATGAAACGACAACATGAAATTGAAACTACAATGCTTGAAGATAGTCATAAACATCGACTTGAATATATCGAAAAAACATGTGAAAGAAGAGAATCTAGGTAAGTTTTTGATTTTTTCTATTTCAATTTAATAAATAAAAATTATTTATTTAGATTAAAAGAAGAAAATGAACATTTACTTCGTCAATTAAATGATCGTACTCAACAATATGAAAATGACAAAGCTGCTTTAATAATGGATCATCAACGACGTCTAGATGATTTACAACGAGATCGAACAACAGAACTTGAAAATCTACGAACATTACAACGGTTTATAGTTTTTCTTTTGAACAATCAATTGAATTCAATTCTTTTTTTTTCTCTTTAGACAAACTCTTGATCATCTACGACGAGAACATGAACAAACAATTCAACGTTTAAAACAACTTAAACAAGAAGAAGTATCAACAGCACTCGATGTTACAACACATACAAGGTCTATACCAAAAAAATATCTCAATATCATATTAATTGATAAAAAAATTTCTTTAGAGCGTTTGAATCTGTTGTTGATCATATGGAACAAAACGCAAAAAATATTGATCAATTAAGACTTAAAATCGAAGCAAAACATAGTTCTGCAATGACAGATAAAGAAATTGAATCACGAGCTAAAGAACAACAACTTAAAGGTATAATAAAAAAAAGTAGTTCAGCATTAAGAATACAACTAAAGCAATAGGGTTATTCATGACATAATATCGCGTCGAATTATTAATGTACAATAGTAGGGAAATAGCGGTCAAGTTAAGTGTACTCTCTAATAGATACTCTGGACTGTGTTGAGTCGACTGGTGATACCCGAGAGAAAAAACACACAGTTACAAGCTTTAATTCTTCGAAAAGCTTGAAACTCGTAAACTTCAAATCTGGAGCTCACTTAACTTGACCGGAAATAGTTAAGTGAAGATGAATTTTGTATTGAAAAAATCGATAAATCAAAGAATCGAAATCTATAAATTTATCATATCTACTCGACTATTTTCTCTTGTTTAGCTTATGAAGAACGCTTACATCATCAATCAACTGATTTTGAACGTGAACGTAAAAACTTACAAGAACTTATATCACGATTAGAAGTTCATCTTTCTGATCAAACCAAACTTGTTGAAGAAGTATGAATGAAACTATTCTATATTCTTTTGAAATATATATGAATATCATTTAAGGAACGATGGAAAGCATTACAAGCTCAAAAACGTATGGAAGCAATGCAAGATGCATTAAATGGTGAACAACGTTTATTTACAGAAAAAATCTCACGTGATCGTTCGGAAATTCAACGTAGTAAAGATCAATTACTTGATGATCAAAAACTAGCATTAGCTAGTATATATGAAAGTCGTTCACAATTAGCGGAAGAACGAGCAAAAATTGAAGCATTCCAAAAATCTTTTCAAGAACAAAAACATCGAGATATGCTACAAAATGCTACCGTATAAAAACAAAAATTATTGATTGTGTTGGAATTTTTATTTTTATTTTTAAGATTGATGCAGACACTCGTGCACAACAAAAATTAGTTAATGAACAACTAGTACGTCTTGAAAAACGTGAACAAGAATTAATTAAACGCGAAGAAGCATTAATATTAGAACGACGTTCATTAGCGGAATTAAAACAACGTATTGATAATGAACAATCATCATTAAAAAATGATCAAGATGATATAAAACAAAAACAACTTGATATTGAACATGCAAATGAAATGATTAAAAAAGAAAAAGAACGTTTATCACAACTTTATTTCGAATTACATGCATTAGATGGAAAAAATACTGGTAGACTTCAACAATTACAAAAATCTATTAGTAATCTACGACAAAAAGAAGAACTGATGAATGAAGTAAATCATTGATTTAACGATATTTAATTTAGGGGATAAAATGATTCTTCAAATTGTGAAGGATCTATCAATCCGACTAAATTGAACAGGATAACCAAAATTCTCTTATATAAATCGAAGTACACTGTTTCACCCTGAACTAAAATGCAATAGGAAAAGACAGATTTCTATATTTATAGTTATTCGGATATAACTACACATGTTTTTTATCATTTATTTAATAATTAAATGAATATAATCAAACAAATTATAGAAAAAAGTAGAACCCATCATAGAATCTTCTTTTGCATTACATAATTTAAACATTGTTATTCCTTTTGGTTAGATAAACTAGTAGATAACGAAGTAAAAGAGTACGCTTTATAAAATGGCGCCACATGTAACTACAGAAATCTACCTATTTTAATGTCAATGTGTTATTATAAAATACCAATATACAGCCTAACTAAATGAACTTGAGATCAATTCTCGATCATTAACGCTAGTCGATGATAAAGTATATAAAATCTTCTAAACTATATTTTTAGCAATATACTCGTATGTCTGATGACCGACAAAATCGAAATCAACTTCGTTCAAGTGTTACACTTAAACAACCATCTTCCATGATTGATTCAGGTTTTTCAAGTAACAAAAAAATATTCATTTAAAGTTTCCCTTCTCATTAATAAACTTATATTTATAGCCTTACAGTTAGCTTCTCATACACCAATTTTACCAATCAATTCTACGCAACAATCCGTTGAAGAAAGTACAATTTTACGAGCATTACGTATGAATGCTCTTCAAGTAAATATTTTATATTTAATAAACTAATTATCATATGAAAATAAATGCTTGTCTGTTTAGGATCAATTATATATTCAAGATGAAATGTCATTTCTTAATAGTTTACGTACTGGTAATCATTTATCAACACGTAATAATAATTCAAATAGTTCTAATCTTCATCGTCATTCCGAATTAAATTTACTTAGGACAAATCATTAATTTTAAAGATGATATCTTTTCTTATGTATTTATAGATGTTTGTAAAAGAAAGAAAAATCAACCAATGATTGAACTTATTATTGAAAACTTTTTATTGTATTTTTATTTTCAAATTATCTGCTTTTCTTTTTTTTTTATAAGAATGTTTGATAAAGTCCAGTATTCGAGGGTAGACAGTGTAATAATAAGAATAAGAATAGAAACAAATTAAAATAATTGAAAAGACGAAATAAAATGTCTGCTTCATATCAAATGTTATTGCTTTAGGTAATATAATCAAAAAGAAAGAATTTTGCCGTTTAAATAATGATCATTTGACAAATAGACAACATTATGTTATATTTTGTTTAAAGTGAAGTAAGTAAATTTTAGGTTGTTATGTAACAGATTTTTTTATTATTCGTTAGAAAAGAAAAGAATGTTGTACTCTGAGTTGTTTCTCTTGTATCCAAGATAACCCTTGGTATAATTTGTTGACTTTATGATAGCATGTAGTCTTAGACAATATGATGCATTATTATGCCCGGTGCGTGATTGTTAGAGGAGCAGATAAAATAGCTTTTGTTTATAATTGGCAACCAACTGTATATCGGTGAGTTTAACTGCACACTTTCGAAAAAAGAACGAAGATGATAAAGGATTTAAATTATTGAATTGAAGTGTCGTATGTATAATCTTTCTATCACATCGTTTTACTTTAAATTACTACTAAATAAAACAATATTAATATTTATTCTATGTCGTTTTGTTTGAGAACCATTTCGGTCAATTTATTCTACAGTCTTTCGTATTTTACTTATTGTAATCTGTTAGAAATTTCGATTACAATTCAGAAAAAAGTCATATATTGCAATGAACAATGTTTCATCCTTTACATACTAAAGGATATCAACATTTAAGTACAAGTGTACATAATAACAAACATATGAAGGAATATACCGACTGTAATTCTTATTCAGATAAATATATTACTAACAAAATTAAAAAGGAAACATGATTTCCCTTTCCTTGATGACATAATTACTATTCATTTAGTCTTAATATATATTTCATATAAAATACAATTCTTATATCTGTAAGTAAAGTTTTGAGTTTCATTCTACGCAGCACTCGCGCTAGCGGGAGGAGGGATGGGGTAGGGTGTATACCTCCCCCTCCCCCCAATAATTGAAAATTTTTGTTTTTTTTCAACGACGGGAGCTGATTTGGAACAAATTTTGTATTTTTTTTAGCAAATTTTGCTCTAAATACCCTTTTACATCCCTAAAATTTTTTACACTCTTTCAGAAACCGCTCCCCCCCCCCAATCTTAGACCCTTCGCGCGGGCACTGGTTATACGAGATAATATTGACGTTAAACTAACATAACCATATGTAACTTATTACAATTATTCGGATTACTTCTGTCATTAAACTATTTATATATACTTAAATATTGTGCAGGAAAAAAAGCCGCATCTAAAATTGGACAGTCATATTATTTGCGCACAATAAGGTAGCACGTGTCACTTGTTTCATGTTTCTTATTATTTATCATGATGAAAGAAGAGAAAGAAATCTGACGAACACGAGTGACGATAAAGATAAAAAAAACTAATAGAATCGAGGAAAGAACAAGAAGAAAAGATCAGAACCAATTTATTCGCATACGAATAAACGATATGAATGATTTGTATATTCAAATATTAACAATTTATGTCAGGTATAATTTGAAAAATTTCAATCATTTTTATAATATTAAATTTCTAATTATAAACAATCAATATCCTATTGTTGTTTTATTTTAGGCAATAATAATTATCAATGTCTACGGATTTCACCGAAGTTCCTGAGAATCGAACAGTTTCAGGAAAGTAAGTATTTCAATTAGATTAAATTTCTTTAACAAAGATTTTGTATCCCAGAATTTCTTGAGTTCATATTCTATAATATTTAGTTCTATTTTTACACTAATGAGTTTAATGTTTCTATATATTAGGTAGCAGTCTCGAATATCACTAATCGGAAACTACCTTAATTTCTGTGTCATATATCGAATAGCCGAGATTTTCTTGATTTAAGTGTAACTAATTAAGTGGAGCGTGTATAGCAATAAACTGTTATCGTGCTAAAGGCCTATGTTATATTAAAACATATCATAAATATGAATATAAATAATAAACTATTCTTTTTTCTATCTATAGGCGAAATTTCTTTGAATATTTATTTATTAAATTCAATACATTTTATGAAAAAATATTTTCATCTGTTGGTGAACAACTTGGTAAAAAACCCTATCAATTTATTCTCATATCATTTATATTAACTGGTCTTTGTTCATTGGGTTTTTTACGTTTAAATATGATTAATAATGCTGAAGTTCTATTTATTCCAACGGATTGTAAAAGTGTATTAGATCGAGAAATAGTCGCTGAAAAATTACCTATGAATTATGATGAATATTATCTTCATCAAGATTATGATTTAGGTATCTTTGGTGATGTTATATTTTTAACAAATGATTATGCAAATATTGGACGTTTAAATATACGTAATGAACTTAAACGTATTTATATACTTATACAAAATATTAATGTAACATATAATAATCAAACATATTCTTATAAAGATCTTTGTGCTAAACGAGATAATCAATGTGTAACTGAAGGTGATATATTTTTTCGTGAATCATTTTGGCAACGTTTAAAAGATAAAGATTTATATAAATATCTTTCAAATGATCTTTATACAGATGATGATGGTGTACCAAATTTATTACCATTTATATTTGGAAAAAATTTAACACTTAATTTAGAAAAAAAATTTTTATTTACTAAAGTACTTAAATTACGTTTTAATTTACGACGAACATTATTCATTAAAGGTAAACATGTTAATATTGAAAACATAAGTCGAATGTGGGAACAAGCTTTCCTACAATTTTTTCATCATTTTAAATCAATTATGGTTCAAGCAACGTATGCAGTTTCAACATCTATTGATCAAGAACTTGACAGTAATATTAAACTAGGTAAATAGACATAATTCGATCATTAATCTATTTAATTTATTAAACTTTATCTATAGATATGATATTAGTAGTTGTAACATTTTGTGTTATGATTATTGTTGCTACAATATGTTTATCAGTTCGTGGTCCATTTGCACAATCACCTGCATATTTATCAGGTGTTGGTGTTACAGCTACAATGTTAGGATTAGTATCTGGTTTTGGTTTTTGTTCATTGATTGGTATACCTATGTGTTCATTGGTATTTGTAACACCATTTTTAATTATTGGTGTTGGTACTGATGATATGTTTCTTATTTATTCGGCATATCGTCGAACAAAAACATCTGAAACAACTGCTCAACGATTAGCAGATACATTTCGTATATGTGGTTCAGGTATAACAATAACAACATTAACGAATGTTATTGCTTTTCTTGCTGGAGCAACAACGAATTTTTATGGAATACGTTTATTTTGTATTTATACAAGTAAGATTTAGGAAAAAACTATATTTGATTTTCTTTTTCTGTTCTCCTAAGGTGCTTCAATGGCTTTTTGTTATTTATATCAAATAATGTTATTTGGTAGTGCAGTTGCTTTATATAATGAATGTATAAGTAACAATCGACATACACTTATTTTATGTCTTGTTGATCGTAAACAACCAACAAATAATCAACGACGTCAACGTCATCATCGACAGCAATGTTTACCATGGAAAGAAATGTTTGTATATATTACAAAACCATTATTTACAAAATGGGGTCAAATTATTGTATGTTTAATATTTATAATTTATACAACTTTTGCTATTTATGGAGCATTACAAATGAAAGATGGAATGAATTTTGGACAATTATTAAGTGATAAATCATATGCAAAAGTTTATTTTGATACATTAGATAAAGAATTTGAACTTTATCCATTAGTACAATTTATAATAACAGAACCAATACCATATTGGAGAAGTGATTATTTAAAACAAATAAGAGATTTAATAAAACGTGCTAAACAATTAGAAGGTAAAACTATTGATTTTTCAAAAGAAATTGTAAATTAAAATTTAGGAATGAATCCGGAATTTGAAATCTCATGGTTTTCATTAATTGGTTATGATGGACAAGATTATCCATTTGATAATGGTACACAATTTATAGAAATAGTTCATGGTTTTGTAAATTTATTTCCAACATTTTCTAATGATCTATTAATTAATAATACTCATCTATTAACTAGTCGTTTTTATTTAAAATTTGGACGTGTTTACTATAATTCACTTGATGGTCATTTAGTCAATCAATTACGTTCTCTTGCTGAACAATCAAAATTACCAATTAAAGGTATTCTATGATTATTTAATTTTATTAATACTCCTCTATTTCTCTTTATTGTAGTTTATAGCAGTCTTTTTAAATATTATGAACAAATGTATGAAGTTATTCCTAATATAATACAAACATTTCTTATTGCTATTGAAGCAATGTATTTAGCAACTTTAATTATAATACCTGATCTTAAATCTGTTCTTATTATAATTTCAACAATGGCTATGATATTAGTAAGTCTTGTTGCTAGTTTACATGCTTGGGGTATTCAAGCATCATCAGTTATGATGATTGAGCTTGTGATGTCAATTGGTTTTTGTTCGGATTTTTGTGTACATATTGTACATGCTTTTTTAACATCGACTGGTACAAGAAAAGAACGTGCACAACAAGCATTAATTAATATGGGAATGCCAATATTATGCGCAAGTTTATCATCAATAATTGGTATTTTATTTTTAGGTTTTGCAAATTCATATTTATTTCGAACATTTTTTGTAACAATTGTTTCTATTATGATATTTGGAGCTATACATGCACTTTGTTTTCTACCAATTATTCTTTCATTAATTGGTTCTCATTGGTCGTCACATATGAATAATAAAATACAACCAAATAATACTCTTCAAATGACAGCAACTATAAATAATGATTCTCAAGCGAATGGATATATAACAAAAAGAGAAAAATTACAAACAAAATCAAATACAATTGAAGAAGAAGAAAATGATGAATTTATGCCAACAACAAGAGATACTTAATAGATATTCGAATATATAGACATTTTCAAAGATAATAATAATGATCTTTACTTTATTAAAATAAATAAGTCAATTGAAAAATATTTTTTTTATTTGGAAATTTCAGAAATACTATATAGTGTCTAATAGATTTAAACTAGCGATCTAAAATATTACTCAAAGATAAATACAGGCGAAAAACTACACGTAAAATTCAATAAAATACTCTCAATATTTGATAATTTTCTATAAATAACGACGGAGTATCTAATTATAAATGACAAGTCTAAAATTTCAATGGAAAAGTACATGTAAACAATCTATTGAATATTTATGAAAAAAAGTAATCTAGATAAATCTAAAATATTTCTAACATTTTTGTATTACTCAATTTGAATTTCTAAACAAAGAAAAACATCATTATCAAAAATCAAGAGATAGTCTTCATCACATGCTGATGTCAAGCTTATGCTAGACACACAATAGTTGAATGTACTTTTTCATATTGCCCTCTAATCTATAATTAGCAACTTCCAGTTCAACCCTGACGATATACTGATAATGATAATGTTATTTTTGCATGAATAATTTCATTAATCTTCTTTTTTTTTTTGATTAAAAAATTTTTTTTCAAAATATAAACTCAAATTGACATACGTAAATAATTTGATTCTGTTGAACAAATTCATTAATTGTTTTTTTCTGACATTCGTTGTAAGATGTGGTAATAAATTCTTATTGAAATAATATTTTGAAAGCATTTCTTTTATTACTATTGAATGTCATGAAACGAACAATTAGTTTATTTTGTATCATATATTCAACACGTTACTATTCATTTCCTCTTGTATTCTTATGAGAGCAAAAAAAAAGCGTAATAAATGAGTATAGATTCATATTTCCTCTATATTGAAATAAAAGTCACATTTTTCTTTTCTTTCATGTAATTAGATTTTTTGAAGTGTAAAAACAACGTAATAATAGATTATTAATTTTTCTTGTATTGTTTTAATCAGAAAAGTAGTTTAAAAGTGCATATTTTTTTTCTATATTGAAAACTAAAGTATATATTTGTTGTTTTATTTTCAATATTTAACTCAATTTTAAATCAATTGTATATAATAGAATGTTTTTTTTCAATCATAAAATACATATTTATATTCGTATATGCTGATGACAGATGACATATATTCTTTGTTGTCTGTCATTCGCACTTATCTTATATTAGCATGTTTTTCTGTCATTCATAGAAAATAAGATGATATTGTCGTTTTTCATTTTATGTGAAAATAAAAATAATAGGTGTGAATCTCTTATTTTTTTTTTAATTATATCTATAAACTAATCAACATATTTAAATAAATTTTATTCATATCCGGAAGACCTAGACTTTTTTTGCACTGAAGTTATAAAGAAAAAAGGATGAATCTCGATCTTCGAATGTCATCAAGTTGAAATTTAAAAGTAAACTTGTCAAGGATAGAATTAATTTAAGTCAATATTTTTTTTGATAATTGATTCATTTATCAACATCTTTATTTGTCAATCAAATATATATAAAAAGATAGAAGAATAAAAAATGCATTAGAAATTAAGTCTAAAAATAAAGCAAAAAAAAAGATTACTTTTGATGATTATGCATGGTAAAGTATGACTCATACTGAATGTTCTTTTATAAGAATTCCGACCGATAGTATAAACAAACCATGCCTAAAGATCTATTTATATATAAAACAAAATACAGGCAATATACATCAATGATTCATTATTTTTCTTCGTCTATCTCTTATTACAATCTTGTTTTTTGTCAACAAATAGTGATAATCAATATATTGCAATTAGCCAAACTATCGACGTGTTATGAGTGTGATGACACAAACGACGACTATTTAGATAATATTATACAGGCAGACATGTGCATGTTAAACGAAGAGTACGTTTAAGTATGAGTATGATTTAAGTACAAATCAGAAGAAAAAAAATATTCGTAATACATAGAAATGAAAGAGGAAAAGCAAAAAAAATAGAGCAGGAAAAAAAAGAAAATACAGAAAGAAAGAAAAAGTGACTGTGGAACTAGAAGAACGACTCATCGGAAAAAAAGAAAAAAAAGGCCAACATGATGATAGATGAAAAAAAAGAAGGTTTGAGTACGTCAGCTCGAGAGTTATTTTGTTTTTCCTTTCTATTACTAACCAAACTAAATGAAAGTGATGTATAAAACATTTGAGAACGAACACTAATATTCTCTTAAGCACATGACTAACATTCTTCCCATAGCTGGTATACAATCATTTTTATTCGATTTCTATCTCTGATATATGAAGAAGAAGACGAAAAAAAAACCTACACGTATAGTTGATCGAACTGAAAAAAATAATCAAAAGATACTTAGTCGAGCGTAACGTTTTCGTTTCTTTCCGGTATACACATATACATTTTATTTTTCGATGACTATACATGTGCATACATAGATAGCTTATTTAATGTTTTCATGCAGAACGATTATTCGTTCGTTATAAAGTTTTTATCCGTTCTATACGATTGGTATATTCTCTTTTTGATTCATGTCTACATGTTTTTTTTCCTCTTCTTCTTCTTCTTTTGTTTAGACGATAATGCTCATATGCTTATTATCGACTGTTATTTTTGAACAAAATGCGTTTTTATAACCCATTGTATACACGTAAATGGACTAAAATGTTTTCACCAGTGTCAACGTTTGTCACACAATTAAGTAATTATAATGGAATGTTCTCTTTTTTTTCCTCTTCTTCTTCTACTTGGATTAGTCATCTAAGAATAATTGAGAACGAGAATGTTACGTTTCTTTTCTTTGTTTAACAAAAAAAAAAAAGAATAATACGACACTATTTTGTTATTATCTTAATATAGTTAATGTAAACAAATGACTATAGTTTCAGTTTTATATTGACTTATTTTAAAGCAAAGGAGGATTTCGTAGATTAATAATAAATATGATGTATTTTTTTATATTTCAGGTAAACAATTAGGATTGCAGACATTATTCTTAGGAAAAGATCTTAGCAATGAATTTTTAATTAATACAGATACAATGCCTAATGGACATGTTAATAAATCAACACCGAATAATAACGATTCGAATTCTTTATCAACATTTTTTTCTAGTATGAATTTTTCATTTCGACCTCGTTCACCATCAAAAACTTCCTACGGTAAACAATCACGACAATCGTCATCATCAAAAACAACAAAATTTTATAAAAAAAATCGTAATCAAAATATTAAACAAACAGAAAATAATTCTATTTATCATCAACTTAATATACATACAATTAATGATGAAAATAATAATAATAAAACTTTAAATGAAACTAATCAAAATTCCGTTATTATTAATATTCCACCAGAAACATCTTCACAATCGAATGATGATACTGATAAATTTATCTTTACATTTGAACATTTTCTATGGATATTAATTTTAACACTTTGTTATTTTACTTGGTTTATATTTATTGCTGGAATATCAATAATACATATTGTGTTATATTCAATTATAATTTTTCTTTATTTTTTATCAGATCGTACAAGACGTTTTGCATTAGCTATATTAGTTTATTTAACATATTTACTTTTATATGATGCATTACATTTAGTACCAAATTATACAGTATCAAAAGTTCATATACTCGATGTTTATTTAATAGAAAAAAAATTTTTTGGAATTTATAAAAATGGACATTTAATGACATTAAATGAATATTTTCGATTAAATCATATACCTATATTAGATATTATTTCTGGACTATGTTATCTTAGTTGGTAAGAAAATATTTGTTTTTTTATCTCATTGAAAATATTCAATAGAAATTCCAGATTTAAAGAAATATAATTTATTATAATAAGTATATGTGAAGTTCTTTTTATTTATAACGACTTGATCATATGATTAAATCTTATATTATAGCTCGTTTTTAATTTATTCAGATAGTTTTATAGGATCATTATGAAAAGCATGGGTAATAAAATTTTTGCACTTTCTTAGTTTAAAAGAAGGATAATATCTTTTACGTCTTTTCTTTGACAGCTTTATATAGAAATGTGTCTTGAATATTAATAGAAGTTTATGAAAACATGTTTATAATGCTGTATGAATTGAAAAGTTGTACTTGTCATATTCAGTGTGTAAGAAATATTATCAGAAATTTTCATGATATATCTTCTAGAATCAAATTTTTATCAATTGCACTGACAGGAATATTTGTCGAAAATAGTTTGCATTATAAGCATTCTTTCACATCTATTATATGATCGTAGATCATTCTAACCTATAATCTATATAATAAATATCATATTATTCAATATTTTTATTTCTAGGATTCCAATACCAGTAGCATATAGTTTATATCTATATCGATATAAGAGTAAACGAGACTACGCTGATTTTGCATTCACATTTCTATTAACCAATATATGTGGTTTTGTTGTTTATTATATTATACCAGCAGCGTAAGTCTTTCATTTCTTTTTCTTATCATTTTACAATTTATATTTTTTTTAGACCACCATGGTATATTGAATTATATGGATTCAATATGAATATGAAGGCGCCTGGTAGTCCAGCTGGTTTTATACATTTCGATCAGATAACCGGAATAAAAATATTTTCATCAATGTATTCCAAAAATGCAAATGTTTTTGCTGCTATACCATCTTTACATGCAGCATATCCAACAATAACTGTTCTCTATGGTTCTTTAAGTAAAAAACTTTGGCTTCATATAGGATTTGTTTTTTTTACATTTGGTGTTTGGTTTTCTGCTGTTTATTCTGGACATCATTATGTTATCGATGTTCTCGCTGGTGGTACATGTGCAGTAACAGCTTATACATTATATCGTCTTATATCTCGTATTCCAACAATAAATCGATTACTCGTGGCATACAGTAAATTAATCTAAATAACAATATATTGTTATTTGAAAAAATCTTTTTGATAATGTGTGAATGGCGATTGTTGCTTGCTTTTCATTTAAAATCGTCAGATTCTTGTTTATGCAAAAAACATAAAAGCAAACATATTTCATTTTTCTTTAACAATAAATAAAAATTCTTAAAAAATATATTCTTTTGTTTAATAATAATTAGAAAAAGTTTGAAATTTTTCTTTCATCTCTTTCTCGAACGTGACAGTTGTCTTTATTTACAATAAAAACGATATTAATGTTCAATGAAGCATGATCAATATGTAGGCGAGATGTTTTTTTCATTTAATATAACATGCAGTTTTTTTTTGTCTCGATCAAATTGTTCATAATTTTATATCATTCACAGACTGAAAATATCTCCGCTTTAGAGTTCATCAATTTCAACTACCGATAAATATGATTATCGTTTTCGTAAATAATATGTCTGATTTAATTATCACAACTACATAGTCATTTAAATTTAAAAGCAAGATAAGATATGATGCCTATCTATGACAGATGAAGGAGATTCATTTTGAAAAAGACGAGTGATATATGATGAATTATGTTATCTTTTGTAATAACGATACAAAGACGAAGAGTATATTTTACATACCTGAAATAATTTCAGAACATTTTTTTTTTCAATCCGAGAATAAAAGAAGAAAAAGAATGATCGTTATTTTTGTTTACATTCACATATTTGACATTTTATGTATACTTCAATCATTATTGATGAAAAATCTATTGGTCTTTATTTTAATTTTTGTATGTAAAAAAAAATGTATGTTCTTTTTCCATGAACTTTAATGATTTTTCAACCATGAATGAAGAAAAACTTTCATTATTTAAACTTGTGATAGACACTTTTGAATATTTTATTGCGAGAGTTGTTAAATAAAAAAACTATTATTACACTATAAAATTTTTTCACAAGAAAAAATAACGTATACTTCAATCTATTATGCAATATGGGTAGGTGTTGAAGTGGTGTTGTACTAAATTTATAGCTTGTTTTTTAGATAATATCTTTATTTTACATAAGAAATTCTAGATTTTGCAACACGGAAAGAAAATTAGAAAAAAAGGTGAGTTGTCTAGAGATCTGAATGCTAATTGATGTGACTTTACTCTAGAGCATGAGTTTAAACAAGATGAGATTTTTTTTCCCAATTGTATAGAATATTATTCTAACAATCGATGAATGTTTCTTCAATATTAAAGGTTGATTTATAGATATTGAATAGTTAAATTGTATCGAGTACTAAAAATAGTTATCTAATTTTTTAATTTAAAACCATTCTTTGATTTCTTTCCATCGTGAAACCTCAATTAAACGTATTACACCTATTTTTCACTGGTTATGCTTATGTCCAATAGGTAAACGTATGTCATTTTATTTATTCTGATTACTATTTTTTCCTTCTCGTCTTGTTCTGTTCTACGTTTTCTTTTACCTTTTAGAAGAAAAACACTTTTTTTTGTTTTCGCGCTTACTGACCACGTATTTGTCTCTCTCTCTCCCTCTCCCTCTCGCTTTCTCTCTCTCTCTCGCTTTTCCCTTATGTTGGTTTTCTTCATAGATGTTTATTCTAGCTTTTGCATTGTTCTTGTGTGATATAACGGTCTTTCATTTGTCTTCCTTCGAATACCAAACAAATGCTCTCGCGACTTGTGTAATAGTTTGTTTGTCACAACATCTCTAAAAGGTATTCTCAAACGAAATATTTGAGCAGATGTATCATCTTTTTACATAGAAAAAATGTTTGTCTCATGAACGTTTAGTTGATTTTGACAGTGACCTCTGCACCAAGTATTTGCTATGTGTGTATGTTTGTTCATGGCACAACAAGGTCGAATAGGTGCGCATATCTATTCTTCTTTTTTTAAATAATAAGAGAAAAAAAAGGATTTTGTCTTTTAGTAGTTTTAGAAGAATAAGGTAGTCAGGTATGAATGAAACAATAGTAACAATGTTGTTTTTTTCGATCCGTAGTCATTATTTTGTTTACCATGCATGATTATTGTTATTGTTAAAATAGAATTAAGAAAAAAGAAAGATAGAAAAGTAAAATCGTATATATATAGTTTAAGTATAATTTGTTTTTGTAGTCAATTATAAATAAAAATTAATGATAACCATAAAATCATGAATAATAGTACTTGATTTATCAGTCTTTATATATATATATATATATATTCAAGTTTGAGTCATTTTGTTCCATGTAGTTTTTCGTTTTTTTATTGTAGACAGAGCACATGACGGCGATAAAAAGAATAAATGATTCATCGTATTTGTTGGCTTATGCGCTCGGAGGTCTTTTTTTTATTATTAATATTCTGCGATGTATGTGATTTGTTTGCACTTGTTCTTTCCTTTATGTGTCACGGTAGATCTATCCTTTTCTCCACTTTCATACAATCATTGTACTAATTTAGTATAATAGTAGAGAAGTGCACACACACACACACATTTGTCATGAATGTTCGATTAAGAGTATAAAACAGTTCATATTTGCTTGAGATTTTACTTTTTTTTTTCTTCTTTTTCTTCTAATTACATGGTAAATATTCAACTATGATCAGCTTGCCGTCAGTCCTCGTCCTAGACAGATCGACGAATAATATACATAAATCTTTTGTTCTATTATAGGAGTCACATCGAGAATCTTTTGTTAAGTGCCTTCTGGGCAACACATGGATGTATTTAGTACTTTTTTCTCATTCATCATTTCTGAAATGAACGAGTAATAATATAGCAATCTTCTATAGTTCACGGTCTACTTATCTATCGGCTATATATATTACCTTCATATTCTTGCTTTGATCGCATGTTTGCATCTTTTATCAAATAAATATGATGCAACTATATATACTAGAAGTCAATACTTACCAGACATGAACTCATTTAACAGATTAAACTCAATGAATGTTTCAATTTTCAATATATATACATATGCTATCATTATATTTTTTATTATTATAATTGCCTCTTCACACTTTGAACTGTACAGTAATGATCGATTCGCCTGAGTGTTTGTAAAACTGATTTTCTTTACCCTTTTTTTTTTACATTCTTTTTTTTTCCTTCTTTCTATTTCAATTTTTTTTTGTTTGAACTTATGAGTATAGGTATATAGGTAGGTAACATAGTTTCTTTTCTCCTGTGTACACACATACGTACATATATATATATACGTGAATAGGTTGAACTGTCTTCAACATGTCACAAATGGAAGTCGAACTTTTCCTCTGTCGCATACGACTTTTTTTTTGCCATTCTTTTAATTGGCCTACTGAATGGACAGAAAAGCAAAAGAAGAGGAAGAGAGAGAGAAAAGGTGAAGATTGCATCGTTAACATGTCCTTTTTGTCCTCGTTGTGTAGTGCAGCAATAGTAGATAAATAATTGTGTGAATGTTTGCTCGGATGTATACTTAGCAAATGAAAGTTCTCTTTTCTCCTTGTTCTTTTTTTGTTTTAGATGTTTCTTCGTTGAGAGCATGATATTTCCGATCATAATAAACACTAATACCATACAGAATAATTATGATGGATATCGATTTAAAACAAGTATTTTCAATTCTTGACGAAAACGACGAAGGTCAAATTCAATTACGACGTTTTGTTGACGTTGCTAATAATTATTATTCTGACGCTGAAGTAAGTTCACTTTCAAAAATTTCAATATAGTGAACTTTTGTTAAAAGTAATATATACTTTAAAACCAATGTCAAGCAAAAGACTGTTCATTATTGAATAGGATACAAAATAATAAACACTTTTTGAAAGTTAAATGTATGCATCTATATGCCAGTTGTTTCATTCTATTCTATCTACACGAGTCAAACATAAAGGTCAACGGATTATTTCGTATTCTCTCTGTCACCATTGTATAATATTTCAATTTTTGTATGTATTTTCTTTCTTTTTTAGCAACTTGCGCGTATTACAAAAGCATTAGATCCGACTAATACTGGTTTAATCAATTTTGAACAATTTTGTGAAGGCATTGCTCAAATAAGTTCATTGCAAGGTTTAACATTAAAAGAAGTTGCATCCGATTTAACACGTCGTAGTCGTGAAAATTCCTTAGTTGAAGATTCTGATCGACGAAGTTTGGTAAGATAATATTTTATTTAAAGAGAGCAGCTACAAAAAAAAAACGATAAGAAGAAGATAAATTAAGATGAAAAAAAAAACAATCATCAAATTTTTTCTTTCTATATTCTATAGAAAACGAATAATGGTTTTGATTTCTCTTCCCTATCTTCTTGGCCTAACCTTATACAAGAAGAGGTGATAATTAAATTATATTTCTGCTTATTTATTTTTGCTTTTTTTTTCCTTTATAAATGTTTTTTGTTTTTCTTTTCATACATACACCTGTTATTTTTCTCTTTCGATGTTTCAGTATCAAGAAGGCAGTGACGCGACTTTCAACGAATACGACGTTGAAAACGACGAAGCATTCCATCCCACTAATCATAAAACACAAATAACAAACAATCGAACACCTTCATTAATAAATAGTACAACGAATACAAAAAAACCTAATAATCAGAACAGTAATCGAAATAATCAATCAATTTCACCAAGATTAGAATCACCATTGTAAGTTAATTTCATATAATTAATTATCGTATCCTTTTTTTTCCCTAAAAACTATATTCGACTAGTCTGACACTAAGTCGAGCTTTGAAATACTGACACAAAAAAAATGAGGTATCTAAATATAGATCCTTTTATTAAATTAAAGAATATTTTATATTTAACTAAGATTTATTACAAAATAATGCTCTCGGGAGATGGTACGTTTTTCTATGTCGTTAAAAACTATATTTGTTAGACAATATCTCGTTTAGAATCTTTTTTTATCCTGCAGGTATCTTAATTAATATTAATGATTGAACAGTTTTCGTTTCGATCTGAAACATTTTTGTGTATTTACATTCTATTCTACTACTAGGCATAACATATAGAGAATAATTGCATATATATGCCAATTACAGGAAAGAAATACAATAGTGATATATATATTTGAGTAATCTTGAATATTGACATTCACTAGAATCTCAATAGAATTATTTGACTTTAAACTTATTGTGAAGTGCTCTACTCAAACATGTTCTTTCATTCGTAAGAAAATCTCAAATGGATTTTTTGAGAGTCAAAACGACGATATCTTAAAAGATAAAGAAGAAAAAATAAATCCTCTTTTTTCCTATAGTTACGGTGATGATGAAGAATTTGTAGCTGAGCCAACTTCCAGTATCTACTCAACTGACACTGCACATCCTCGAGCTCCAGTTCAACGTATCCCGTACGTCGTTTTTCTATAACTATTTTTAAAATAAGTTTTCACCATAAATAGTCAACCGTTCAAACGAAATAATTATTTGCAACCCGTTATATCACCCGAACAACCTGAACAACAATTACAAGAAACAGTATGTAGAAATTTTATTCGAACAAGAAAGTTATGAATATTAATTTTTTTCTTCAGGTTGACGAACTACAAAAAACTGTTGAAACATTAACTGAACAAAAACACAATACAACAGAACGTCTAGCAAAATTTCAAAGTGAAAATAGTGAATTAAGAAGCAGGTAGAAAATTTGAATAAAATCGAAATAATTTTATTATTTATTTTCTTTGCTATAAAAGACTTTTAGCACTTGAAGATCGTTTTCACGATCTTGAAGGACAACACACACGTACAACAAAAACTGAACAACAAAAATACGCCGAATATATTGTAATTTTAATTAAATTAATATATTTTATGAAAATTAAAAAAAACTTGTTTTTTCTTTAGAATCAAAAAGATCGAACATTTCTACAAGAGAAAGAAATTTTACAGACAAGGTAAAAGACTATTCTGCTCTGTTTGTTTTTTCCTCTGTTTAATTTCTTTCAAAATAATTTACATAATTGATTTTCTGTTTCTAGCGTTATGAGGTTTGTAACCCTTTTTTCCTGTTTTGTTTAATATCACTTTCCACATGTTTTCTTATTATTTAAACATCCTTTCTTTCATCTTGCCTATGTGTGTATTGAGTGAATGGTTTCTTTTGTTATAACTGTAGTTCAGTTCTTAGTAGATATTAGTATACTTTTAACACTTTTTAAAATTAGTAATGAATATATTCTTTGATCTTTATTATTCTTCTTTTTTTCTTTTAAGGATCAATGCGATCGAAGCTGATCTTAAACAGACACATGATGTAAATGGACAAATGAAAAAAGACGTTAAAGGGTTACAGCAGGTAATGTTCAACAAAAGAATAGCATGAAATCACGTCTGCACTGAAGACAAATTAGAATCGTCGCAGCTCATTTTAGGGTTCAAAAACGAATCGCTAGTAAACCTTTGATGTTGGACAGTGTATGTCCGTGAGATGTTAATAATCGATACGCCTGCGACGTTTTGTCCGGTCATCTTAGAATCAATATCAACATGAGTTTTAAAGCGACATTATGCTACTAGAGATATAATACTAAGATTTTCCGATCCGTCTTATGTGTGATACTAACTTATTATTTTTTTTAGAAACTTGAAGATGTTGATGTTCAATTACATAATAGTCAAATTCGATGTAACCATTTATCAGAAGATAATGATAAATTATTAGAACAATTACGTCTCCAACGTGAAGAACTTGAAGCAGAAAAATTGACCAATGCACAAGTAAAAATAATTGATTTTTCATTTTGTGTTTATATAACACAAAAGAAAATTTGATTTTTTGCTCTTTTATAGCTTGCTGAACAATTAACATTTGAATCATCACGTAAAACATTCGGTCGTACATTAACTCGAACTGAAAGTATTATAAAAACATCGGAAATACGTATTCAAGATCTTGATGCTCAAGTTCAATCATTAAAACTAGTATATATCATTAGAAAAAAAACCCACCAAACACATCTTTTGAATTTTTATAGGAAAATGAAAAACTTAAATATGAAAATGAAGAATTACGAGAACGTGCGGTTGCATCGTATGTTTTTTGATACAAAAAAAATCTAGATTTATCGAAGAAAAATTTTATTTCTATTCTAGTGGTATTCATGAAGGTCGAAGATTAATGGCTAATCCAGATACACTTTCTTATGCTGCTGAACTTGAAGTTCTTTCTAAAGATGAGGTATGAAAAAAAAGTAGAATTTCTAATCTATAGGTGAAAAAGCTCAAATAATTTTCTAAAAATGTTTCTCTCATATGCATGAAAGTGTTTAATATCTTTTTTTTTTAATATAAATCTTTGCAGCTAATGAGCAAATTGAGAGAACAATTTTCCATTAACGATCGTTTACGAGAATATATCGAACGAATGTTAACTGTTATCATCGAAAATAATCCTCAATTACTTGAAGTAACAACTAGTAGTGGTGTATCAATTGGTTCTATGAGTATGTCATCATTATCATCAACAACAACACCAATAGAAAATAAAAATTCCAAAACAATTGAATCAATTAAAACTGATTCATCTGTAATAACAAACAAGCAAACACCAACGGACAAGTATTGTCGCCTGTAACGTCGAATTTCTCCTTTATTTATGCCTAATGCTTCTCTTATACGTTCTAACCCAAGCCATTTTATTCTTTCGTATGCGCTTCCTTCTTATTCTTTGTTGTTGCTTCTATGGGGGATATTTAGTAAAGCACTTTTATTATCTATATCTTCATAGTTTACTATATTGCATGTGTGTTGTTATATATATATATATTCTTTAGCACATCTCTACATATATATATTCACTTGATATTGAATAATGAAAGATTTTAATATTTGCCTTTATTTCTTTTTATTTTAGCTCATAAATATGAACCGACGTTTGAAAGAATACATCGATTCTTTATTGATACAAATTCTTGTCAATGATCCGACAATACTCGAAAAACAGTAGAAAATGAATACATATATTTCATTCGCATTTGTATAGATTTTGTTTTTTGCAAGAGAATGTTTTGTGTGATTGCAAGCTTATTTGATTTCTTCTCCTGTCCCAATATATATTCAAAAAAGAAAACTTTTTTTTGATTGTTTTTTATCACTAGTCACTCTGATGTAATTCATCATGTATCAAAGAGTGATTTTTCTTTTTTTTTCGTTTTATGCTATTATTATTATACATTCCGTCTATTTCTTTTTTTAATCGATCAGTATATGAACATTCCACTGTTAATCAAAATGAGTCCATGAATATTGTAGTTGTCTCGTTTCTTTTTTTCACTTGGCATTTTTTTTTAAAAAAGGCATTTGTTACATGTCATGTTTTTTTTTCGAACCTATCTGTTTTTGCCGGTTGTATGCGTATATATCTTGTATAAAAGAAAAATAAAGAAGTACTGGTTTTGGTTTTTAAAAAATAATGATGTCATTTTTTCTGTTCTGAAAACAGATGGCAGAAGAATAAGAGAGATGATTATATTTATGAATTTCATTGGTTAATAACATGACGTCAGTATGAGAAGAGATTTTTCATCGATGAATCATATGTTCTAGAGAAATTATTTCTCTTTATATTCTTTATATAAATTTATTGTCGATCTTATATTTCTTCGCATACAAAACAATGAGTTTTCTTGGTAGTCTCGGTAAAAAAGCTGTAGAAAAAGCTTATGATCTTGCATCAAAAGTTGAAGGTGGTCGTGATTATTTAACAACTGCTGCGAATACAGTTAATTCATTAGTTAAAGGCAAAGATGCTCGGTAAGATGAAAAAATCTTAATTAAAGTTTTCCTTATATATATATTTCTTAGTGTTTATTTAAAACCTGGTAATGTAATACAATTTATATCACGAGCATCGAATCGTTCAATACAAATTGTTGTTGCAAAAGAAACAAATGAATTAATATGTGATGCTATTGGTGGCACTGGTCCATTTTTTCCTAATGCATATTGGTTAGTTGTTTGTGGTCAACATGGTCGATATTATTTTCATAATAATTATAATTATCTTGCAATAAAAAATGGTAAAATTGTTATTATTCCATCATCAACAAGTGAAAAACCACCTGCAGAAGGAGAATTTCGTGTACAAGATGTCTTAGGTTCAGCTCAAGCTATTTATCTTGAATCTGTACATATGCCAGGATATTTTATTAGTTTTGATGAAGAAGGTACACTTGGTGATGAAATTAAAACAAAGACAAAAGAAAAATTTTCACAATTAGAAATTCAATTAGTAAATATATCTATTTTTGAAAATAATAGATTTAATTATAAATTTTGTTTCGTTTTAAGATTGCTTATGGTCCTGGTATTCAACCTGAAAAAGATGATCATACAATTGAAACATCGAATGAAGCATCACCTCCATCTTATTGGGCAGCAGCAAATGCATCGACATCACCAGCATCGAATGAACAATCTCACAATGGCAATAATGCTAAATCACCATCATCATAAACATCTGATAAATTCAAATTTGAATGATTTTCCTTTTGTCTACTGTATTGAAAAATAAATATGTTCGTATTTTTTTTATTACTATTATATATTTTATGTTGTATTTCATGTGCAAACAAACGTTTCTTTTTCTCTTTATATACAAATAAAACGTCAAATACATCTATTATTTGAAAAATATCTTAGTTTCTATTGATTGCATATTATCTAATCAATAGAACTAGCAGTGTCAAGTAAAAGACAACAAGTTTAGTATTATTATTCTACGTATACCAACTTCATATAGAAAATATTACTTCATGAAATGACTAGTTTTTTCAAACAATACGAAAGCATTTGAGTCTAAATAATTGAAGAGCATACCCATTTCCGAAAATGAACGAAATAATATCATAGGACTGTTCGAAAGAGTTTTGTAATGAATTCTCGTTTCATCTATCGGTATAATATTTTTTTTTATTTATGTGGGTAGTAACAATATGATTAAAGGAACTCTGAAACTAATTTACGAATATAATTACTCGTACTTGTACTCGTATTATTTCATTTCTTTACTAGCAAACATACTTGACTTTTACTTTATTCTATACAAGTAAAGAAGCACTTAGCATTAACTAATTATGTATTTCGAAGTCTAGATGTATGTTCACTAATTGAATGTATACAGATCTAAACTGATATCTTTTCTTGCATATATATTTACAAGTGCATCTAGAAACGACTCTTTATTATTTGTATGATAACCAACGATCGAACGGCATATCTATTCAGCCATCCACCCACACCAACACCTATAATTCAATTCTTCATGTTGAAAGCTATAACATTAACTCAACGAGCCACGAAACTTATAAAAATACTAGTACAGTAAAGTCTCTCTTAGATGAACACCGTTGCGACTTTTAAAAAGTGTCCAGTTTTGAAAGCTGTTCACCAATAGAGATTTTACTAAGAATACAACTGAAGAACATTTCTAATGTTAGTGAATACGATAGCAATCATTCACTTTCTTTTCATCTACAATCCAATTCAAATCTTCTCTTATTCTCGCTAAGAATCTCAACATTTTCACTATTATCCGTGACTCTCTTGTATTTTAGCTGATAGTATATGTCGTTAAATTTTGTCTATAATATGTATTCAGAAGCAATATGTAACGTCACCTATTATTATTTATCTTTTTCATTGGCTATTAGTTTCTTTCAAACAAACCAGTCAACGACTAAGAAGGAAAAGAAAGCAATCACGACAGACAGAACTAAATACATTTCAATATATTTTCATCGTATGACCTTTTTCCTGTTAACTTAATCAATGAAATAATATTATTTTCTCAATAGTATTCAGATGTTATTTTATATCTAATATATATCTATATATTAAAATTGATCGATTAAATCATGAGACGTTCAGCAATAACAAATAATGACAATGATAATAATCAATTGTCAACAACAACAACAACAACATCATCATCATCATCGGCAATAACAAATGAAATAAATAATCAGCAACAAAAACGTTCATTAGAAGATTATGGTTTTCTAACGAACTTAAAACGACGTCGTCATCTTTCACCACAAAATTCTAATATAGATATTAATAATGATACTGATAATGATACAATATCATTACCAACTATTAAAAAAAAAACAAGAACAAAATCGAAAAATCGATCAATCTTAAATGCATCTAATGATACGAATGATGAACATAATTCAGCAAATGATAGTCAAACATCTCGTGTAAGTATTGTATATTAGACAATATAATAAATCATATGTTTATCTTCCCTGTCTTTATTGACGTAGTAACAGATAAGTAGACAAAACAATCTGTACTTCAATTGAACTTATCAGATTTAAAGTCACATATGAGAACCTGTTTTAGGAAAGGAAATGTTTTTGATTCTAGAATGTGTTAACATATATTCGAGATGTAGGATACGATAAAATGTTGTCAATACTTCAGAATTGTGCAGAAAACGGTTTGTCTATAATGCAAGACATGGATGAAATTCATATCACTTACAGTTCCCAATTGAGGACTGTTGGTTGATTCTGTCTGTAAAACTAAAATCGTTTGTTTATATAAAACATCATCAATCCCTCATTTTGTATAACATGATGTACTTCCCAATCAAGTACCATAGATAAATGTCAATCAGTTTTTCATATTTTAAATAATGGAATTTAATAAAATTGATTGATAAGACAAAAGTCATCAGGATATGTTCTATAAACGTGACCATGAAAACAGATGACGTTGACAAATAAAAGATAGAAGTCGAACATATGTTAGTTCTTCCAATCTCTATTCAATATGTAATTCTTCTTTCTATAAATCTAATTCATTTCTGTAGCTTCTAAAAATCTTTTATTTATTTAGAAAACTTCATCTCGTCATACATTATCATCTCAACATATGCATGAAATAAGTTTACCTAATTGGGAACGTATGTGTCCAAATATCGATCAAATATTATCAAATAAACATGCACAATCAGGTGTATTTGCTCATGAAGTTCAATTAGTTCAACAAGAATTAGAAGCACTTTTATCTATGTCAATAGTACGTGAAAATATTCTTAAAGATCTTTATAATCCACCTGTACATAATTCGGATACAATACGTTCAAAAATACGTAAACATCAAGAAGCTGAACGAATATATTCATCAAAAAAAATACCACAAAAACCTTTACCACCATTAACAAATCAACATCATCAACGACATAATGGATCACATTTATTACTTGATAGACAAGTAGCAATGACACCAATAATTGGTGCACAAATTGATCGTGTATGGTCGGATATAAATACATTTTATCATGAAATATCATCAAATGATATTTCAATGATAGAAAATCTAGTCGAATTTAATCATCAGTTGGAAAATAAATTAGAAAAATTTAAATCGGAATATAATAATCAAGTTATTGAACAATCAAATATTATTGAACAATTAAAAGAAGAAAATTATGATCAATTAGTACAAATATCACAATTAAATCCATTAGTTACATATTATGTTGATAAAACAACAATAGGAAATTTTCAAACAAATATATATGAACATATGGGACAAACATCTCCGGTTTATCGAACTCCTATATCAAGTCCAATGCATGGAAGAATATTAGGCAATAATTTTGATTCGAAAGATAATGGAGCAGCATTACGTGTTTCACCACGTTTACATCCACATGAATATTCAAATAATAGAACAGGATTATTTTCATTGCCTAATGTAAGTTGATGTTTATTTTCTTTTGGATATCTGTATTTCATAAGATAAATTCTTTTAGGCTAAACTTGACGATGATTGTGAAGTAACATCAGTAGCAATAAAATCTAAAAAGAAAAGTAAACTTATATCTAGTCCATCATCAACAGTTAAATTTCAACAACGTTTACAATTAGTTCAAAATTATTTACATGATCAACATCCATTATTGAATGAAACAGTTAAAAGACAATTATTTAGTGATATAAAATCAACAAAAAAACGAAAAACTTCACTTTCAGTTTCTATACCAACTGCAGTTAATACTAATGATCATTGTGTAGATGTATTTCAGTCAAAATTAACAACATTAATATCTTTATTACATGAATGTTCAACAATAAGTTCTTATGCATTAAAACGTGCACGTCTACAATCAGATAATGAACAAACATGGCAAAAATTAAATATTATTGAACGTGATTTAGAAAGTTTAACTGAAAAACTTGATGTAACCGGTGGTTATAATAATAGTTCAAATAATGAAAAAGCATTTCAAAATCTTGCTCAATTATTAACAGATTGGCAACAAGATGAAGAAGAATTTGATCGACAATTAGAAGAATTATTTATTATTGATCAATAGGATAAGCCCGGTTCTTTTTTTAAATTCTTCTTTGTCTGTTTATTTGTTTGTGTTTGCTTGGTTTTTCTTGTTTTACACAGATATATATATATACACATACGCATATATATATATATATTTATATAGCCAACAATGAGACAAAATTCTTATACTGTATGTTTATCTATATCCCTATACCCATTAGTTGTTTTTCATTGTCAGCTTTCTAAAAACGAAAAAAAAAAGTGTTCAACCATTTCTCTATCTATTTTTGTCATTTCTTCTTCTTCTTCTTTTTCTTGTCAATAATTTTGTTTGATGGATTACAGAGACAAAAAAAAACAAACAAACAAACAAATCTATTTTATCGGCCGAAGATCTGTCATATAAAATAATCTATATTGATGTCATTTTTTTTCTATTTAAGATTTGCCAATTATTCAAATCTAATCCTGTTCATAATCGAGAAGCAGCGATGTCTACTACTGCTTCTCGTTATGCGGATTATGGTTCAGCATGTCCACGATGTCAACAAATAATCAATACAATTGATATTACATTTCAACAAGGAATATTTATATATGATTTAACATTTATTCAACAAGAACTTGAATCAGTTCTTGTTGCTGCTTTACAACGTGAGCATGAACTTTTACAAGAAGATGCTGATATATTAAAATTACCATCATCATCAATGATTCGATTAGCAAATGGTAAAAAACCTCGTGATTTTAAAGCTGAACGTGAACGAAGACGCAAAGCACTCGGTGGACAAACTTCAAGAAAACGTCGAATAAAAAAAAATTCAACCAAACATTTTCTAACAACAATTAAACGTGAACGAAATCATAATGGTTCTATATTATCTAAAAAAGATTCTTGGAATTCAAAAATACGTTCAGATATGAATGGAAATTCTTCACGTCCAATACGATCATATCGTCCAATAAGTTTTACATTTCCATATTATTATGAAACCAATTATCGTAATGGAAATAATCATAATTTATCAACAAATAAATTACAATTAAATAATATTCCTTATCCAGATCAATTTTGGACAAAAATTCTAACAAATCAATATGAATTTATTAAGGATGATAAATGTAATTTTATTGATAAATTAATTCATATTGATCAATCATTATTAAATAATTTTGATTATGAAAAAGAATATAATCAATATAAAGATATTATTAATTCAAATGAATATATCTTTTCACATGATAAATATATACATCCAGAATTAGAATATTCAGTTGTAATTAAACAAAATTCACATTTATATAGTTTAGTTGAAAATATGTTAAATAATAATCAACATAAAAATGGATCAACAACAACAAATAATCATCGATTAAAAAGAAAACATTCTGCCATATCAAATAATAACCATAATTCATTACAAATTGATGAATCTATATTGAACCTTTTTCGACGAGAAGAAAAGTAAGATATTAAATAGCTTTAGGTTTAGTTTTTAAGAATCTGGGACTCACTGCATATTTCTGTTGATAGGATATTTCAGATTCGACAATAAATTGTTACACATTTGCATATAAATGATTTGACATAGAACTGAATGATTGAAACAGTTTTCAATATAGGATAAGATCTATTCATCAGTTATACGAAAAAAACAATATCTGACATCGATTCGATAAATCTAACAAGTTATATTTCATATAGGATTGTGTATAAACAACTAGTCTGGACTAGTAATTCATTATATGTGAGCAGTACACACATAAAATTGTAAGAGCAATGTTATTAAGTATATAAATTCGATCCCAGGGGCGGATCTAGCTACTCGGCGAACACCACCCTCTCGAAAATAGATACTTCGACAAATACTGAAAACAGGTAGAGCAGTATAGGTTTCTCTCCTAAAAAAATAAAACTACTTTTCGCTTTTTTTTTATTAACCGTCACCCCCTCATTGAAATTCTGGATCCGCCCCTGTTCGATCCATCAATGATGAAAATGTCTTACGATAGAAAACATGATATTATGCTTACTATCTTTCATCATATACAATCAAATAATATGCTTGTCTATTTCATTATCATTGTATACAGAATGACAAATAAACATTTCTTTGCTTGATACTATTCAGATTGCGTAATCATGACATATAATAAGAGATACTAGTAATCAAGTTTGTCTACTACATCAGAAATAAAATTTAATTTTTCGTACATTTGCTAAATAGTTTCTCTATTTTTTTTGTTTAGTACTTTTACATCAAAATATGCTGAACTTCAACATCGACTTGCTGAATCTCTTAGTTTAGAACGTTTAGCGCTTGATCGTGCACGTAAACAATGTAAACTCGATACGATTCAAATTGAAATCAATGAAATCGATGATAAAATTCTTGAAATAACAAATTCAATTCGTCAACGTAAACGACCAAGTGAAAATGCTGTTTCTCTATGCAAACCAGCAAGTCCAATAGATAATAATTGTACTAATCATCATCAAAATGAAATAAATGAAAGTGAAGCATGGCGTAAAGGACGTCGACAATCAACACTTCGAGTTTATGATGAATTAGCACGTTTAGTTGATGAACGAATTGATTTTGAAAAACAAATCATAGAGATAAATCCATCCATTCAGTTATAATATCCGCAGTCAGATTGGTTTTATTATTGTGTATTATGAGTCGATAAATGGTGCTCAAAGATTAATAAGAAATAATAATTATTTGTAGTAATTTTTTTTTTCAAGAAAACAAAATTATCTGAAATTAATTCTGATTGAATCTCAATTTCTTTTTTTCATGTTGTGTCAGATTTGTGTTGTTATTGTGCACATAAATTTGCTTTTTCTTCTTGTTATTGTTATTATAATATTATTTAGCAATTGTTTTTAGTTGTAACAATTAGCTATTGTTGTATAATTCTAGGGAATTTTCTTTTTTCTTTTTGCATTATAATCATTATTTATTTGTCTTCTAGATTTTTAACTTTTATTTTCATTAATGATTGTTTAGGTAAGTCAGAAGATTAGAAATAGAAAGAAATCTGCTTGTTTTTCTCTAATTGCGTATGTATTCTAGAAAATATAGCCATGATTTTCTTTGCCATTATCTTATATTAAAAGTTTTTAAAATAGAACGATGATTTTTACGCATAACATCCTTTTCTACATTTTGCGTTTTTTTCTCTTTAGAATGAATACGTTTTGAATAATGGCTGACAAACAAAAACGATTTATGAATTATTCATCATTCCAACGAACTGTTGATGAACAAAATCACGAGATAGATTCTCATTCTCAACGACTTATTCCAATTACTACTACTGCTGCTGAACATTTACCCTCATCAACAATTATGTCACAAAAACGACAATATTCTTCAACAAAAAATGATCAATCAGATTTATTTTCAAATAATCATCATTTAATATATAATCCAAATATTCTTCCAATAGCAATAACTACGACGAGTCGAAAACGACCAGCACAAGATAATTCCTATATTCAAGATCATAATGAACATGTAAAGAAAATATTTTTTCTTTTGTCTATTCAAATCATTTTCTATTTAGGTTAATAAACGAATTCGATATGACCAAACAAATAATATTGAATTAGAAAATCAACCACCACGTGCAACAATCAAACGTCGATCTTTATTTTTATATCATCAAGGACAAGATTGGAATAATTTACAAATACAAAATGATATTCTACCATCAACACGTCAAATAAATAATGTATCCTCCTATGAATATGAACAAAATCGATCAAATTATTTTTCTCCTTGTGATTTACATACTGAACATCTACCGAATCAACATTTATATATGTTTGGAAATGATGCATTAATGACTTCTACTCATAAAAGTAAGTAAATATGAAAATTTCGATAAGAAATATTTTTTCTTCTATTAATTCTAGATACATTTCCGAAATCATCTATGAATATGTTTAAAAATAATGTACGATTATTATCTCCACAATTCAATGTTACTAGTCCATTACGTACAACAAATTTTGTTCTTGATAGTAAACAACAAACAATGAGTGCAACTGTATTACGTACAGGAAATATTTCACCAGCACATTCAGATACTTCAACTGAATCAACATCAACATGTTCGTCTGATGAACAACAATTTCATCAAAATTTTCCATCATTTCATTATCAACCATCACGTTCATATCGTGAACGTGAAAATTATGAACAATTATTAGATTTAGCAGAGAAATTATCGGATCCAAATCGTTTAAATAAAGTTGATATTGAACAGTTTATCTCCTATCGTTATAAAACAATAACAACAACAGATACTTCATTATCAAAACAAACAGATTGTGTTATCTGTATGTCACAGTTTCGAAATAGTCAACGTATTCGAGTACTTCCATGTCAACATGAATATCATTCAAAATGTATTTCAAGATGGTTTACAATGAATTCATCATGTCCTATATGTCGACGAGATAATTTTCTCTCAAGTTGCTGATATTTAACTACGTACATTTCGATTTCACTTTTTTTTTTTGTTTATATACAACAGTAAAAAACTTTTATATACTTATAATATTAACAACTCACAAGAAAAAACAAATTTTTCTATGTTTGTCTTGTCTTCTCTCTCTTTACATTTTTTTCTCGCTCTCTCTCTTTCTCTTTATGTTTTTTTTTTGTATGTAAGTGTATCTTTCTTAAGAAAAATTAATCATCAACTAAACATGTTTCTCTCAGGTCACTTTTAAAAATGAAGTTTCTCCTTCTTTTTTTTTATTAATAGCATTAGTACGTGATACTTTACATGGTTTTTAACCTGAAGGGAAAAAAAAACTAGACCGTTCAAGTGTAGAAAAAAGAATATCAACTAAAGGATAGCCTAGGTCCATTTTCATTGCAAGAAAAGGAAAAAATACCGACAGAACGAAAGAATAAAACTGTATAATTAAGAAGAAAAAACGACACATCGAGCATCTATCTTGGTCGTGTTCCTTTTTTCTCTCTCTCTCATTCCCTCAAAAAAAATTTCCTCTCGCATTCGCTTGTTCAGAGCGAACAAGCGTCTGTTCTTCATATTTAGAGAAAGCATATAATACACATGCACAGTTGTCCGGACGAAGTAGGTCTGCTTATTTTTTATTTGTTTATCTATAATGAATGAACATATGAATATATACATGCCTTTTTATTCTAGATGATGATGACACTAAAAGATAATTCCACTAATTCAATGTCTCAACCTATTAGTATGTTAACAAGAAATTTCTTTTTATTTTAATAATTATGATTATGATTTAGATTATAATACTTATTCAACAATAGGTTATAATTATCATCATCATAATGGTTGGGAAAAGCCAAATTATGAAACATTTAATTATCATCAAACTCCATATTCAATTGGAACAATGTCTTCAACAACCGGTGATATAACAAATAAATCTACTAATACATATTCATCATCATTCGATCTAACATCGAATCTTAATAATTCAAATTCAAGTTTATATAGACGTCATAGTATATAAATAATTAGTTTCGTATTATATTATATTTAATCATATTTTTCGTTTAGCTGAATCAACCTTGCCAACATCGGCCTTGTTTCATTCATCCTCGTCGTCGTCGTCGTCCACAACTAATTATCCTTCACCGAATCCATTTAATTACTCAAATACAACGACACATTATCATCCATCAGAACTATTTTTTGGATGGAATCATGGTCCATCACTAATGCGTGCACATAGTGCTTCATATCGAGATTATCCACAATCAAGTAATTTTCATTTACAAAATAAGATTTTATTCAAGTTATCAGAGACAAAAACAAAAAGAATCTATCTACTGTCCTATTTATTGACGAGTAGTGACTACTATTTGCTCCAATAAAATTTTGTACATAGCAATTCATGCTGTTGATAAGAGTGTCCATATATGGTTTCATTTTTAAAGAATATAGATTATACATTACAGTTTATGTTGACTGATTCCTTAGTAATCTAAGTTGATGAGAGTTTCGAAATATGATTGCTATCTACAATTTGCTCGTCTTTCTAAAGCAGACACAAATAGCCTAGAGATTAGCGAAGAAAATTGCTTTTCAATTACTGATTATCTAATATATATTCATTAGGAAAATTTAAATTTTTTGTCCAATAATCTCTAAGAATATATTCGAATTTTAGCTTCATTTCCATCTTACAATCCAATTCATTCTTCTACTTTACAATCAACAACAAATACGAAACCGTCGGATAATCGATCATCAATTCGGACACATACAGAACCGATAAATACACCTATGAATAGTAATAATTATTCATCGTTTCTTAATATTATGCCACCACTACATTTTCCGTTACCGTCACTACCACCATCATCATCATCGGCATCAATTTCTTCGAAACCCAAACATCCTATCTCGTCAACAAGAAAACGTCCTCGTTTAACTGCTCAACTTCGTAGCGAAATTCTTAAACTTAAAGCTAGTAGACCAGCAGCTTTTGTTTGGGAAATTCAACAATCTCTATTACAAAATGATATCTGTACTCGTCAAACATTACCACATGTAATTAATCAATACGATATTTTTTTTCGTATATTTAAATTAAATATCATTTTCTTGTTTCAATAGGCTACAGCTATACAACGAATTCTTAATGAATCTACGAATTCATTGAATATTATTAAACAAGAACCGAAATCCAATGATAATATATTAACACAAAAATCATCGTCGTCATTAACAATCTGTTTATCTCCATCACAATCTGATAATGAATCTGCATCTGAATGTTCAATTTGTCTTGAAACATATCGTAGTGGTCAAGAAGTTAGCATATTATCATGTTCACATGAATATCATTCATCATGTATTAAAGAATGGATGATAAAAAATCGTTCATGTCCAATGTGTAGAAAAGATATTCATAATCAACCCCAATTTGTTACTTTACTTATTTGAAATATTAATGATTTATTTTTGTTTTGTTTGTTTCTTCTTCTTCTTCCGTTGTATATACGAATATATGAATATATATCATTCTACTGAGCTAATATTTGTTGTATGAAAAATACGAGTTGTTTTTTCTTTTTTGATAATTTTGTGATTTAAAAATTGGAATAGGTATATTGGACGTTTTGTTGGCTTTTTTTCTTCATATTAAAATAAAAACGAATGAAAGAGAGATTGATTATTAGAGAAGATTAATATGTGAAAAAAAATAGCAAAATCTCGTTCTTTTTTTTTTATTGATTCATTAGAATATTTTTTCGTTACATCGAAATTATACAATAAATTAGTCTGTCAAAAAAAACTCCCATTGAGTTGTATGAATGATTTTAAAACTGCACACTATGAATTTATTTTGATTATATATTTTTTGTACAATTAAATAATAAATTCAATCAAATATAGAAATAAAATATACAGAATTTAATCTAATGTTAACAAATAGGTAGAAATTATAAAATTAAATAAGAATATTTTTTTTGTGTTTAAATTGTCTTTATTGCAGAAATTTTGTTAAATAAAGATTCAGATGTAAGGAAAATCGAGAATGACTTTTTTAATTAAAACCTAGGGAAATATGTGTACCATAATGAAATACTTCAGGAAAAGTCTAGTACATTATAACATAATGAAAAACCCTGAGTCTATTATTACACAGATCGAAGAGTCTATATCGATAGTCCTGCCAGTGGTGGATGTAGGATTTTGGAAGAGAGGGGCGATTTCTGAGTAGGGGGGGGGTGGGCGATTTTAATTGAAAACTATTTTTGGGTCCAATCGAAGTAGTGTGAATCTATTTTTTTGTTCATTTTTGCTGTAAAAAATCGAAAAAAATTTCTGAATGGGGGCGATCGCCTCCATCGTTTACCCCTAAGTCCTGCCCAGGTATTCGATACTCCATTATAATTCAGGCCAAAATATTCAGCTGAAACTCAAACTTGAGGGGGGGGAGGATTACCTGCTTCCTAATGGTGTAACCAGAAATTTAAGGATGATAGGGCTCAGCTTCAAAACTGTCTAGTCTTTTAGATTCTTTGATTGACAAATTCAGTAACTAGAAAATCCGGGTGATGGGGTTAAACTCCAGTGTAGTTATGCCACTACTGCTTCCCTCTCGGTTTGTAATAGCTAAGTGTACCGACCAAGTTCAAATTAAGTATATTAGAAAGAAATTGCCTTATAATATACAATAAATTCAATTATATAAATCAATTTCTTAATTCAATAATAATATTAACTAGGATTGAATATCTTTTCCACATGACTCATATTTCACGTGTGTATTGATTGATGATGTGTAGCAATTAGATCATTATCAATGGACTATTAAGATTCGGATCAATTCAGAAAATATTATTCTTTTTTTTGTCATTATAGAAGTATTTTTTGAATTTAAAAATATTTTTATGTAGAAACAAAAAACGTGATATTATATTTTTAATTTAATAGTCTTTAAAAAAAAAGTTCTTCATTATTAATAAAAAACAAAGTCATATTTTCTAAACCAACTAGACATCATGAACTATTTTTATTCTATGATATTACTATAAATTACAGATAAATAAGTACAAATGAATTGAAGCAGAATAATTGATAATCAAGGAAATAAATCAGTTTTTTCCTCTGTAAAGTCATTAAAATGTGTGTGTGTGTGTGTTTTCTATATAAATATCATATATTTTTAAGTCTATTAATAACATTAACCCATTGTTTTTTATTTGTCTTTTAAAAATATTCTAACAGGATATAGATGCTATATAAAGATACTATTTCTTTCGCATTTAATTCATGCATGGAGGTAACTAGCTTTCTTTTTTTATTTGCATTCAATACAAATTCTTAGTCTTTTACAATTGAAGAATATTAGTAAGTGTTATTTTTTTTTTTGATAATAGAAATATATGTCTAAGGTTATCTTAACTTTTATCTGAAGATAAAATAATCGATATATAGACTGTAACGAAATATCTTATAAAGAACGATTTACTTTGAAATTGATGAGAAAGAAAGTTTCCAGACTTGTTTTATTTCATCAAATCTATTTGTATTAATAAGAAAAAAAGATATAACTAGTAAATTAGTTAAATAAATAGCCCCTTGAACCTTAATAAAGAACGTCAAGTCTCTATTATTATATAAGCTGCCAGGAATAAATATAAAAATTTCTTCGTCTCAATTCAGTTCAATGATTTAATATTATCTGTTCGTTTTTCTTGATTTGTTATGTATGCTTGAAATATATATAATAAATGCTTAATGTATATCAATTTCCTTAAAAAAATTTCTTCAAATAATATCGTCCATGCGAAAATAAAGGTTTCTTTTTGTTTTATTAAGCTTTATAGGAAAAGAAAATGCCGGAAAGACTAATGGATAGAAATGGATGTATTGTTTTATCTTAGTTTTTTTTTCGTTACTTAAATAGTTATCATTTTACTACTATACTATATAGTTGTGTCTTTAGAATTTTTATCAATAGCTAAGGTAAGTTAACTATAACAGCCCGAAGCGAATTTTGAATAATACGGAGATGAAAATGATTGTCTTCTTCCGCTCATTTCGTCAGTATTCTATCATATATCATACTCAATTGAAATTTCTTTCTTTTTTTTCTGTTCATAAGCCTTATACTCGTTTTTCTGTCTTTCTGATTGTGCGACCGATTGTATTGTCATCAATCGGATCAGATCATGTTCGTTTCAATGAACACACTATAACGAGAAAACGAATGACATTTGAATTCTGATTTGATTCTATATTTGTCTATTAACATTCAAAAATCGACTTCTTCTTCTTCTTTTTTTCTCTCCCTTATACATTAATATAAATTATAGAAAGAAAAAAAATTATTTTATCATGAAAGTACAACAATAATGTAGATATGTGTGTTATTATCAAACTAAATCAATCAGATCTCTGATTGAAGATGTGTGATGTGTATATGGTAAGCGTTCGTATTGTCGGTCCTTATTTCATCATTAATGTTCTACACTGATTGCGATCTTTTTTCTCTTTGTCCTATTAAAGAGTGTGTGCGCATACAAATTTTTGTCGTCGCTCAATAATGATAAGTTCTTTGTAATTAGGTACATACATATACATACACACTATCTTCTTCTTCTTTCCTATTGATAGGCATAGGGCAGACATGCAGAGGCCCTAAAGGAATGCAATACTAATTTTACTTTGATCATTTTAGCGGAATAACTGACGGTGACAGCGACAAGCAAGAACAAGGCAAATTACATTGCGTTAACACCTCGTCCTTTTCGCCTTCGCTCTCTCTCTCTCTCTCTCTCACTCTCATATCTGCTGTCTGTTTTCTTTTTGAACATCATCGTTGAATTGTAGAGATTTCTTTTTTCTTCTATGGAAAAAAAAACTATTTCATAGGCGGACATCATTACACTCGAATGATCATCAACCTCATCAGAATGAGTGCACAGGCACGAAGCTTTTTTCCGACATGTGTATGTCTCTTTTCTAATTTCCAAGTCTAGTTATCGCAAATGTCTATCGGTACTTGTGAACAAGAAGAAAACAGAAATAACAATTTTTCCTTCTATTCAATATACATGTAACGATTGTTAATCAAAAGGAAATGAGGATAATTACTAAAGAAAAAGATTGACTAGGGACTATCCTCATTATCACAAGAAGAAGAAGAATGTAAACCTGCTGTGTTTGATCGATGATATACAATATTTATCCTGATCATAGATGAAGAAAAGAAAACGAAGAAGAATATAATTGTTTAGATCAAAATACACTTGTTTATGGCGTCAAATAATTAAGAAAGATGTATTTATTTAATTCCACCTGCTGTTACTAATGATCGACAATAAGAAAGAGCGAGAGAAAGAACAAGAAAGAGATGTATTCACTAGAGGATTTAAGAATCTTTTAGCTATTTAATAACAATAATAGATATGACAAGGCAAAAGAAAACATTGATATTTATAGTAAAGAATGTAATGACCGTAACAAATAAGAACTTCCATGATTTTCTATAATAACGAACATTACCCTAAAGAAATAACCTTTAAAGGTTTCTGTAATTTTTATAAAACTTTTAAATATAAAGGTCAAAAACAAAGTAGCAAAGTCAATCAACTATATATTCATGTAATAATAGACGAAGAATAGTTTTCCTTTTCAATTAATATAAATAAGCTTTTCTGAAATGAAATTCTAAGGTATCTATTATAGGAAGAAAAGATCTTAGAAAATAAAATATACAAATCAATCTGTGTATAAAACAACAAAAGCAATTAAAATAATCAAATGATTCGTTTTTTTCTTAAGGATATTTATATACAATCCAATAAGAAATAATCATTTGTATTGCTTATAATCCTAATTTTTCAATTGTTATTGACTTTCTCATATGGCGACAATAACAAACGGATCGTTTTTCTTCTTCTTCTTTTTGTTTCTCTCAACCTCTCTCTCTCTCTATTCTTTTTTAATTAAAACTTCTTTTAGGCGTCGTATGTTTTTCTTTTATTCTTTGCTTGTCCAAGAATATCGAACAAAGATACATCAGTTGAATTTAAATGATTTGATACCGACTTGACAAAAATGTCATAAGATTTTGTCAAGCAGAAGTTATGAGATGATAATAACCGAAGAAAATAATTGTCGTTCGTTTTCATCCGTTGGGAATTGTCACTGCTGACCAATGTCCTTGTCTAACTATGTGTGTAATCAGGCATAGTTTCTCTCTTGGTGGTCAGTAATAAGTCTCAATGAATGGAATACGGAAGAAGCAAGCAAGAAGAAGAAGAAGAAGAAGAAGAAAAAAAAGAGCGTTGTAAGTTTCAGGTACAGGGAAGAAAAAAAGAATGAATGACAAACTAAAAATAAGTAACCAATCATGAAAGGACCCGAGAGGAAAAAGAAATCAGCCAACCAATAGTTAATTTGTTCTCTTCTTTTCTTCGCCTACTTGATTGCAATAAAGTGCTTAGGCGCCGTCTATATGACTGACAGAAATGAAGAGAAAAAAGGTAGCCAGTCAGAAGAGAGGAAGACGAAAAATGCTTATTCGAGCAGAAGAAAAAATGGAGAGAAAAAAAAGAAGAGAAAAAGACCGACAAACAATCGGATTTGCTGTCGGTAGAATTTCTTATGGCATTTTTTTTCTTCATCTCTTTCTGTCTCTCTCTCTCTCCCTTCGTCTTATCCTTTCGCGATCTATTTCTCTTTTTCTTGTCGTTATACGCTTGCCCGATTTTTCTCTTGTATATGTGTTTTGTCTCGATGCTTTCAGTTGTAAGCGCACAAATCGAGCGTTCACACGAGGCTAACTAACCGAATCCGTGCGAGCGTTGTCCGCCCGCCCGCCCGTGTGTGATCCGAAACAAGTTCCAACCCACTGAACTGTAAGTTGTTACTAATATTCTCAATATAAAAAAAAAGAAAATCGAGAGAAGAAGAAAAAAAAAAGAAAAGAAACGGAAAATGTATTTTTCAAAGATAATCAAGATATTCGATTGTATCCCTAGATTTCTTCCCCTTTTTTTTTTGGATTGTTATATTGAAAAGAAAACATACGCCCCAATGAATGACTGTTGATGATCAATAAATATATGATTCAATGAACATTAAAAATATAGTTGAATAAATCACAATTAGAGAAATAGAGTCAGAGAAGAAAAAACCGACATAATATAACATACATTCAGATAGGATTAGTTTGAAAACATGGCTGGGTAAATAATTTTTTCCTGTTAAGTTTATTTCTTTTGATTTCAATGTATGTTTTTCTTATTCTAGTTCAACGATACTACAATGGATATTCATAATGATCTATCAATGTCTCATAAAGGTAAGTTATCCTTACTTGAGTACTAGATCAAACATAAGTCTTGAAAAAATGCCCGTAAGGTTATTGTTTGTATATTTAAAAATTTCATTTATTTCTATCAAGAAATAGACAGAAGAAACATGTTATTGTTGTTGTTTTGATAAGAAATTAGAATGTGATCAATCACCGCCGGTGATCACAATCTTATACGGTGCAATGAATTTCAAGTGTTTTTACTGTTCTTTTTTTTATTAATATTAATCATGAATATGCAATGAGAACTGTATATACATACATATTTATATATTCTAGGACATTCGGGAGTTAATCAACTCGGAGGTTTATTTGTTAATGGCCGACCATTACCAGATAGTACACGAACACGTATAGTTGAACTTGCTCACAATGGCATGCGCCCTTGTGATATTAGTCGATGTTTACAAGTATCAAATGGTTGTGTATCAAAAATTTTAGCACGATATTATGAAACAGGTTCAATAAAACCACGTGCAATTGGAGGTTCGAAACCTCGCGTAGCAACAAATGATGTTGTACAAAAAATTGCTCAATATAAACGTGAGACACCGTCCATATTTGCATGGGAAATACGTGATCGTCTCTTAGCTGAAAATGTTTGTAATTCTGAAAATATACCAAGTGTATGTCATATCAAAAAAACATTTTCAAATCTTATACATATATATATATTTCAAATTTAGGTATCTTCAATAAATCGAGTTTTAAGAAATCTTGGTTCAAAATCATTAGATTCAATGACAAATCATGAAACATATTACTCTGTTGATAGTAAATTACGTGCTTTACATAGTCAACCATGGCCATCATCATCATCATCATTTTATGTTCATCATCCTGGTACACAACCATCATCAGCTACATATTCAACCAGTGGCGATTCAAATTCAGAATATAAACATCAAGCAAATGATGCTAATCATGGACATCATCAAGATTTAGGAGGTATGCATATATATATATATATACAGTCTATATCTACACTTCAAATAAAACAAATTCAGTTAATCTTTTTGATTTCAAGTAGTAAAAAAAAATCATTGATATAGTATTTAGTAAATAGACCACCTGTAGAGATTGATTGGTTGAATAGAGTAAACTGTTCATGCCCTTAAGATATGAATTCTCTTTTTTTTCATACGAAGAAAAAAAACGACAGCATGATAAATTCTTTTTTTTGTCAATGCCGAATAGACTAATTATTTAACGAATCTTATTGGACATTTTTTAAACGATGAGAAGAAGAAGAAGAAAAACTTGTCACTATTTTACAGATGTTCAATCTTTTCTAATCCGTATTTTTCCACATCGTTGAAAACATTGTTTTTATGCATTGAAATGTAAACGACAAGAAAAAAAAATCTTTTTTATCTTTAGATTTAACTGATGCTAGTAATGATAGCAAATCTGCTGTACGAGATAACGTAAATGAGAATGATGAAGCTGTACAAGAACGCTTAAAATTAAAACGTAAATTACAACGTAATAGAACATCATTTACACAAGAACAAATTGATGCTTTAGAACAAGGTATATAATAAAAAATTTCTCGAAAAAAGAACATGTTTTTTTTTTCTCATCTAGCTTTTAATGGTACACATTATCCTGATGTATATGCACGTGAAAAACTTGCACAAAAAATAAATTTACCTGAAGCAAGAATTCAAGTATGATTTAGTAAAAAAGAAAAAAAGAATGTTTGCAATTTTTTAATTTATATTAGGTATGGTTTTCTAATCGTCGAGCAAAATATCGTCGAGAAGATAAAGTTAAAGGTCGTCGACAACAACATATGATGAATGATATGGGTGAAAATATGCGTCCAACAGGTTCAACACCACCTAATCCATCATCACAACAAACACAACCATCATCATCAACATCATCGTCACTTTATCCATCTGTACTTCCAAATAATAATGATCCACATCTTCATCATCATCATCCTCATCAATATGGAGCATTTAGTTCAGGTTTTACTGGACAAATGGCTGCTGCTGTTGCATGTAGTTCAACTGGATATCCAACATTTTTTCATAGTAAGTTGTTTTATAAGATAATTGAATTGTTTCTTAATAGAGATGTCTATACCCTAAAGAAATCTTTTCGTGTTATATAGAAAAATAATTGACACATAACTCAATTTTTTATTTTATTTTATATTAGATTCAACACGTGGTTATGATGGACTGAGTCCATTTAGCACACCTTATAATCGTTCTTGTCCAACTTATTCAACAGGTATGCCACCTAATCTATCATCAGGTATAGCAGAAAAGCAAAATGTGTAATTAATCACTTTTGAAATTATTTAGATTTAGATCATATGAAAAATATGCCATCGATGTCATCATATGGTGGTGCACCACATATCTGGTATTCACCAATAATACCATAAAAAAGAAGAAAAAGGGTAAGATTGATACATATATATTTATTTGTCTCATGAGATTATAGTGTTTGTTAAAATGAAATGCTATCTAAAAAAATGTGTCATAGTGTTGTCGATTGTTTTGATCGAAAAGGTGTTGAGAATTTGTGATATGTATTATTAAAAACAATCACATTCTTTTTTTTTTTCTTTCTTAAATTTTGTTGTTTCTATTTTAGATTGAACAATTGATTCTGATTTGAACTTGATCATCGGTTTTTTTTGTGAACATTTATTGATTGTATTATATTTGATCGGTTTTTTTTCTCTTCTGTATTGTCGTGTCTTCTTCTTCTTCTTCTTCTTTTTATATTTTCAATTAAATAGAAATTCGAGATCATCATTCAATATATAAATGTATATTCTCATCAGGTGTTTATTTAAGTAATCAATTCAATCATTCTATTACTTGAAAAAACAAGGCTAATTCTGAATTCAACAATCTTTTATCGAAAAAAATCAACTAGATTGTAAACTAGAAAATAAGCTATAGTTCTCTTTCTCGTAGAGAAGAGTCCAGTAAACATAAATTGTCTACTTGCTTGTATGTCCGCAGCGTCAAAAAACATCGAAAACCCATTTTTCGAAAAAGACATTTCTAGAAGTATTTCGAATCTGAGGTCTGTTGGGTGATCATGATAAAGAGGAAGGGTAAAGAGGGTGCATAGATCAAAAAAACATCGAAAACCTATTTTTCACGGTATTCAATTGTTTGTCCAGTCAACGTGAAGAGGATGCATTTCTACGAGAAAGAGTTAAGCGAGTTCTCGGACGAGCGTTACTTGTTTTTCGAAGGATATTTTAGAAATGCTTATATGAGTTCGACCAAAATTTTCCAAGTACTTAAAAATTAATCTGCAGATTTTTGCTGGACAATAAATTTAAATTCATGAATTCGCGAAAACCAAGGATTTCATAAAAACTCGAAAATCAACTAAACCTCCTCTGAAGCAAAATCGGGAAAAAACGCCCGAGAGGGGTAGCGGGATTTTTGCTCAAAAAAAATGCAAGTGCCGAAACTATAATAGAAGGCCCCGGCCTTTTTATTACGGAGAAGGGTTTAGTAAATCATAAGATTTAAAAATCGATTGAACTTATTCAAAAAATTTACAGTGCATATTATTTATAGTCTTAAGTTAAGTTGTACTTTTTCTTTTCTATTCAATTAATTTTATGCGGGAAATTATTTTTATGTTAATTATTTTTATTCTATAATTAATATTCCTAGCAAAAACTAATGTGTGAATTGAAAACAAATCTCTTAATTAAAAAAAATTTTAATTGTAAAAAATGTAATAACTACTTTAAACATGAAGAACATATTGCATTATTTAAACAACATCAATATCATTTTCATTGTTTTTTATGTCTTAATTGTAAAAAACAACTTTCACATGAATCATTTTATTTTGATGAAAATTTACAATTAGATGTAATTAAAATTCTAGGTAAAATAGAAATTACTATTTTTATTTAGATATCAAATCCACAAGTTTATTGTGAAATATGTTATTTAAAAAAAAGATATTCATCATGTTTAAAATGTAATGAAGTATTTACTCCATTATCGATTATAATTGAATTTCAAGGAGAAAAATATCATAATGAATGGTAAAAGAAATAAGAATTTTATTTAAAGAATTATTTTGATTTAGTTTTATTTGTTCAAAATGTGAAGTAATATTACGAAATCAAATATTTTATTTAAAAAATAATTTTTTATATTGTCATTCATGTATGAATGAAATTGAACCATGTATAATGACATTAAAATCTTTAGAAATTTTGAATGATTATCAATGTAAAAAATGTAAAAAAAATTTTCTTGAAGGTGAAACTATATCAATGTATGAGAATGATTATTATCATTCGGATTGTTTTCGTTGTGAAAACTGTGAAAAATTATTAATTGATCAAGGATGTTTTCGGCAAGAAAATGAATATTTATATTGTTTAAATTGTCATATTGATAATGGACCACATTGTACAATATGTAAAGAACCTTTTTTAACAGGAGAAATTTTAAGTCAATTTAATGGAAAACAATTTCATACTACTTGTTTTCTATGTGATATTTGTCAAGAAAGAATTCAGATGAAAAATTTTCAATATCAAAATGGAAAAATTATCTGTGAAATTTGTTTAAATAAATGAGAATATGTGGAATGTAACGCACTCTATAGTTTATTCCGAATAACTATTGGTACGCGTCATAATTTTCGATGAGTCATCAGTGGAATTCAATGTATGAAGACTAACCAACGGTTTGCTTGCCACGTTTAATTTCCTCATAATTTAATACATTGCTGTCGTTTCAACATAGTTTTTCAATTTATCTATATAAAAGTGAAGATTTATTAACTTATTTTCATTCTGCAAATTTATTCGGTAGCAAAAAAAACATTTTTTCATTGAAACAATATAAATAAAACATGTTGTTTTATTCTTTTTCTATTACTTATTTATCAGTTGTTATTATTTCATTAACATGTGGATCATTATCATCAAATCCTATAAGAACACAACAATCTGATGGTAAAAAAATATTCCTCATTGTTTTCTCGTATATAATTTTGTTTTATTTTGTTTTATTAGAAAGTTTTGTTCAAAATAAAGAACAATTTATTCCAACAAATGAATGGCAAAACGTAAAAGAAGGTATTGATGATTTACTAATTCTATAAAAACAGTTAACATAATTCTTTTTTTATTTAGGTCAAGCTGTTCCACCAGGTCTTCATGTTCGATTGAATTTAGAAACTGGTGCTCGAGAAGCTAAATTACTTGATAATGATAATAAAGAGCAATCATCATCAAATGATATGATACCTTTATCAACACATGTTGATGAACAAGAAAGAATTAGTAAAGAAAATCTTGAACGAGCATTTGCTAATCTTGATTTCACTAAAGATGATGTTAAAACCGACCAGGTATGTTTTAACAAATTATTTATATTTTAGTTTTTATTATTGTGTTTTCATAGAAACATGAAGACGAAGTCAAAGCAAAATTTCGTGGATATGATGAATTGAAAAAAGATTTTGAATCAATGAATATGAAAGTTCAAACAGATCAAGAAATTTTAACAGATCTTATGAATAAATTACGTACAACAGATAATAATGAAGATCGAAAAACAATATTAACTGATCTTGAATATTATCTTCATCAAGTTAGTATTCTATTGAATTGTATATTGATAATATATATATAAATTATTTTTTAGTATGATAATGCGATATTTTTTGCTGATAACAATGGTCTTGAATTACTTATGCAATTATTAAATACAACAAATACTAATAATGATGTTCGTCATTTTACAAGTCTTGCATTAGGTGCAGCATTTCAAGGGTATATAAGAAAAATTTTTATAATAAAAAAAAGTAAACAGAGTTCTTTGTATTTTAGAAATCCAAAGGTACAATCGAAAGGATTTAATCTTAATTTTGTTCCATATTTATTACGTTTATTAAATATTGAAACAGATAATAATATTAAATTTCGTCTTCTTTTTACATTATCAACATTATTAAGAAATTATCCACAAGCACAAATGAGTTTTGTTGAACATGGTGGAATAGAAACAATAGTTAAAATTTTTGACGAGACCAAATCTCATTATAAACTACAAATGCGAACTATTGAACTTATGGGTGATCTTATTGCTGAAAAGGTACAGACAAAAAAAACTGATATCAATATGATTTAATCGAAATTTTTATTATTTCTAGGATAGTGAAATGGATGATAAACGACAAGCTTATGAAAAGTAAGTTAACAAAAGAAGAGAAATCAGTGTTTTATCTAGGTTACGTTTTTCGGATGGGCGAATCGAGATTGGAGTAGGCAGCGTTCATTCAGCGCCCACCTGGACCATCTAAAAATATACAGCTACTATATGATGAAAGTGGGCGGCGCCCACCCATCCCACCCGCTAGATAGAACACTGATAGAAATTTCATAGTACAAACTTTCGAGTGTTATACGATTTCTTATTTTGTATGTGAATAGAATATAGTAGAACGGAGAAAATCTTAAAAGAATTTTAATATATAGACTGGAAGATACGATCATTTGACTGTATTGTAACTCATCGGTAGATACTGACGGAAGAGCTAAATTATGATCATCACTTTGATTGTCCGATAAATATCTACCGACAGACTTATCATCCACTGGAACGATCATAACTTCTGATTAACGAAACATACTCTTAGGCACATTGTGATTTGAGTCTACGAATTAAATAGCACTATAAATAGATTCAATGAGAAACAGTTTCCTAAATATTTTCTGTGCATTTCTAATCCAAATAACACGACTTATATCATTTGAAAATGTCTAGAGAAGATTATGAAGAATATAAATGTTCGAGATTCTTTAAGATTGTAGCGCTAGTTTATTTTTATTATAAATTTTGTATTATTTTCTTTTCTAGTATTCATATTCGAGCTCAATTAATCAAGCATAATTGGTGTGCAAGTATTTCTCATCATTTTTCATCGACTGATTTTGAGAATTTTGACCATATTGAAAAGATAATATTGGCTATGATTCCATTAACAGATGCATGTCGAACTAACTTTGTTTCCTTATTACCCACTCTCGACAAACTTAATGATGTTTATCAGAAGAAAAATCTTAATGAAGATTCAACATTTACCGATCTCATAACTAATATTCAACATCTTCAAACAAATTTAAAGCAAATAACATCGAACGATTTATAATTCTATTCATTCTAGTTGTTATCACATCATCTTTTTTGTTTTGTCAGATAGTTGATTTATTATTCATGTTTTGTTTCATTATATCGTAATGGTTTTATTTTTTAAAAAGTAAAAATAAAAGAGTATTCATAGAAATTCTAATTATTTCGGAAAATAGTGTTATCTTATTGAAGACTAATAGAATTCTGGTGGATATATTGACTCGCTTCTTTTTTCTTTTCCTCTATTAGACGACCAATGTATGTTATTAGCCTTGAATATATGGTTGATCGGAATTGTAACGACGAATAAAGAGACAAATGTGACACAAGCAAAAAAGAAAAAAGTCTTTATGTTATTGCACGATGCTAACCGCTATCCTATCTGTTTCAAGGCACATTATTCAGTTGCGTTCTATCCGTCTTCTTTTCTTTTGTCTGTTATATTTAAGACCAATAATATGCAAACCAAATAGTATGTCTAGAATAATATCTAACAGAGAAAGAGCAAACATTTTTTTGCAACCACCATATTAGGCCTCTTTCTCTATTAGTATACGCACGGTTGGAAGAAAGATGAGATCGATTTAGGTTAAGATGCATCCGCGTTTGCCGTCAGAAAAGATGTATATGTTATAAGTTAGATATACGTTAACATATCTCATACAGAAGAAAAGAAAAGAACTCCGTTAATATCCACAGCGGTTATCCATTTTTTTCTTCTTCGTCTTCTTCTCTCGTCTTCTCTAACATTTGGTGTAACACAGCACCCAAAATAGGCAATTTCTTCCACAATAATAACAACAACAACATCAAGAAATAAGAAAAAGAGAGAGAAAGATAGAGACTAAGTGTTCCTTTGCTTGTAATCTCCATCAAGAAGAAGTTGCTTGTGGTACTATATACAAGATCAAATCAGAATCATTATCGTAGACTTTATTCGAACTTAAAAAATGACCGATGTAAGTAATAATATAATACAAATAAAATAAAGAAAAGAAAAGACAATCTTTTTTTTCTTATTTTAATATAATAAATCTTAACTCATAAGTTATTTAAATACGATTCATATTGATTATTCTAGAAAGACGACGTAAGTTTATATGAAATTGTATCTTCATCCCTATGTACACATATCTTCAATCGCACACACACACACACATACACATGAATCCCTAATTATCTTTTTTTTCCAGTTATTCTTAAGCATGTTGAAGAATTATATTTTAAAATATTTTTCATTGCTAATATACCTCACATTCTTTCCCAATACCATTCACTATATCACTTATATATATAGAAGAATATTACCTAATTATTTAATTGATTTTTATTATGTAATAATTTTCTTTTTCTTCTCTAATAGAAAAAAGCTAAAAAGAAAGCTCAACGTGCCACCAGTAATGTATTTTCAATGTTCGATCAAAAACAAGTACAAGAATTCAAAGAAGTATTTAGAAAAAAATTTTGTTAATTTTTTTTTTTGCATAAGTAATATTTAGGCATTTGGTCTTATGGATCAAGATCGTGATGGAACAATTAGTTTAGATGATCTTAAAGAAGTATTTGCTTCACTTGGTAATGAAAATAAAATTTTTTCTTTTTTTTTTGTAATTATTTATTTTATTATTTTAGGCAAAGCACCAAAAGATTCTGAATTAAAAGCTATGCTTGAAGAAGCTCAAGGTCCAATCAATTTCACTATGTTATTAACATTATTTGGAGATCGATTGAATGGTACTGATGAAGAAAATGTTATTTTAAATGCATGGAAAAACTTTGATCCAGAAGCAACTGGATTTATTAACACAAAAAGGTTAATTAAAAATTTAATTAACTAAAAAAAATAAATAATCGATATTTTCTCTTCTAGTTTACGAGAAGTTCTTACAGGTGAAGGACGTCCCGATGATAGTAAGTGAATAGTTTTCTTATTGTTATTTTTTAATTAATTATTTTCTTTTTAGGATTATCCGATATGGAGGTAACAATCGATTAAAATTTCGAAAGGCATTATGTTTCTTTTTTTTCGAATTATTTTTTTTAGTTTAGTCAAATGCTTGAAGGAGCTCCAGTCGATCCAAAAGGACAGCTTGATTATGCTGCATTTACAAAACAGATCAAACGTGGCAAAGAAGATGATTAAATAAATAAATAACTATTACTAGAAAAAGAAAAGACCTTTGTGTTTTGTTTAATCACTTTCTTCTTGACAGCAAAGCAAATAAAATTCACGCTCAGCCTTCTCTTTTTTTTTTCTTCTTTTTACCCTTATCATTACACACCTTTATTTCATATAATATCACTCTTATTTTTTTTTCTTCATCTGTTTTAACAACTAATAAAAACCGTATAATTAAATTTGTACTGTCATGTGCTGAATGTAGAAGAAGAAGAACAAAAAAAGAATCTGAAATTTGGACTATTATTTAAAGAAAAAAAGAAAATATTTTATTAGACATTTGTTTCTTTTACAAAGTAGTAAAAGATGTTTTTCAAGGGTTACGTCTATACAAGAATATAGAAAAACGGCAATAGCTAAGTGTTCGATTACATCGACAGGAGTTGATCAATCAAAATTTTAAAAAATCGAACACCAGTTTTGCATCATAAATAAGTCAACAAAATTTGCAAATCTGCACCGAATTGTTTTGTTAAGTAACTGTAAGAAAATCGAGCACAGCTAATAGTACGACGGGGACAAATTGTTTTTGTTCACGCCTTTCTTTTCTCGTTTGAATTATTCATTTTTATCCTAGACATACATTTTAGATACGTGTAAGCCATTATTATAATATAATTGAAAACTGATCTTTTACCTTAATAAGAAGCTTATCTATTCCTAAATATATTTTTTCCATGGGACATTGTTCTAATTTTTTTTCATTGAATTCAGCTTTTGTAAGTTATCGACAGCGATAGTATATGAATCCTAGAACTCGTCAGAGACTTCATTATTTCCATTGGTTTAGTCTTAATTATAAAAAGGATATAATGTCATGATATGCTTTTCAAATCCAATAACAACATAAATTCGTCGATGACAACGAGGATATGTGTGTAAATTCGATAGAGAATAAGGATATTCTCCAAAAACAAGAGATCAGAGGAGGAGAGACAAATTGTGACGTCACTGTATCGTAGCTGTAAGAACAAAGGATATTTGAAAAGACTTTATATAAAAGAAAAATATAAGATGAGAAATGCAATTGTTTATGACTTTACATATTTTAAAAAGACAAACTTTTCGGTCGAATTAGAAAAAGTTTTATTTTTATACTCAAGGGGGAATCAATGGGAACCCTACCACCCATTGAGAAAAAAGTTTTTTTGTCTTAATTAGCTGTAAGCGCAATGAAAAATGACTTTCCCCGAAAAATTGTATGACTGTTACTTTAGACAGTAGACATCTAGGTAAAAATCATAAAATTTTTCAGGGAAAGTTATTATTCATTGCGCGTACAGCTAATAAGGACAAAAAAAGACTTTTTCCGAAACGTGGTAGAGTTCCCATGAATTCACCCTCGAATCATTTATAAAAAGAATACCTATAAAATGAAAATAAAGCTGTTTAAAGATTCTTTCTTATTTTTTTACTAATAATCAAACATTATTCATTGACTATATATTACTTTTAAAGGAGTTCAACATATGCCGGTATCTAGTGGTTTCGATTATTATCCGTATAATTATCCAACAACAAAAGTAAATCGTAGTACACCAACCACACAACTTATATCACGTACTCCTAAGGTAAAATATTCTTTTTATTCAATGTTTGCCTCAGTTCGATATGACTAAGCATATAGTTTATTTAAAATACATGACAAAAAAAACAGAAAATATAAAGTATTGAGAAAGAGAACAAATTCTTTCTTTTACGAACACCAAAACAAATACTGTACAATTTTTCAGAAGGAAGAAGTAACACACAATATAAAGTAGTCAGCCGGTTTTTTTTCTTTAAAGTCATTATTGAAATAAAAAAAAGTATACATGTCAAAAATTTTTTATAAACAGTTTCAATCTCTGAAACAAAATGGTATCAATACAAATTCAAAATCAACATCTACTGGCAAATTACCATCACTTCTGTTATCGACACGAATGCCCGCCGACAAACGGCCATCACTACGTTCGCAAACATTTGTATTAATGACAAAACCCAATGAAACAAAACTTAAAGTCCGTAAAGAGAGCTTAGTCAAAACTAGTTCTCAACGATTACCAACAGTAGAAACTCCTGTTAGAAGTATTTCAACATCTCTTGAAAAGAAAGGTGCACAATTACTATATAGCAAAAGTTTGAATCAACCGACATCAAAATATGTTAGTACATCTACTTATCTTCGAGATTCTGATCAGAAACCTGCCAATCTTCCTAAAAGGCATAAGAGTGCTTATCATTCTTCTTCTCCTGCTCCTGCTTATCAACGAAAGTCTACACCACCATTTAAAGATTTTTCTGATGTACCACCACGTTTGCGAATAGGGAAACATGATTATATAGTACAACGAAGAAATTTAACGCCCGATCATGTTTATGAAGATTATAATCTAGTAAGTAATATAATAATTCTTATGTTATACATATTTCATGCATAACTCTAACAATAAATCAGATAAAATCTACTGTTATTATTCATTCAAAGAAAAAACAATTATATATTGTGTTCGTTTACAGAAACACTCAATGAAGAGATAAAATATATAGATTCTTTGAGCTTTTATGTTACTATCGATCTTTATAATAAACAGTATTGAATATTATTTATAAATTTATTTAGAAGGGTTCTGTCGAAAAAAGAAAACCCCTACGAGCTACACGCAATCCGCTACGTCGAAGTGAAAATGTTTATTATCTCAAACCTCGTGCATCTCATCATTCAATATCAATTGAAATACCTACACCAACAGAATATGCTGAGGTTATGGAGCCAACACCAACACCACCGCCGCCACCAGTGCAGGTTCGTCATCATCGTTCATCTCGCGCTGAAATAATTTATATTGATGAGGAAAAACCAACAACACCACCGCCAGTACAGGCTCGTAATCATCGTTCATCCCGTCATGAAGTAATCTATATTGATGAGGAAAAATCAACAACACCACCACCACCACCGCCGCCGCCAGTACAAGTTCGTCATCATCGCTCATCCCGCGCTGAAATAATTTATATTGATGAAGAAAAATCAACAACATCACCAGTACAGGTTCGTCACCATCGTTCTTCCCGTCCGGAAGTAATTTATATTGATGAAGAAAAATCAACAACAACGTCACCGCCGCCAGTACAGGCTCGTCATCATCGCTCATCCCGTCCAGAAGTAATTTATGCTAATGAAGAAAAATCAAAAACCTATACTGATAGTTTTATATATTTTGATGAGAAAGGCAGTGAAATCAAATATATTGATGAAAATAGTGGTAAACTTAAATATATTAATGAACGAATTCCATCCCCACAATATGTTCAATATCCTTATGATGATCATAAAAAGAAACGACATTCATATGAACAAAAAATCATTTATATAGAAGATAAAGATGAGCAATATTCACCTGAGCCTCAAGTTATTTATATAAATGATAAAGATCATCGACATTCAAAAGAACCCGAAGTTGTTTATGTAGAAAAAGATGATCAACGACGTACACATCAAGCTGAACGACATACACAAAAGTCTGATACTATTGATGTTGATAATACAAAAAAACGACACTCGCATCAAACTGAAGTTATTTATATCGAAGAGAAAAGTCATCGACGTCGTCATGACTCTGAAGTTATTCCTGTCGAAAAGAAAGATAGTCAACGTCACGATGAATCTGAAATGTTTCATATCGAAACGAAAGATAAGCGACGTCGTCATGAATCTGAAGTCATTTATATTCAAGATGATTCATTACTTAATCCAAACGATTATAAAATGGTATATACTCAACCACCAATAACAAAAGTTTTCAATTAATGAACGAAGCTTTTTAAAAAAGCCCTTTTTTATTTTCATGTAAATATACTGTCATCGAAATCGTTTATAAATCTTTTTCGATATTTCAAGTCTAACTATTTATATTTTTTGTTTCTACAATGAATAAATGTGTTTATTTTAGTTATATAGATTAAAACTCATTTCGATCAAGAGACTCTTAAAATGATCCCTCGAATCTTTATTTAGACATTAAAAAAAATAACATCATTTTGTTCGATTTATCATTAGGGTTCCATGTTCTTATATATCTTGCCATGAATGATATACCTGCACCACACTATTCTATATGGATAAAAGTTTAATAATTTACATTGACAAAAAAGGAATTGAACAAAATACCTAAATTTTATATACTAAGAAAGCTTTTTCTTAAGATTTATAATCGTCTTTCACAATGATACGTTCAACTAGAACATTAAAATTAAGAAAAAAGAAAATTTCTTCAGAAAAATTGATAGAATCCAATAAATCTATCGATTATTATGATTCAACACAAATAAAGAAAAACGAAAAAAAAAAAGAAATTTTTTTTTGTCTATCTTATGTTGACACACGACCAAGATGAGGGAGTAAAGTTGTTGGTGATTCATGAGCGAATAATTGTCCTTTTTTTTTCATTTGAAAATATTTCCAAATTAAATAACTTATTGTAAGAATAAATATAGAACTGCATATAAATAAAAATAATGCCAAATGTTTTCTTATTTTTCCTTTCGTACAACCACCTTGATCTTCAGTTTGAAAACATTTAAGCCAAAAATCATACATTGAATCAAAATAATTGATTTCATTATGAATATTATTTAATTGAAAATATAAATAATTATGATTCTTATTTGTATATGATTTCCATTCAGTATCAACTTTATCAGGAAACGATGGGTTTATATTTGGATTTCTATTGAAGAAAATAACGGAATAAAAATATTTCAATGAAAATTTTAAACAAACCCAGTTTTTATAAAATTTGACCAATAACGTATAATTTTTCGACTAAAATTTATTTCATCGCTTGTATAATTATAAAAACTCATATTAACATTTCGATGTATACGAGAATAATTACGTGCTAATGGTACACCAAACACATAATCTATTAAAATATGAAAGAAAACATTTTATTTAAGTGACAGAGATACTCAATTAAAACTTGTAGTGTTGATTAGTACACGCCGCATACTCAGGGGCGTTCCCAGAGAGGGAATCAATACCCCCTTCCCAAAAAAAAATTACAAGACTTGGAAGAAGGTACAGCGCGAAGAGTTTTCAGAAATTTGGAATAACCTTTTTCTGTAATAAACTTTCCTGTAAAGTGGTCAATCCCTCCCTCCCCCTCAAAAACAATTTCTGCAGACGTGCTTGCTCATACCTCTTAGATAATATTAATATTATTTGTATGTTAGATTTCTAAGGAGAATCAACTCCAATGAGCGTTATGTGAAACGCAGATAACCATGTCAGCTATAATCTATTACAATTTTGTCTCTTATCAACGAAACTTTGATTTCAGTACTAACGAGATCTCTGACAGTTCTATTATGGGCGTTTTACTTATCTATGCTTCATAGAATAAACAACATGAAACCGTGCTGATTGATGGTGTACTACTGAATTATTATTTTGTATTATTATTGACAACGAGAATTCTCACAATTTTTATGCCCAAATTAATCTTTCAGCAGCGAAAATAACTGTTTGTATAGGTTAATTATGTATATTACAATAAGAGTTAATTCTTATCTTTTTTGTTATGATAACAATAGCAGGTTATTTTGGTACATGAAGTTAGCGTGCAACTGCCATAAAAGAAATAGTAAACCTTAGAAATCTAAGATTCTATTCAAAACATAGATTTTAAGAGAATTTGCTATGATAAATGTGGGTGTTTTTTTCGTCATAGACATGCAAAAACAATGATTTTTTTTTCTTCTGACCTAATTCTGCAAAATGGCCAACAGCATCTGGTAAAAGTTTTTGATCTCGAAATGCACTTTTAACTTTAAATGTAGGTCGATGTGCATAAACATAAGCATAATTTGTTGAATTTATCTTTGGTACCATAGCACGTAAATTTAAACAACGAACCATATGAAAATTAAACATTAAATCCGAAACAAGATCAATATAAAGTTTTAAACGGGTAGTAACATCCTTATTTGCTAAATAAAAAACAAACTCTTATTATCTCCTAATATTTCATATGAAAATACCTGATAATTCATATTTCTTTTTAACTTTATCCATAAAACATTTTCCATGTTGAAAATTTGCATCAATATATCGTTCGATATAATTTACTTTAACAAAACGTTCAAGAAGAACACTTACGTTGAGAGAACTCGATGATTGTTCAATACTTGCACTTTGTTCTGATATTTCTTTTAATCTTTTATCATTTTCAAGATTTGTTGTAAATGTTATATCGGGTGCAATAATAGCAGTTGAATTCGGAAAAATAATAGAACGTTTTTCTCTTAATGGAGCTTTACCCATTGATAATGATTGATTTGAAAGTCCATTAAGTAAATGTTTTATATGATATTCAGCAAAATATAAACCTTCATTTAATGTCACACCTGTTAAAAAATCAACATTTTTATAAACATCACTTTGTAAAACATTCTCAATTGTATCATTTATAAAATCATAATCAATTACAGGATATGGATTATCATCAGCTAAAGAAAAAATTCTTTTGATATATAGAATAAATGAAAATTATCTACCTATATTAAGACTTAAATGAAGACGATATATATCTCCATTACTGTTTTCTAATAATTGATAAACACAATTAAACATCTCTTGTTCATCGGAACGTACACAATTAAAATCTTGAGAAAAACGTTCAAGTAATTTAAATGGATTACGATTGATACTCCATGGTGCTAAGCCAGTACCTGATTGTGATATGACACGTTTTACCATACCACGGCAATAAGGACTTGCTAAATAAATTTAGAAAAAAAACAAGAAATATATTAAAATAGAATAAATTATTGCCAATGATATACCGGGTATTAACATAACATTTCCAGCACCTGCTGAATGACCAGCTAAAACTATTCGATGTGGATCACCACCGAATAAATGTGCATTTTCATATATCCATTCAACAGCTAATAATTGATCCCATAGGCCATAATTACCTTAAAATGAATATACAGATCTCGTACTCATTCCGGTAAAATTATAATCTGTTAGATTATAAATCAGTATACTAAGCTCAATAACAACATGATAGTCTCATATACATGCTAACAAATTTCTCGAAGATTGTAATTTAGTACGAATTTTTTCTTCAAATCAAATTACTTTCAGTGTTAACAAACTAAATGACGTCACTCATTATTTTTAATAAACAACTAGCTAGACAATATTGATTAATCCTTATTAAATATAATCCCCCAAGAAAAATAAAATTATTCAAATAATTTTTACCTCGAACTCGACTATCTCCACTTGATAAAAATCCATGATAATTCAAACGAAAATTCATTGTTATAACAATAATATCACCTTCACTAGCTAATATACTTCCATCAAATAATGATCCACCACCTATAACAGAAAAATTTCAATATGAATTTTCTTTAATTTACATATCTACCTAATTGATTTGAACCACCATGTGAAAATAACATAATAGCTTTTCGTTCTTCTCCATGACGCAAATCAGCTCGATAGATATTTAATGAAAGACAATTATCATTAAAACTTTGTTGCATAACAAATGAACCATATGAAAGATTTTCTGCCATCATAATAGATTGCATACAATATGGACTAAATTTTGTTGCATTTTGTATTGTATAATTAAAACGTTTTTTTATTGGTTTTTTTAATGACTTAGGTATTTCAGCATAATAAATACCAAGAAATTGATCAACATAACGATTATGATATTTAATTCGTTTACCATGATAAATACCAGTTGAAGATATAAGATATGGTCCATGAGCCGTATTCATTTTTCTATTTAATCTATTGAATGAAGATAATTTAAGTAAATCCTCATGCGATACATTTATATTGGAAAAATTTGCTTGGGTTTCAGTTTGACTACATGTTGTTCGTGTACATTCGGGTAATGTTGAATTAGTTGATAAATGATCAACAATATGTTTAAATGATGGATAAAAATTAATAGATGTTGATGAGTATATTATATTACTATGGAATAGTAAAATAAAAAAATAAGTAAAACATCTAATAAGTACATTGTTCACCATGATGAATTTCAGACAAATGATAGATGATATATAGTTTAGAAATGAATGATTGTCTTGAAAGAGAAAAAAATGTCATCAACATCAATAGAAATGACAACAACATTGTCATACATGTATGAATCTGAAATTGTCTAATCCATTTTTGATCATACAGATAATTGATTGTTCTAGGTGATCGCTTGAATAAACAACTCTAAATATATGGAATTATCTGAGATGTTAATAAACATATAAAAAAAGACGAGGTAGTTTATTAGCTATCATATCAAAGATTGTATTAAAACAAAAAAAGAAGACGTAAGAGAATGTTTGTTATTCTAGTTAGATGAGATCATTGAATATTGATATGTACATGTATATTCAAGAAAAGATGGAAACTCAACAATACTCTCTATTAGAAAAAAACAAAAGATGTTGCATGTTATTAAGAATTCGTTAGCCGAAACTAAATTCTATATAATCTATTCGTCCAATCACATCATTATAGTCTGTGATAGACTGAATATTAGAATAAAAGATAATCTTGATAATGTAGGCACCTAATATTAATCTATTTCATCATGCTACAATAACACGCACAAAAGAAAGTAAACTGTATAGATTGACATGTTTTTCTACGTCAAATCTATATTCGTCAAAGAAAAAAGAAACGCTATAGTGTTTGTTTTATATTCGTCAATCTACACTTCTAATTCACCTTTTATATATCAACAATGATGTCAACATTCAATGATAGCTGTCATCTTATAAAAGAGAGAATAGATACATATTTTATGCATATTGATAAATTGATAGTTGAATAGATCCGACAGCCAATTAGGAAAAGTTTACATATCTGCCACTCGTTTTTATACGATGGATTATTGTTCATTGATGAGAATCATATGTATAAAAAAAGTTTTTTTTTTGTTATCTTTTTTTGAGATAATAAGAGTATCGTATTTGTGTTTTCTCTTTTAAATCTCATACAGACGAAGAAAAAAAAACATTGGAAAAAAAAGAGATAATTATATCAAAGAAAATACTGAATATTTAACAAGAAAATGAATAAAAATTGATTAAAATTTGTTAGTTAATTAAAGCCAGTGGATGACGATATCGGTTCTGATAATGTTGAACACTAGAAATAAACAATATAAATTATAAAATCAATAAAAAACATAGGAAGAATTTACTTCAACAAGAAATTTATTTATCTGAGTTGCATAGTTTCGTGAAAGCCATGTTGTATTATGTTGACCATCAGAAAATACAATTAATTGTTTCTTTGAACTCGTACATTCCTTTATTGAAAAAAAAAGTAAATAATTAAATCGAAAAATTTCGTATTAACAAACCTCATGTAATTTTTGCATCATTTGTGGAGGAACTAATTCATCTTGTTCACCGGAAAGAAAAAGTACTGGTACTTTTATATGACGAATCTTTGTAATCGATGAGAACTAGATTTTCATCAAAAAAGAAAAGTGAATTCATAGGTTTTTTTTTTCTTCTTAAATCATACCATATTTTTATAGTAACAAGAAGGTATATAATCAAGTATAAAAACTTGAAATAATCGTTTAGCCATACCAGGAATCGATGTAAATGTATTTTCAACAATAACACAATATAACGGTGGTGTTGCTTCTGTTTCAGCAAGATGAGAAGCTTTAGAAAGAAAATAAGAAAATAAATGAATATTTATTATTAAGTTAAGTTTTACCAAGATGCAATGCAACAGCACCACCAAGTGAACGACCAAATATAAAGATCTTTTCTTGATTAAGATCCGTACGTGTACGAATATAATCATAGACAGCTTGTGCATCTATATAAAGACCTGTTTCCGATGGTGTACCAGTTGATTTTCCGTAACCACGGTAATCAAAGAGAAGAATATTGATATTACATGCTTGATACAGTAAATGAGCATTGTGTAATCTAATTGAAAAGAAAAATTAGATTCTTATAGTTATTAAGTGCAAAAAAAAAGTGTGTTATTTACCGATGTCCAATATTTCCAGCATTTCCATGAAAAAAGACTAATGTTGCACATTCATTTGTTCGTTGCATTTGTGTTAATAAATATCCATGTAATTTTTCTTTATCAGCTGTTTCAATTGTTACTGTTTCATATTCCATATGAAATAAATCTGGCGTTTGAACGATTGTTCGTGCTGTATCTGGTTCATTTGGTTGAAATAATAACATATCTTGTAAGCCATAAAGTGAAGCTAGAATAAAATAATTTTATTGAAAAATTTATTTGACTTTATTTTTTCAAGCATGAAGAATAAACTAATATGAATAGAATATATGTTGATCTACATACTTATTCATTATCGACAACAACAAAAAGAAACGATGCTTTATCACCTGTATGAGATTTATAAAAGAAAATCTTATTCTTTGACTTCTTTTTTACGATTCAGTTTTTTTTAGAAAGAAAAATATATAGCAAACAAATACTTACAGAGTATTCCGCATATAATAAATAAAATTAATACGAAATTTCCAAATAATTGATAGAATAGATAGAATAAAAATAATGATAAACCAAATACTAATGATATTTCATGAATTATATTCGATAAAACTAATCTATTATTATAAATTAATCCTGAATTTGTTAATAAATGATATTTATTTCGTAAACAACTTTGACTTAATGATCTATACATAGACGAGAGACATCGTGAAAACATAATGAATGCGGAACAACAATGACGTCTTGTTAAATTACGTATCGACATAAACCAAAGAATAGAACATTAAATAAATTCTTTAGAAACATATCTATTCATCTAGAAAAACAAAACATTTATACACAATAAAAAAACAACAAAATAAAGAAATTTTTATTTAATAAAGTTAAATATGTTGTTGAGGTCTTTCTGGAATTAATGATGAAAAAAATGTTGATACAGCTGTAAATAATAGACGTGCTGGTGTTATTTGATTATCAGTAGCAGATTCTGTTGTAGGCGGTGTAACGGTAGAAGACTAAATAGAAACAAAAAATGATATATTTATTATCAATCACGATATTATCATTAAAGTTTATAATTTCACACTTTTGATTTATGTTTACATTAGAATCTATAAGTTTAAGTATTTATGAACGAAAGATGAAAAGTTTTTCTTATAATTTTATATTAAATTAACATTAATTCGCTGAGTCCCGAAGACATATATATATAGGGAAAAATGTGTTTTGATCACCAAATATAATCAAGACATGCGCTGATTAAAATAGGACAAAATTTGGGGATATAGGTATGGGTGAGGTTGTGGGTGTTGGTATGGGCGAGGTTGTGGGTGCGAGTGTGGGTGGGTATGGATGCCCCTTGTTTAAAGAGAGCAACCACACCCACATCCTTAGCTGTTTCATGTGCTCTAAATAATGTGTTTCTTTCTATCTGTCATTGTTAGTTTAATCAAAAATAAATTTAGTGATCAAAATATTCATTTTTTATGATCACTTCGCAGCTATCAAATTTGGTGATTAAAAAATACCAACCTATATATATATATAGGTCCTGATGCTGTTATTTGATAAATATGTCTCGAGTATATTATTTAATTGTTTAGAACATCTTTTTATCGTTTATTAAATGCAATTCATCTTTCTTTCCTTTCTGCTTGTGAGTATAACACGAACATTTTCTTTTACTCCAATGCATTTCAATATGATAGTATACAGTATATTTGTTATTCACAAAATATAGAACAATATTTCTTACGACTTGTTCGATTTTCGGCTTGAAATAATTAGAAGAGTTTTGATAAAGTACGAACTACAAAGAGCGACTACTGCTCTTCACTTAGTCCACAAGCATTCTTTAAGGAAATACATCGTTTACATGTCGCATAATATTCGAAATTTTGCGAAAAAATAGTCGGGAGTCAATGGGTTGAAGGAAATCATACTATTTATACACTAACAACAGTGTAAATTGTAGAAATATATATATACTTTCGGATTTTATTTTACATTAGTACTATTCAAATATTGAGTGAGTAGACAAGAAATTCAATATTAGTAGAAGTACAATATTAAATAGATACTTCACTTTATCAAAAATAAATCGCGTTTAAGTGGTTTTTTGATTAAATTTTACGGTCTATAGATACATTAGAATATGTCACTTGAAGAAAAATGTACTTAATCGTAATAAATAAATTATGTTTCAATATGAAAAACAAGAATTTGTCAGAACTATTAATATAATAATCTATTCAAAATATGATCTTGAGGAAATGCTAAACTAATTAATTTATTTTTCTATTCTAAACACATACTTCTTGAAGCTGTATATCATTAGAATTTTGTTCATCATTTTGTATTTGTTCTATATCAATTTCTTCATTCATTCCTTGTTCAACATCATTGCCTGCTGCTTGTTCAACTATATGTGGTATTTGTTGATTTTGTGCATGTCGACGTTGTTGAATAGATAAATAACCACGACAATGTCTAATTTTTTTTCATACGATAATAACAATATATAAAGTCAAAATATTCTAAACTTACAAATATACTAATGCAAAAATAATAAATATAAGAAAAAAATGATTAAATGTTGAATAAAAATAAATAATTGAGCAAAGAATAAAGATTTCAATGATAATATGTAATGTTCGTAATAAATCATTTTCTTGATTGACATTATTATTATTTGTAACGGGTGTTGCAGGTGAAACAGTAATAGAAGGAGATGGAATAGATGTATTTGTTATTGGTCGTTGATGAACAAAATTATTTTGACTAAAATTAAAAAACAATAATCGAATCTCTTCTTTAATCTTTACTTACTACATTCGATGATGTGTATGGCAATATTGTAGATATGTTTGTGTATCAGAATTAGATGTTAAGCAAATCCCATATGGATTCGACATGAATCTAATCGAAAAAGAAAAGTTAAATTTTTTTTTTCGATAAACAAAATTTACTGATGAAGTTGTTGTTGATATTTATTTAATTCATTAATATATCGTTCATATGTAGATGAATGTAAAGAAGTCGATGATGATTGTTCGGTATGACTAGATGAGTTGGCTGCTGTTGTTGTTGTTTGTTGAGGAATGGTTGATGACTTAATTGATAAGAAATTTATTGAAAGTATATATATTAAATAATCTTACGATTTCATTTTTATCTGAATCAAGCACGAGATGTACCAAGAATGGTGAATCTATATTTGACTAATACAAAAGTAAAGAACGATTGAAATCGTGTACTTTTTATTTTTCATTATTAATCCGAAGAAATCGTATAAAATAATTAAGTGCAATATTCATGAGTACTTTCGATTAAAAATAAATGTGAACTAGATTTGTTTGTAGTTCGAATTCTCAATATAATTAAAAACAAATAATGAATATTTTATGATCATATAGAAATAAGTAGCGAATAATTGTTTTACAAATACATTTGAATTTTTCAAAAAAAGCATGACAGACATATATCAATGGATTCATTAACTAACAAAATTAAAAGATCATTTTCATGGTTATTAACAAAATAATACACGTAGACAAATATGGTTTATTTCAATCAGACTACACATATTTCAAAGGTAGATATAATGATTATTGTCTTACCTTAATAAATACTTGATTAAGTATATTTTTATTATCCAATAATTTTCCTGAATGAATTAAACGTTGATTTTTTGGTAACTGGAAAATTTAATTAAAAAAATAAAATAAAATGAAATATATATGTGTGGATATTCTTACTGGTTTAGTTGGATGATTTATTGTTATAGTTTGTTTGAGATTATAGATAGTTGAAGATGATAGAATATCAATAGAAAAATCTGCATATTTATTATTCGCACAACGAATAATTATATGAATTGTTTCATTTACTGTTGCCATCTTTATTTTTTATAAAAACAATTTATTTAAGTTCAATAGGAAAAGAAGAAATATGCTTCAATAGTCAGGCGTTTTATTTTCTATTGCTACAATGTCTATCCAATAGCAAGACAATGAACGACATTGAAAGAGGTCGTTCATATCGTTTCAATGAATCATTTGATTAGATAAATGTTCTCGACTTGTCTATTGTTAGTTTCTCGAATATTTTTTCTTCTATAAATTCCAACGATCAAATCAATAAAAAAACTTGTTTTTTTCTTGAAGATTACTTCATCTTTTATCTGTCTTTTTTTATTTATTTCTAATTTGTAAATTTTTTTCTTCTCTAACAAATATAATCAAAAGAACAGAAACAAAAAAAAATATGAGAGAACATCGTGACATTGAGGAAAAAAAATAAAATTCTTTCCTATTCTCGTTTTTTCTTGTAATCGATGTTAGAAGGATGTTGATTATCGTTTAAAACAACATTGCTTTTTCTTTACGATTGACTAAATATTTAAGAAAAAATCATTAATATTACATCAATCATGTCAACATGACCTTTTACGATGTTTTTTTGAAATAAATTTAGATGATAACTAATCCAATGAAACGAATGCGTAAAATTGTTAGTAAAAAAAAGCGACGTTATCAACAAGATGGTTTTGATCTTGATTTAACTTGTAAGTATCAGTTAAAAATTCAAATATATTCATTTTTTTTCTAAAATTATTTATTTAGATATTCGTCCAAATGTTATTGCAATGGGTTATCCAGCTGATAGTTACGAAGGTGTCTATAGAAATAATATTGCTGATGTTAGTCGGTAAGAATGAATCTTTTTCTTAAATAAAAATTTCATTAGAATATTTTCATTAAAGATTTTTATCGGCAAAACATGGAGACAAATTTTATATTTATAACTTGTAAGTAACAATTGATGTTTTTTGTATTTCTGAATTCGAATACTTTGTTTTTTAGATGTGTGGAAAGCGAAAGACAATATGATGGTTCACGATTTAATAATAATGTTTGTTCAGAATTCAGTTTTGAAGATCATAATCCACCAACAATTAAAATGATTTTGGCTTTTTGTCAACATGCTGACGCACAATTAAAAGCCATGACCGATCGAACACTTGTTATACATTGTAAAGCAGGAAAAGTAAATGCAAAAAATTTAACAATGAGATAAACTGAATTAAAGAGATTTATTATAAACTTAGAATGTACAAATATAATATCGACTGAGAATTAATTTTACAGAACAACGAAAAAGGATCTTTAGCTTGTCTTTTAAAAATAAGTAATGTACCGATAGGCCTGAAAGTTTTGTATAGATACTTTCTCATATTTTATAACTAAATTTTTATCTCTCTGTAGTGTGGGATGGGGTAATATCTAGTTTAATCTTGAAATAGATTTTCTTCTGTAATATTGTATTATTTAATTTGATTTCAAATATTATAATTTAGGGTCGTACGGGTGTTATGTCATGTTGTTTTCTATTATTTTATTACCGACAAGAATATAATGATCCATTACAAACGTTAAAATTCTATGCTCAACAAAGAACATCGAATGAAAAAGTATGAATATGTTTTTTATTTTATTTTCTAATATAATCTTGATTAATTTAAGGGTGTTACAATTCCTAGTCAACGTCGTTATGTAGAATATTTTGGACATTTATTAAATAGTCAAGTACCATATACACCTAAACAAATACTTTTTATTGGTTTATTAATCACATATGAACAAAATCAAGTGCTTCATTCAAGTTTGTTTTATTGACAATTAGGATCATTTATACTATTATTGTTCTTTTTTTTCTTCTTATTAAGGTCTTTCTTATACAGTTAAATCAGCGGATCATCGTATACAGTATCAATCATTTGAAATTCCTCTTGACCGTGATACAACAATTCGTCGAGATTTACCATCAAATTATTCAGTATTAGAAGCATCACATAAACATTTTATACCACCATCAAATCAACAATGTCATATATCATTAGAAGAAGATGTTCTAATTGAAATATTTCTAACAAAAACAAAACGAGGAAAACCAGTAAGAAATTCGAAAATAGAGAAACCATATCTTATGATTTTTTTTCGTAGGAAAAATTATGTCATTTTTGGTTTAATACATTTTTTCTTGTTGATCCAAAAGTGCGAACGATATTAAGTAATAATATTGAAAAACAACCTGAAAGTAATTTAGGTATACTTAAATCATGTTTAATACCTGAATGTGGACATAAACATTTATATACAATGGTTAAAAAAGATATTGATGGTTTACATAAAGATAAATTTCATCGTTTAGCACCATCGTCATTTACTGTAAGTTAATTTTATGAATAATTATTATTTAAAAAACCAAAATGAATCTATTGCGTATTTATAATTTTAGAATAAATCTAAAGCTTTTAGTTTAATCCCTCGGAGATTTATATAGAAAAAAACTATGATGAAGTCTATGAATTTGAATTAAAATAGAATGTCTTTTTGAACTAGATTAATTATATTGAGTATAAATTTTTATTACGAAATTTAGTTTTGTTAAATTTAATTAGATCTGATGTTTTTTTTAATTTATATGAAAGTATTTTTCTTTTATAATAATGCATATGTGAATTTTCATGATAATGGGTTTGACAAGGTCGATATTCTGATCGTGATATATTAAAATTTCTATCGACACTGATGAATGATCATACATGACAATGTTTATTTGCAATTTTTAGAATAAAATAATCAAGAGATTACAAAAAAATAACATTCTTTATTCAAAAAGATAAATGCACTCTTTGACGCCATTTGTTATATATAAAACAATAGATAATAAAACAGTCTATTAACAAGATTTCCCATGAGAACAAAACAAAATACATAATGCTTAACTAAAGAACTTCTCGTCCCTGATCATGACATGAATATAATAATTTTCTTTTCCTATATATATATATATATTGTCAAATAACCATTTCTTTTGTTTTATTTATATATAGGTATCAGTATTATTTGATTATATTCCAACGCCACCCTCTCAGTCATCAACAATAATAAAACCAGATCGATCATGTTCTTTATCTGAAAAGCAACCTAACGTAGATTTAAAACTAATTGAATCAAATAATAATTCATCACTTATAATTGGCCCATCGGATAAATTAATCGATCAAGATGAATTAAAACAAAATAATAAAATCAATGAAAAAATAACAAAAACTACTTTAAATTCTAATAATATAAATGGAAATCGTCGTAATGAAAGATCAGCATCATCGAGTCGACGTGCATTTGCATTATATTCAAATGGTATGTCGGATTGGGATAGTACAGACTCCGAATCAGGTACCAATGAAACAAATCTTAATGATGAACCCGAACCATGTTAAATAGAAATTACTTGTTTTTTTGTCTCATTATTAATAGAATTGCACATAGGAAAAAAAAACTAATACGAAACGAAAGAAATCTCATTGTATGAGTCTGTTTATAGTCTTCTGCTTTTTCTGTTTTGTTCTATTGAAGAAAAAGAAAAATTATATATATATATATGTAATGTTGAACAGTTTATGAATTTTTGTTTCTTTTTTAAATAATGTGTATCGTAGTATTTGTATTTTCTGTAGATTGATTTTTTTCATTCAATTGTTTGTTAATCAATATATATATCTATATATTTTTTTTTCTCTTTTCTGACTATTGATAAAAATCCTCATTTGTATTCTGTTTTTTTTTTGTTGCATATCCTTTCTGTCTACTGAATTGGTTTTGTTATAAGAAACAAGAGAGAAAAAAACAACAAGTTTTAATATTTAATTATTCTCTATTTAAATAAGAGACAAAAACAAAGAGAAAAGAAATTGTCTTTTTTTTCCTAAAGATCATATTTTTGTTTTTCTCATTTTTATTTAATTCATTCGACAATGCTCAATTAGAAACGCATCGTATCATAAACCCTTGAAATAGGAGAACAATCGCGTGTTAGTCTACGCTTCTTTTGCAACCAGTCTTATATTAATGGTAAACAATAATACTTTGCGAATGGATATTATCCTGTTCTCTTTTACATTTTTGTCACCTGTGTCTATCATCGTACCCTACTTTTAAGTATACGCGTTAAGATATCGATTCTCTTTCGCTCTTGGTCTCTCTCTCTTTTCCTTACCATACTGTTACGTGTATGTATACACTTATTCTTTTCACAATTATTTAGTAGTTTTTGCTGTTATTGCTATTTCTTTTTTACTTGATTGAGTGTTTGCGACAAGAAAAAGCATACATCTACCATGGTGTGTGTGTGCGCTCTATGCCGACCGTCGATTTTTTTTTGGTGAAGTGAAGAGGAAAGAGAAGAAAATTAGTCTCCTATTCTCTCGCCAACTACAACGCTTTTTACGCGTACTGTAGATCATTATTAATATTATACACATATAATACAAAGAAGAAATCTACAAGGACTTTCCTTTTGCCAAAACAAACTAGTCTAAGTATTAATTCTAGCAGCCATGAAGCTTTGAGATGTTATTTGTAGAATGAGGTAAACATCATGCACTCTGTAATTATTGTTAGCTAAATGTATAACAAAAAAAAAAAGAAAAGTAAAATGTGACTAGAAACTATGAAGTAGAAGAAGAAGAAAAAAAGAAACTTGCATGTAAATATATATATATGTACATAAGTAGCAACTCTAATCTTGTAAGAAGTTTTCTTTTAATATTGATACTAATAAATGCGTTCTATGTCGTTTGATTATTTGAAAATGCGTCGATTTCTCTGAACAATTCCTCTCTTAATATTCCGTTTAAGTCGAGTTCTTTTTTTCTTCTCTTTCGCTTCTTGCTAATCGTTAAGATCAAGGTTTTTCCTCGTGAGAATGATATGTTGTCATTTTTTGTCATCAACGACATGCATAAAAAGAAATTTTTTTTTCTTTTCAGATTTCTTTTTTTTCTTCTCTTTCTGTTTCTTCTCTTCTCTTTCTTCTTCTTCTTTTGGTTCTTTGCTCCATTATGTTATAGCTACAATATTCATCGTTTCTTTCTTCATATTTTATCTGCTGTCTAAAATTACAATAAAAGACAAAATAGAACAATGGTGCAAAAATATCAATCACCGGTACGTGTTTATCGTTATCCATTTGAACTCGTTATGGCTGCATATGAAAAACGTTTTCCAACATGTCCAATGATACCTGTTTTTCTTGGATCTGACATAACATCAGAATTTCATAGTGAAGATGGAGCTGAAGATATAATTGAACGACGTTGTCGATTAAATATAGATGCACCATATTTACTTAAAAAGGTAAATAATGTTTAACTATTCTTTTGTTTGTACAAAAATAAGAAAAAAAATCTCGATGTTTTTTCTATACAAAAACAAATATGAGTAGATTTATCCATTTCATGATGAATAATTATTATATAATTTGAGACGTGTTTTGCATAAGTAAAAATATTATTATTAATAATCCGTCGGAATTCTAGAGAATTATAACATTTATGTATATATATATTTGAACTTTAAATACAATGAAAACTATTCTTTGACAGTTTCTTTGTTAAACACGTATATAGAAAAGATAAGAAAATGAAGTGATGCAAATTTTATTACGTATTTGTTTTTCTTTCTTGAGATATTTGATTAGACAACCGTAAATGTTAAAACTTAAATACCATATTCACACTTCAAGTAAATATTAACAGAAGAAGATTAATCGAGTAGAAAATTCTTAGCCTTATTTATATATATATATATATATGCCAATTTGATTGTCTTAGATTGTCAATGTTGATCATGTGATATTTCTTCAAAAAAATCATCTAGATCGTCGACAACGTACATTACGTATTGATGCATGCAATGAAAGTTTTTCATCACGTTTAACCATAAAAGAATTTTGTCATTATTATGTATGAATAATTTTTTTTTAAATTCCCATTAAATAATTTATATATCTAAAATAACATATAGGTTCATCCTGATAATAATTTATGGACTTGTTTCGAACAAAGTGCATTTCTTGATATAAAATCATTTTTTGGTTTTGAAGCAAGTGTTGAAAAAATAGCGATGAAACAATACTCAGCTAATTTAGCGAAGGGAAAAGAAATTATTGAATATTATATAAATGAATTAATGAATGATGGTATAACAAGTGTTCCTATATGGACAGAACCATTATCAGCAACACCAAAAAATTCCACACAAGATAATACAAATTCTCTTAGTGAAGATCCATCATTAATAGCTGCACGTCGAAGATTATCATCACAAGATGCATCAAATATATTTACATCTTCATCCCCACCAAAAGCATCGGCATTAGGTGCAACAGCAGCAGCAAATTTTTCTGCTCTATCTGATGAACTTGAAACATTTCAAATAGATGAAAATTTACAAGAAAGACAAAGTAAATTTAATTTTAGCTTTTTTTTGTAATTATTCAATTTGTTTTATTTAGCTGTTGGAAATATTGATGATGAATATATACGTCGTTATGTTGGACAATTAGATCCATTTGAAGAAAGTTGTCTTGTACAACTTCGAAAATGGGTTGCAGAAACACATAAAGGAAAAGTATGAAATAAGAAATACAATGGATTATGTTTATATTTATTATTATTATTTAGTTACCAAATGATTCTCATCTCTTACGATTTCTTCGTGCTCGAAGATTTGATATTGAAAAAGCACGAGAAAGTGTTTGTCATTCATTAGCTTGGTAAGTGTCATCTCTCAAGGATAATAGAATTAAAAAACAAAGAAAAACTTCTAAATAAATATTTAATAACAGACAACAGATTCGAACTAACTAATTCTCTGGTCTTGTCATATATATCCAGGTATATTTTCAACATACGGTCTCTGAAAATAAATTTTCCTCGAAGAGAATATTATATTTAACTTGAGAAGACAAATATATGACAAAAAGGTTGCTTTCCTTTTTTTTCAAAATAGAACTCATTAATTTATGCCCTTATAAAAAAATATTGCATGTCTGTTTTCTTAGCTTTTGATACAGATTTCTACTCGGAAAAAAACAGTATGGTCTAATAATTCTTCATGACATTGCGTGTACCATATGGAATTAAATATCTCGATAAGTTAAGAATCTTATGTAGATAAATTAAGTATTTGAAATAAGTTTTCAAGATGATGTACTTTATCATTCTATATTTAATACATGTCCTTTTCGGAATTAATAACATACTTAGTCATATGATCTATACTCAAATTTCTTATTAAGAAATTGATTATAATAAAAATCTTTGGTTTCTCTCGATGACATAAATAAATCGATAAAAGAATCATTTTTTTTGTGTCTACGTGATAAAATGTAAACAACTTTATATAAAGAAAAATCTTCCATACGGATATTATATATCATTCAATGACATTTATCTATTTGTTTATTGTCAGAAGAAATAAATATTTATTGTGTAATTGGACAAAAACAAAAGATTTTTTTTTTGTGTTAATATTTTAGGCGTAAAAAAAATTCTATTGATCGTTTATTGATGGATTATGAAACTCCGGAAATAATTCAACGGTATTTTCCCGGTGCTTGGGGTGGAAATGATCGTGATGGTCGACCAATCTATATTTTACGAATCGGAGATATTGATGTTCGAGGTATTATGAAAGCAGTACATGGTGAAGATGTATGGATTAGACATGTATGAAATTAAAAAAAAAAGAATTTTATTTCTCTCTAAATAAAAATCTTTTTTAAGGTCCTATATCTTGTGGAACAGGGTTTAAATAAATGTGAAGAGAATACCAAAATATTTGGTAAACCAATCAGGTAGAATTCATAAATGAATTATTTGTCTTTTTTAAAATTTTTATTTTTTAGTTCTGTATGTGTTATACTTGATTTCGAGAATTTTAGTGTTAAACATCTTTATCGACCTGTTTTTCGAGTTATATCACAAATAACTGATACTGTTGAAGCTAATTATCCTGAAACACTCGGACGGTAATGATTCGATAAAATAATAAATTCTAAACTATTTCTTTTTTATTATTATATTAATTTAGATTATTTTTAACACGTTGTCCTCGACTTATACCAGTTCTATGGACAATAATCAATACATTTGTTGAAGAACAAACAAGAGCAAAATTTGCTATACTTAAAACTGACGAGCTTAATGAATATGTTGATGAAATAAACATTCCTGATTTTCTTGGTGGTCAAATGCCTGTACGTTATATGTCTCATTTAATTATAATATTTTTGTTGTTGTTTAGTTTCAAGGGTCATCAGGTGGAACAGTTCCACGTTCACTTTATCTCCATGAAGATGAACATGATAAAACTGATGGTGAAAGTTCATTATTTGGTGATAATGCTTATAAAGTTGTTTCAATAAAAGAAAACTGCGCACATGAGGTTTATATACCAAAATTTATGAAATTGAAAAAAACAATTTTTTTTCTTTTAAATTAAATTTAGATTCTTATACCAGTATCACAAAAAGGTGAAAGAATTTGGTATGATTTTGATCTATTAAAATCTGAATGTACATTTACAATTTATCGTCTGGGAAAAATCAAAACTAGTGAACATAATGATAATGAAGATAATTTACGTCCATCATCACCTACACAAAAATTAAATTCAACATTACATGCAACAACAATTTATGATAAACCATTAATTGAATCTACAACAGATGATATTGTACGTTTAACTCAACCATGTATTTATCATGATGGAGATTCAGTACAACAAACATTTGTTTGTCAACAACCAGGAAATTATGTTTTACAATGGCGTCATTCAACAAGTCATCATACAGCAAGTCCATTTGATTTTATTAGTGGAAGTCATAAAACAAAAATCATGTATCATTATGAACGGCAATCACCTGCTAGATTATCAACTGATATATCATCAAACGGATATTTCAATAATGAACAGCGAACAACATTGACTTCATCTTAAGAAAAGGATTTTGTTATGTTCTATTTTTTTTTTGTATAAAACGGCTTGGTTCCGTTACTAAGAAGCAAACATGAAACATTCATTTGCGTGCGTCTCACTTTCTCTCTCTGTCTGTTACTTTCTTTACTTTTGAACGATATCCTTCCCGCCATCTTCTTTTCTTGCAATGCTGTCTGTCTATTTATATATGTTTCATCACTATAACGACTATCTGATATTAGAATTAACTGCTCAGGCAGACAGATATTCTTTTCTCTCATATATTTATATATGTCTGTAATAAAAGTAAACAAAAACTAATTTTCATTTTTTCTGCTTCTTTCAATATTATATTTCATAAGAAATTTAATAGTATGTTTCATAGATAATAAGCAAATTTTACGTCAGGAGAATGATGACTCATGTATTGCGCATGTTTGACATACTATTGGAAAAGTCGAACGAATCAAAATATATAGTTTATTTTCGGATTTTAAAACACGCACGTGTTATAGATAATTTAAGTAGACTATTAATGTTGAGAAGTTATTAAAATAATGTGCAGATAAAATTAACATTTTATTTTTCTATTATTCATCATGTTCTTTCTTTTCCTACTAAAATAGATGAGTAATATGAAAAATTATAGTATATAAGAAAATGAGATGCACTGATTATTGTTATATTTTTTTGTAATACAAAAGTGTAAGACTGTTATTCTTTGTAGAACATTCTGTGTTTCGTTTTAACATTATCATTTTGTCTCGTAAAGTTCGAAAGTTGACCTTTGTTTCTATTCGAGACTTTTCCTCGGATCATATTTAGACGTCACAAGGTAAATCAGACCATATGATGTACCTTTTTTAGATACGAACCATAAGCATATATCACATAGGTGACTTCATGTTTACTTTTTTTCGTTCTGTAATCAAAAGGTATGGCGAGATGTTTCCTATTGGATCCTGCTGCCCTGTAAAAATTTAATGAAAAACAAATAGTCTCAAAATTTCGCATAATAAATATCGGAAGATTCTCAAGTTGTTTTCATATTTTTTAGATAATAATAAAAATATAATGTTGAAATTTCTCGCACTCATCTCTTATGTTCTATTAAATTCTGTTATAGCTGAGGTAATAATTCAACTTTTTACGAATTTTGAAATATTTTGAATTGTTTATAATTTAAAGGAAGGTCATTGTATCTGGTATGGGCAATGTGGTGAAAATGCAATGGGTAAAACTGTAAATTGTTATTATAATGGTACTGCAAAAAAGTTGACTGACCCAACAGCATTAAAAACATTAGAAACAGCTTGTGGAATGAGTTATAATGGTAAGTGAAAATTGAATTTACCTATTTAAATTTATAAAAATATCTTCTAGGTCCCGATAATACATATACTTGTTGTGCTCCTGAGCAAATAACTAATATGGCAAATCAATTTGGTATGGCGAAATTAATGTTAGGTCGATGTCCATCATGTTATTATAACTTTCGATCATTATTTTGCGCTATGACATGTAATCCTCAGCAAAGTCGTTTTATAACTATTAATGCAACGGGTACCAGTACAAAATATCCTGATCGAGTAACTATCGAAGCTATTGGATATAAACTTGCTGATGATTTTGGTCAACGTTTCTTGGATTCCTGTCGGTTAGTTTTATTCTTTTGTATAAAAATGATATTTTAATTTAATTTGAATTTTCAGTGATGTTTTATATCCCGGAGGTAATCAACATTCACTTGATACAATGTGTGGTCGACCTTATGATAAATGTACAAAAGAATCCTTTGTACAATTCTTGGGTGTTGATAATCCTGCAGTACCATTTCCAATATATATCAAATTTGAAAATGATACAACTCAAAGTGATACCTATTATAATCAAACAACATTTCTATGTGATGAACCAATAATATCAAGATATGAAAATAAAACTGCATGTGGATGTTTAGTAAATATTTGAAAATAAATTATTTCTATTTTCTTTCTAATACGATATTTTTTGATATAGGATTGTATAAAATCATGTACTCCATTACCACCGGATGTACCAGTTGAAGAATTTAAAATATTTAATATTGATGGATATGTTTTTATTGCTGGAATAGTTATTGTAATTCTCATAACAATATTTATTTCAACTATGGTTGTTATACCATCATTTCGACGACGTCAACATATAATCTTAGAACCAACAGGTAATTAATACGAAACAAAAAAAATACATTCCTTAATTTTCCGATTTTCTATAGAACAAACATCATTATTACATCATCCGAAACAAACAAAGAAAATTCGATTTTTATTACGTATTCGTCAATATACAGAACGATTTCTTGAACGAAATTTTTTTCGGTATAATTCAATAGATAAAAATAATACCTTGCAATTATTTCTTTTTTCAGTTTGGGTTTATTCTGTGCTCAACATCCATTTATTGTCTTATGCACAGGTGCAATCATCATTATTGGTCTTTCATGTGGTTTAATTAGATTTAAAGTCACAACTGATCCTGTTGAATTATGGTCATCGAAATCAAGTATTGCACGACAACAAAAAGACTATTTCGATAAACATTTTAAGTAAGGAGATTTAATTAAAAGAAAAAAATGAATACAATTTAATTTTTAGACCATTTTATCGAACCACACAAATAATTATTGTTCCTGATGATCAATCATTTGAAACACATTATTATGAATCACCACCAGCACCATTCAGTGAATATACATTTGGGCCAGTATTTAAACTTGATTTTCTATCACGTGTACTTGATTTACAAACAGAAATCTTAGCACTTACTGGACAATTAAATGATAATAATCAAACAATTTCTTTATCGGATATTTGTTTTAAACCATTGAAACCTGACAATAATAATTGTACTGTTTTTTCAATTTTACAATATTTTCAAAATTCAAAAGAAAATTTATATAAACGTGTTGGTGATGATTTTTTTACATTCTATGATTATACAACACATTTTATGACTTGTTCACAAGCACCAACAACAACAAATGATCCATTAAATATAACATGTTTTGGAGATTATGGTGGTACAATTAATCCATTTATGGTTTTAGGTAATTATACAGATAATGTATATGCAAATGCAACTGCATTAGTAATTACTATTGTTATTGAAAATTCAAATGATCCAGAAAAAATTCGTGCAGGTTTGTATAAGAGGATTATATGAACTTTTCGATAATTTTCGTTCTTATATTTAGCTGAAGCATGGGAAAAAACTTTTCTTGATTATATGAAAAACTTTACGGATACTCAAAAATCAATACGTGCTGCTGGTCGTTGGAATGAAAGTGCAAATTTTACTGTTTTTTATAGTGCTGAACGTTCGATTCAAGATGAATTAAATCGTCAAAGTCGTTCGGATATCTTAACAATAATAATATCTTATTCCATTATGTTTCTCTATGTTACATTAACTCTTGGTCATATACGATCTTGGCGTACATTTTTAGTAGATTTGAAAATTTCTGTTGGATTCATCGGTGTTCTTTTTGTATTATTATCTGTAATGAGTTCCATTGGATTTTTTTCTTATTGTGGTATTGCTGGTACATTAATTATATTTGAAGTAATACCATTTCTCGTCCTAGCTGTTGGTGTCGATAATATATTTATAATTGTACAACATTTCGAACATACAAAATACGAGAAATACGAATCAAACGATGTACGTTTAGCAGTAACAATAAGTCGTATTGGTCCATCCATATTATTAACGGCAACAAGTGAATCAATTGCATTTTTACTTGGTTCATTAACACCAATGCCTGCTGTACAAATTTTTTCATTATACGCATTTATGGCTGTATTTATTGATTTTTTACTTCAAATAACTTGTTTTGTATCTGTACTTGCACTTGATGCTCGACGACAAGATTCTGATCGACCAGACTTGTGTTGTTGTATACCAACATCAAATTTCCTATCAAATAATCAAATTGAACATAAATCGAAAGGAATATTACAACAAATATTTACTAATGTATGGACACCATTAGTATTAGGAAGCACTTATGTACGTGCATTTATATTTTCAATATTTATTATAATAACATGTTTATCATTATCAATTTTACATCGTATACCTATTGGTCTTGATCAAAAATTATCTATGCCAAAAGATTCTTATGTATTAGATTATTTTTATGGTTTAGAAAATTATTTAAGTGTTGGTCCACCTGTTTATTTTATTGTTAATCAAGATGCAATTGATTATAAAAACATTAATGATCAAGATTTACTTTGTGGAACAGCTGGTTGTTCATCATTATCATTACTCGGACAGATTGGTCAAGCATTACGACAACCAAAACATTATTATTTAGCACAACCACCATCATCATGGCTTGATGATTATTTTGATTGGTTACAATCAACAAATGATCCACCTTGTTGTAGAATTAATAATAAAACACAAGAATTTTGTCCAGCTACAATAAATGATACATCATGTATAGCATGTCCCGTGACATTTGTTAGTAATCAACGACCAGCACCAGCTGATTTTGAAAAATATATTCAATATTTTCTAATTGATAATCCAGGTGATAAATGCCCGAAAGGTGGACATGCTGCGTATCACGATGGAGTTGAATTAATTAATAAAACTTATGTTAAAAGTTCGTATTTTATGGGTTTTCATTCGATACTTAAAACATCTGAAGATTTTATTGGTGCAATGAGAAGTGCGAATGATATAGCAAAAAATATTTCAAAAACAATTTTAATGAATCAAAGTCATACGTATCATGATTCTGATAAACTTGAAGATTATCCTGTTTTTCCATACAGGTAATTATATCACTATTTCAGAGTATATATTTGTTCTAATAGAGGCATTACACCCAAGCACTTTCGATTTGGGTCATGTCTAATACTCACGTGAGCTTATATCTCACGAGACTAATATAGAAATATAAGTTTCTTACGAATTTTGTACTTTTTCTATCATCGACCTCACTTTTGACGTTGAAGATCTTGAGGGTTAGTCTAATTTGAATGTTTTGATTCTGATGTACTTAGACGACATATTTGAACCGTATGAACATATGATATTTGATAGAACAACTACAAATCAAACAATTCATCTTCTTTTTCATATAGCCTAGGGCGAAATGACATAAAAACAATTTAGTCTACTGTATTATTATTTTCCTCAGTGTAATTTCCGAACTTTACATTCTTCTTCATTGATTTGTCCATGACTTTACAACACAACGACTAATTTTTGTTTCTAGGGTTTTAATAAATAAAACTTTTTGAACATCGTAATTCTTTTATATTAATAATCAAGTGAGATTCCTATTTGTTGTTGTGATGGGTCAAATATCGATAGATTAAGAAATGAGAATCTCTATTGTCAAAAAGCTCAGATGTCATGTTGTCATATTTTCTAAGTCATCATATCTAAATACAAATCGACCTTTTTTTTCTTTCATCTAATTTCCCTGTTGTATTTCTAGTATCTTCTATGTTTTCTATGATCAATATTTAACAATATGGCGTAATCTACTTACAAATCTAACATTATCATTTACTGCTGTATTTATTGTAACATGTGTATTACTTGGATTTGATTTTCATACAGCATTCCTTATTATTCTTTGTGTATTTATGATTATTACGGATATGTTTGGTGTTATGTATTTATGGCATATTGAACTTAATGCAATATCGGCTGTAAATATTATTATGGTAAGATTTAATAGAAAAAATTTTTTTTTTTATTATGATTTCTTTATAGTCTGTTGGTATTGCCGTTGAATTTTGTGCTCATATTGCTCGATATTTTGCTGTTAGTCAAGGAGAGACTCGATTAATTCGTGCTCGAATTGCATTAGCTGAAATGGGTAGTTCGGTACGTTTTTTTTTTCTTTTTTAAAGTTCATATTCTTCTACAAATCTATTATTTATAGGTATTCAGTGGCATAACATTAACCAAAATTGGTGGCGTCGTAGTACTCGCATTTGCTAAATCACAATTATTCCAGGTGTTCTATTTCCGCATGTACTTTTCATTAGTAATTATTGGTGCTGTTCATGGTCTATTGTTTCTTCCAATATTATTAAGTTATTTTGGTGAGTATAAAATCAATTAAAAATTGATGTCGTCTCGATTCTTGTTTATTTAATAATGATAAAAATTCTTTTTTCAGGCCCACAAGCAGTCGCAATTGTGGATGATAGAAAATATCCAGATCAACTAAATGCGAATAATGATGATTTATCAAATGAAAGAATTATAGATGAAAATATATGTGATATATCATTTCCTGTTGGTGAAAAATTATAAACACGAACGAGTTCTATCTTTGTAAAACATTTTGTTTTTATTCTTGCTTGTCAGATGCTTTTTTGTTTTGATCGTTTAATATTAATACGTTGAAAGAATAAATTAAATACAAGATTATAATTCTTTTTTGCAGTTTTAGATTTGTTTTATGACATAATTTATATACGTCAAACATGAGAAGAAGAAGAAAAAATATGTATATAAATAGATTCTTTTTTTATATCTATTAATTTTGAAAGAACTTTGTTTTTCTCTTAGTTAGTTTATTGTCAGACAAGAGAATGAAAAAAAAAGAACAATCTGTCATTGTTGATATTAGAAAATGTATGAATTCTAACGAGATAATAAAAGGTGAATATTTATTGTATTTAATCTAATAGTCTATATAAAAAAAAAGTTTTTTCTAATAATAAAATTCTGACATTAATTAAATGAAAGAGCACTTCATTTTTTCTCTCTCTTCTTCTTTGCAGTAGATATAATAAATATTAATCTGTTTTTTCCTATCTAAGAAGAACAGAAAAAAAAAATTAGAAAATTTATCTTAAAAATCAACGACGCAATATATATTTTTAAAGTATTAAAGCATGATTTCAAACTAAGGAAATGCTCTTTTCTTTTTTGTTTCCTTGACATCTTGTTAAAGAATTTACATTATGAAAATAGCCTCGTTACATGCAAGCATATTTAATATTTTACATATTTTATGAGAAACTCCTAGGTTAATATAACATTCATGTTATTTTTCTTATGTAGTTCTATTACTAAAATATTAGTTTTCAGGTCATCATTCCAGACCTGTCTTTTTTTCCCCTATATATAAAATACATAATATATATTTATATATTGTCTCGTTTTATTTTTCATAATATTATTAAATACCAACATTGACCGACATCTAGACTGTTAATGTAATATGAGTTCTTATTCACCAATAAGTAAAAAATATCTCTCTCTCGTCTTTTTTTTTTATAAATAAATATTTTCTTTAATTAAATCAATATAATTTGTCTATTGTGATATGATAAAAAAATTTACCAATGATCAGTAGATTATTGTCATATTATATTTGATTAGTTTTGTCTTATTGCAAAATAAAAAAAGAAATCCCAAAATTTTTCTATTATTTAACTTGCATTTTCTTTTTTCATCATCATTTATTATTCTTTTCATTTTAAGTTATGTTTTACTTAGTTATGCATATATTGACTAGTTTTTACAAGTGAGTTCGTAGGTGCTATTGTTTTTTTATCAGGAATCTGTCGCTCGTTTCTACGTGTTACTAATATTTTTTTCCCTATTTACATGCGATGAATCAACAAAAAGTCATGACTATATTTGCCGTTTTATGTTTTTTTTTTATATTTCTTTCTATGACATTGAGATTTAGGAAGTTTCCAGATTATCATCTAGGAGAAAACCGTTAAAACAATAAGTTAATTGTCAGGAAGGGAAAAAAAAATTTTCTATATCATGAAGGATATATATATATATATTTGAAGAGAAACAGTAGTAAATATATATATATATTTTGATCGAATTTTTTTGTATTGCGTAGTAAAAGAAAAATGTAGAAGGTAGAAATAAGAATGTGTGCTTTTCTTATAATGCGTATAAGAACAGAACACCAAGTTGTGAATAATCATGGACGGGCAAACATCGCTAGCATAGACAATATTCTGATAGAGTGCAAACTATAGTCTAAAAAAGAATCTATTCGAGAGAAAGAAGAAAAAAAAGGAAGTAAGAGAGGGAGAGAGAGAACGAGGGTGAAAAAGACGAAGCATGACATTTGCTGGACAGGAGAATAAAGTCATCTTTCGTCCCATATATAATTCTCTATTTTTGTCGTTTTTTTGCTGTTCCTGTTGTAGTGAACGGAGAAGCGTCTGAGTTGATTAGTCTATCACATAGGAAAAAAAGAGAGAGAGAGAGAAAGAGGGAGCGAGAGAAAGAAGAAAGTCGATCTTAAAAGAATGACAGAAGGAAGAAAAAAAGAAAGGGTATATAATCAGATTGCGTCTCAATTGTTAGTACAGTAAGGTAGTGTGCGCATGTCGCATGAGCATTTAATCAGCACGAGACTATTCCTACATTGAACATACGTCAAATATCGTAATAAAATAATTCAATTTTCTATATTCAGTTTCTTTCAAACGTTTTTTTCATCAATATTATATATATATATACATTTAATTTTTTTTTCTTCATTTTTCTTTTTTATTCTCATACTTCAGATGATGTTGTTTTTGCTCAAAATATAATATTTTCTAGTGTGTTGTGTGTGTGTGCGTCGTGTGTGTATGATATTTATTTGAACACAGAACCAAAAAAACGAAGACGGTATAAGAAATCTTATTAAGAAAAATTCAAGTTTATTATTTAAAATATGGTAACATTATCGGAAAAATTTCATGAACAATATAATCTTATTCAACAACAATTTGATGAATGGACACCATTTGAACAATTTTATGCATTGGTTGAATTAACAAAAAAAATACATTTATCATATCGATATTTTCTTTCACAATTATTATCTCAAACAAATAATCAATTAGAAAATAATGATATGTTTCATCATACAATTCATCAAGCTAATGCACCAGGTAAAAATCAAATGAATACTAAGAAGAAAAAGACTAACTGATGATTTTGATTTTATTTTAGCGATAGTTGCTTGTCTTTTATCGGATCCATTGGATAAAATTATTTCAACACTACAACTTTATTTACCATTAGTTTCATTAACAACAACTAATGACAAATTACTTGATTCTTATCGAGATGTATTCATCTATTTGGATTCAAAATTAACTAATCCATTAAATTTTTTATATACAGAACAACAATTAATAAATCTTTCTCAACAAATGAAATTTTTTATTCAAACAAATCCATGTTTACAAAAATTTCTAGTTGATATGCCGCAATTAAATGTTTTAGCTTGTTCAACGACGACAAAGATTAATAAAGAAGGAGGTGATACGGATGAGGTATGATATAAATAAAGTACTTTTTTCTTTGATTTAGAATAATGATTTCTAACTGCGCAAAAGAAAAAACAAAACATGATAGAAATAGTCATGACTTTTTAAGGACGTCATTTTTTTTCCCTTGTTTCAAAGTAAAAATACGGATGTAAATATACATACACTATAACTAACGTCAATAATAAAAAAAGAGAGCATACAAAGACATATATGTCGTCTGTCTCGTTTTTTTAATCTAATATAAAGAAAAACAATGTTATCATAAAAAAAGAAAAAAATCTTTTTTTGTTTATTTTTAATAAATAGAATTCAATATCACCATCATCACCACAACGACATCATCAACCTTTACAACGTCATCCATGTGTTCGACCCTACCAACAACCACCACAATCATCATCACCACCACTACCACCGCCACCATCGTTAGTTAATTTTTCTTCTGATGGTTCAAAAAATTCTTTTATAAGTCAACAAATAATACATAATGATGCAAGTGATAGTGGTGTTGATTTATCTGAGCCAGGTTTAACAACATCTGTACAAAATCTTTTATCATCTCAAAATTCTCAACATACAGCTATTGGTCGATCGAATTCAGCTAATTTAGCATCGACAAATGAACAAGATAATCAATCGAATCATCAACTTGTTATTAAAACATCATCATCACCAACACCTGAACAAACAAATACAATTCGTTCATCATTTACACCTTTGACAGGTGTATTGAGTGCACCAGCACCATCAATTCATTCATATTTTTCAGATTTTCGTCATCAAAATTCTATTTATCCACATCAACAAATTCGACCAACATTAACAATAAGTGATGAAGATGAAGAAGAATATCAAATGCAAGATTTTACAACAGATCATACACAAAATCTACCAAAATCAATCGATAAATTCTATTCTGATATTAATTCACAAGAAAAAACTAATCATCGTTTACGTCAATTTTCTTCATTATGTCATCATAAACCAAAAAATAATCTAAATAATTCTGGCAATACCGATTGTGTATCACAATATTTAGCTATTGATGGTCAAACTGGTAGTGTACGTAATACATTTATACAACCAAATAGTGGCATGCGTGGTAAATAATTCTTCTGTTTATTTGCTTGAATTTTCTTATTTCTTTTGTTTTTGCTTTCAAGATGTACCAAAATGGTTAAAAAATCTTCGTTTACATAAATATGCATTTTTCTTTTCACAAATGACCTATGATCAAATGATGAATTTAAATATGGAACAATTAAAAGAAGGCAGAATAACTGATGGTGCATGTACAAAAATTTTATTAAACATTAAAAAATTAAAAGAAAGACAAACAACATTGCAACAATGTCTTATGGATATTGATAATGGACAAATCGATATGAAAAACGTTTTACAGCAATTAAATGAATTAATGTTAACACCAATACGTGCTAAACAAGCCGAACAAAATAATGATACTGATGAAGATTTACCTAAATTAATTATGCAAGTTCTTGAAAAAGGTAAATATTTAAAAGATAAATCAATAGTACATTCATTTTTTTGCTTATTTTAGTCTATCAAGAATTAACATCAAATACATCTTCGACAACTATTTTATCGGATATGTGTAATAATTTAGTTGGCCTATTTGATCGTTGTTATAAACATGAAGCTTTTTCAGCTAATCAACGTCATACATTATTACATTGGCGTGGACCATTATGTAATAAATTACAAACATCGGGTAAAGTTGAATTTAAATCTATGCAATCATCATCATCATCATTAAATCGTCGAACACAACTTAAACCACAAACAAGTATGGGAAGTATGAATTCAACACAAATAACTAAACCAGCTATACGTAATATAAAAAGTAATGTTTCATATTATTCAAATTATCAATCGCCTTCAATACCATTATCACGACAACATAATTCAGAATTATTAACACAAAATGGAAATAATAATTTTTCAACAGATTCAAATTTAATTCGTCGTCCAGTTAAATCACCCACACTTATTTTTACAAAAAATAGTGATTCAAAAGATGATGAAATACCAGGTCCAAATCATTTATCAATTGTCACAAGTCATTCATTACAAGAACAATCATCATATCATCAAAGCCAACCATTTGTAACGGAACGTTCGGGTAATGGAAGTGGAAATCTTCGACCATCATTTAGTTATTTAATGTCACCATCACAACGTAATAATGGAACTTATTTAGCAGCAAATCAACATCAATTATTAACACGGAAAACAAGTATTGATCCATATGGTGAAACAAATTCGGAAGATAAATCAAAATTATGTAAAACATATAGTGATCCAAATCGAATTCGTTTTTATAATCCAAATCAACAAACATCGAATCATTTACAAATATCATCACAACAAACAAATTATCGTTTAACATCAACACCCTATTCACAACGACAATATTTATCACGATCACAACCATCATCCACAAATTCTAATCATTTATATGATACTGATCTAATTCCTGAATCTCCCATTCAAAAATCTTTTTCAGCGAAAGAAACATCGAATTTTTTTGGTAAAAATAATTTAAGAAATATTTTATTTTTGAATATTTTTTTTTTCTTTCAGGAAATGATGATAATAATAATAATACTCATGATGTTGAACTTGCTTTTAATCAACAACAGAATAGTACAGAATTTGAAACATTATGTCGTCAAATAACTGAAAGTGCCATAAGTGATGATGGTAAAAATTTTTATTAAGAAATTGATTACAATAAAAACAAACACACGTTCATTTTAGTTCATGATAAAGACTGTTCGGATATTCAAAATAGAAAATCATCTTCAAATAATTCAACAGATACCGAATAGTAATTCAAATGATTTTATTATTATTAAATACATAAAATATAAACAACATTTTCTTATGTATATATATTTTTATCTGTATGTTTTTTTCTCAGAGTGTCCGGTACACTCATTCATAATCTCGTTTTTTTCTGTAGTTATAAATCTGCGCTTTTGTTGTTGTTGTTGTTGTTGTTTTTTGTTATCGTTGTCGTCCCCGTCCGGTGGTATAAAACAAAATTTAATACTCAAGCCAAAAAACACAAAACGACAACATCGAAAACTTTGCCGGTGATTTATTCATATATATATATATATACATATTTATTTTTCTCATTTTGGCTGCTGCGCTGCTTCATCTTTATGTATGCTTTAAAAGAAAATGTTGACAAAACAAAAATTTATTCATTTACTTTGCTTTTTATTCTTTATTATTTGTATTATTCGAACAGATTAGCACTTATCGGCAGTGCCGTTTTTGTTTTTTTTTGTTGAAATCTCTCGTGTGTGAGTGTTTAGAAGAGATGTAACACATATTTAAACACACACCGGAGGTGTTCAATTTTTTTTTCGTTGTTGTTTTTGTTGCTTCTTTTAAATGTATATTAAAGTTCATCGATTATGTTTTTTTGTTCTATCATTTTATTGATTAAACATTAAAAGATAGTAGATTGATAAAGTCCATCGGATTTCTAGATTTTTTCATTGCGTAAAATGGCATCGTCATCATCAGCAGGATTATTTAAAGAACGTGAAAAATTTGTTAAGAGACATGCAGAAGAAACAGCTTTTCTTGCATCAGCTGAAAAACGTCAAAAAACTGAGAAACCATCATCACAAAAAACTAGTCGACCTAAACCTGCCATTAATCGATCGAAAACATCGTCAGGTTAATATGATTTCATATCCACATTGACAAAATATTTCATAATTTATTTTATTTAGATTTTACATCAGATTATCCTTCATCAACTACTGGTTCTAAATCGCGGTTTTTGTCATTGGCAAATGTTGTCGAAAAATTACAAGTAAATATAAGAGAAATTTTTATTTCTAATAAAGTTGATGTATTCCACCGTAATTTGTATAGTTAAAAGCATTTATTCTTTCAAGAACTCTTAGAATTTCATGATTGAATAATAATCTTTAAATAAATGTACAGACATGAAGACTCATAATTATGTGCTTTGAAGTATAGTTCTTTTTTTTTGTCGTCATAGAATCTTCACGTAACTATTTGCACTAAAAGAACAATCAAAAGTGTATTTTAAAATATACTTCAAAGAATTTTCTCGGTACAAGTACATCTTGAAATATCAGCTTTTTTGGGAAAAAATAGATTTATGAAGAATGTCATTATTATAGTTGAATATCATACTTGACCTTCTCATCTTAACTAATAAAACTATTTTTAGTCCTACGCATGCATAATATATTCCACCGCTGACCATATGACGCTTTTTTTCCGCGAAAAACGCAATACTACTCTTTAAGAAATGTTAAGTTTTACAAATCTTTTTCGCTTTAGGAACGATTTCTTAGTGGACAAACTGATGCATTAACATTAGACGAACTTATTGAAGAATTTGAATTAAAAATCGATTCATCTGATAAACATTGGCTTAATTCTGAAGTAAGAAAAAGAAATTTTATATTTGATAAATCTTTTGTTTTTTTTCCATTTAGGCTCTTTTATCAAATAAACAAATTGATGTAAAGAGAATTGATGATATTAATAAATTTGTATATAAACCACCACTTGATTTAAAAGCTCCTAAAAAAACTCCACTTCTTAATCTTTTAAAATCACGACACGAAAAATGTGAAGGTGCTGTAACAGTTGATGATGTACGTGAAACTATTCCAAGACAAAAAGCTGATTTTATAATTGACGTATGTTACGATACAGATTATAAGACTAAATATTTATTCTTATATTTATTATATAGAGTTTAGTTAAAGGTGGTGATGTTGTTAAAGTAACTAGTAATAAAAAAGAAGTTTTGTTTTATACTGATCGTCCTTATGATCTTCGTGTTAATCAAGGTAAAGATCAAATTTCGAAATAAATAAATGTATATATATATATTTTTCAGAATTTATTGAATCATGGAGAAAAATATCAGTTGAAGGTTTAGATGATAAGAAGATATGTGAATTTCTTGATAATCAAGGACATCATGCTTTAATTAAGAATGCATCACGGCCATCCGTAAATTAAAATTGATTATTTATTCAATATATATTGTATATATTTGATTATTCTAGAATTTACCAGCGAAATCAAAACGAGGAGGTCGTCGTCCTGATACTATGAAACATAATCAACACGTTGCTCATAAACTTGAAGTATATCATTGAAAAAAATATATATATATATAAAATAATGATTAATTTCTTTCTAGGATTATTCTAATCCAGCACCTAAAAAATAAAACAAATTTGTTTTGGTTTGAAAGCGAACAATGTTGTATAATTAAGACGGAAGAGTCGCATATGTTTTTTTTTCTTATTTCAAAAATAAAAATTCAGGAGTTTAAGATTTAAATATCTTACGATAGAAGTTAAATAAACAAAACTACTTTTCGTAAAAATTAATAAATACAAGAATCATGCAAGTTATATTGATCAGACTATCATTATTTTATTCATAATGAATATTAATATGAATGCATGTTTCTCTAGTTTTTTTTTATTTCGATACATAAGCAAATCATTGAACAATAATTGTTTAAAATCGTTTTTCTTGTGGTTAGCATAAAACGTCAAATGTGATAGTGATTAATTACAATAAAATCATTCAACATATGCATGATAATCGTTTTAGGAATGGTGGTTATCAAAACAAAGTCTGTTTCATTCTTATCTGTACAGATATGGATGCTTCTTGAATCAATCATCAACATATTTATCATATAAATCTATCTGAATTATCAAATACTATTATAAATTATTTGTCACCTTTCATACAGTAGTGTACTTAAGTCTATAATGGATTAAACTTAGTATAAAATAAAAAATAATTATTTTTCTTTTTGTTCTATCTGAGTATTTAATTTGAAAGAAGGAAAAAAAAAGAATTTTTCAATTCATGTACGCATGACTTTTTTTCTTTTACATGACATTTGCATACACAACAACAGTAAAGAAAAAAAAATGAGTATAGTGTAGGTTTATCATATTCAACAACTCAAGCATGATTTTTTTTTCTTTTTTTTTTGTTATTTGTTTCATATACAAGAAAATTACGAAGAAAAGAAAGAAAGAAAAGATATGTCATGTCGATGGTCGATCGTGTGATTGAGAAGATTCACGAGTTGAACCAGATTGTTTTGATGTTGGAGGTTTTGAAACAACGACAATATCTTTTTCCGATAAAATTTGAACAAAAAATGCGCCTTCTTTCTTACGAAATTTTTTATTAGCTGCATCAAATGATAATCGTATACCAACAGATATACTTAATAAACATATAAAACATTCAATTAATGAAACAATTAATGCCATAAATATAAGTAAATCTTTTCGTTCTTTTAAATAAGCTTTCCCATCAGTCATTATATTAACCAGACCTAAACGTAGCAATTGAATATTAACACAATCTACTATAAGTGTAACAGTACTGATTGCTACATAGCATAGTATCTAAATTTTGAAAAAACAAAAATTTTAAACAAGAGAAAAGTTTGAATTTACCACATAGAGACCTTTTTGACGTGCACATATTATTCCTATGGCCCCACAAAGAGCAAACTGAAAAAAGAAAAAAGAAGAAATACAAAAATTAATTACAGAATGCATTCGATAACTCACAAAAACGCCACTCCATAGTGGTGAAATACTATGTGCCATCCAAACAAGTTCTCGACTTTGTGAAATAATGCCAAGAATAATAATTATTAAAGCAAGTACAACATGTAACGATGATATAGCATAAGTCAATCCGATGAATATGTACATGAGATGAAGAACATTAAAATCATCTCTCTATCGGCGGTTCAGAATTTACCGACACGACAACATAAAAAATATAAATGAAAAAACAAAAAGATAAGAAGAATAAGGGAAAAAAATATGATCGCAATAACGATAAGAACAAGGACATGCTCATGTCATATCTCATAAAAGATTAGAAGACGTTCGTTTTCTGTTGGTTCTCATTTTCCCTTTTTGTCGACAACAACGAACAAGTTTGTGAACGTCCGGAATAAAGAAAATAGAGAGATGATGATGACGAAGAATAAGAAGAAAAAAATTCGAGGACATTATAAGGCTGTATTTGGCATTGAACGATCCCTCTCGCTTATTTTCTCGAAGATTATGTGAGCGAGAATAGACGGATATGCACGTTAGAACGAATACGAGCGTTAATAGAATCTGTTCATAGTAGAAACAGCTAAAAACAAACAGCCAATATAACATGATAATAAACCACAAGTTATTGATAAAGTGGCGGAGAGAAAAAGACAACGAAAGGAATTTTTACACTTGAAACATCGACGTTTATTCGGCATTGATGACAACTTCATTTGACAGCCACTTCGATCTCATATCATACATATTGATCAATACAATAAGAATTTGTTTACTCCAAAACTAAAGTTATATATGAGATTTTCTTTTGAAAAACAGCAAAAAATAGAAATAATTATTCAATTATTATTTTATTTAATTTAAAAAAATATTCTTTTTTCTAAACTTATTATTATTATTTGTTTTTTATTAAGAAAAATCGATACATTAATGAACTCAAAACGTATATATTTTCATATACCCTATATCTAGAAACTTTCTCTACAATCATTTTGTTCCCTGGAATAAGAAAAACAAAATATGACATATAGAAAAGCATATTTTTTTCTAGATGATTAAAATATGTATATACAACAACATCATCAAGAAAGAGAAAGAAAACCGAAGTACATCATTATCGTTGTTGATATTCTGATAATGATGATGATTTGACCGGCCGAGGTAAAACAAATTTACTATAAGATGAAACATATTTTGTATAACGTTGTGGTTGATCTTTTCCTATATTTAATGGTTTAATTAAACCTGTTTGATTATCAGGTTGATATAATTCTACATGACCTTGTGAAATGACACGATTATTAATATCATTTGTTCCATTCATTAACGATCCAAGACCAAGTTCTTCGGATTTATTCATTTTAAATGAAAAACGTTCTTCATATTCTTCATCAATTGTAGTTGGTACAGGTGGTAATGTTTGATAATGACGAAGATAATTAGTTAAATTATCTTCATCATCATCTTCGGTCCCAGTTGATGATTCTCTCGTTACTGTTTTATGAATAAATGGTCGTTGTATAAGAGGAGGTGTTATTGATTTTCTATCTATCATAGGTGAATGACTAATATGAGTAGCCGTCACTGGTGCCGGAGGAGGAGGAGGAGGTGACTGTTTATGTTTTTGGTCAATTGAAGAAGGCGCTGGAATGGTACCATTAGTTTCAGTTGAAGAAATTTTTTCTGTAATCGGTGGTGTTATAAGTGGTTTTTCAACTGATATTTTATCTGGTAATTTTTTTCGTTTTTGTTCATTATTTTTTGCAAGAAACCACGAAAGTAATGCAATTGATAATAAGAAAAAGCCAATAAGAGCAAGAATAAAACCAGCCAAAAAACGAGATTTAAATAAAAGTATAGCAGCTAATAGAGAAAGAGAGAGAAAAAAAATAAACAATAAAATATAATTCTATTATTTAATTAACTTACAATCTTGATTTTTTATAAGATCATCATAATTCGTTTCACATTGTTCACCAAAATATTGTTTGTCACATCTAATTAAGTATAAAAAATTCAATAAATATTCTATCAATCAAAATATTTTTACTTACAAACATTTCAATTGATTTTTAACAATAATACATTGACCCCGATCGTGGCAATCTTTTAAACTAGAACATGTTAGATTTCTATTTAATTGGTTATGATGATCAATATCTAAATAAACACTAGTTGTTGTACGATTCATTGGATTTTCTGCGTCTAAACAAAATGATATATTATTTTTATTTATAAATTTTGAATAATCTTACGACACACATAAGTTCCAATATCATCAAGTGTTAATGATTGAAAAAATAGAGTTGATTGATATCTATTAAATGAGAGAAAGTAATAAGATTTACTTTTATTTTTGATAATAAACTTTTTCTATTTACTTATGTTGTACAGAATAAATTCGACATGAAGTTTGACATTGTTTCGATAATGGATAATATTCAAATGTTTCATTTATATCGAGTTTTTTACTCCATAATAGACGAGGTAATGGATTACCGCGAGAATTACACTGTAGAGAATAATCTTTTGATAGAATTGCTTTATCTATGCGAGTTTTTATTAGGACTTGTGGTGGATATGTCTCTAAAAAGCAAAAAAATAGAAGTCAGAACACATACGATAACTGTCTATCTGTCTATTACAACTATGGCATTACGGATAATAATCATACTCGTAACATCATTTATAGAACTGCTCGAACGAAGAAGAAGAAAAATGCCGAACGATAGTAGGAATCAGTGTCTTTTATATACCCTCCTACTGAGAAAGCAAACGATTCTGCAAAGTAACATGTTATATACTTCATCTAAACAATCAACATAGCCAATGTCAAATAAATAGCAGAGCCTCTTCAAGGAGGCGCTTGATAAAAATCGGAGAAAAGAGCAGCTCATCTTCGTCATTGATAGACGATGCACTATATCAATATATACATATACATGTATCCTTTCACTATAATATTCTTAAGATACTGCTGATATTTATATGCTATGGCACATAGATTGAGCACATAAAGGACGATTTAATATCGATTCTTAGTTGACTAGTAAGTTAAGACACATATCTATTTTCTTTTTTTGAAGTTCAATTGTATTATCTAATATCATTTTTTTTCTGATTACAAACGGAAATAGGTAAGATATAAATTTGGCAAGATACTCTATTTTTACGCGCCGACGATCAATCTCATCAAGCATTTCCGTTTTACTCTTTTTTTCTCTCTCTTGCCTCTGTATGTGTGTAAGTGAGAAAAGAATAAATGAATGTTTGCATAAACACCTGCATACAATATAATAAATTAAATTTATAATGAAAAGAAAGAAAATGGAAAATATAGTTATGAAGAAGATTTATTATTAGGTTCTTTTTTTTCTTCTTCTTCTTCTTCTTTGTTGTTTTATATGTATGATGACAAGACATTCATAGTGAATTGATACTTACCATGATTGAGAACTGCATCAATATTTTCTCTTACACGAAGTGTTGATTCAACTGGTGGATAATGTAAATCGAATTCATTGGTATTAGTTTCATTAAGAAAAAGAATAACATCAACAGTTGATATTCGTAGGAGATGCCAACATGAATTATCAAGAAACTCATCATCATTATCATTTATTCGTATTATTATAATGTCATTCATTTTAATATGATGATGATGATTATTATTTGTAGGAATTTTAATAACTTCACGTACGAGAACTTTTCGAATAATAGTATTGTTAATATTGTAATCTTGATCTAATAAATGTAATGGTTGTACACGTAAAACTAATGAATGAGTATATGTAGCCGCTTGTAAATATATCGAACTTGAAAAATCACACTGATTAACAGCAATTGCTTGATGAATAAAACTAATTTTGCTGATCAGAATGATTAATTGAATACAAATGATTGTAATACTCGACATGCAACACTGAACTGCATTGAGATCACGTTTTAAGAGTTTCGAAGTATACAAAAGACAAACTTTCTATTCAAATAAACCTATATAGACAAGTAAATAGATCGTCTAAGAAAATTGTGTATGTCGTGTCTATCTACACCGCTTTTTTATGTTACTCTTCAAACTCGGCTTTTTTTTTCTCCTGTTCATCTGATGATTTCTTTTTTATGCGAAAGATGATGATGAAGAGAGAGAGAGAGAAGAAAAAAAAGAAAATAGAAGGAGAGAGAGAGAGTAGAAAAATAATCATCAGTAATAATGGAGAATTGAACGTAGAATAACATAGAAAATTGAGTAACGAATGAACCAAGAGACAGATCGCCTACATACTTACATATCCTTGTTGTCATCTCATCATCATTTGTGTCTGACAATCGATTGTTTCTCTGTCATGTACAATCTATTGTTTTATTTTCTACTAGTTCGGTTGTGACAAGTATAAACGAATGATAGGGATGGAATACGAGCTATTCTTAATGACAAATAAAATAAGAAATAAGAAAAGAAAGAAAGAATGTTACTGTGTGATCATATCAGTAGACAACTAATCATGTCATTGAGCTTGTCTGAAGTTATAGTAAGAATCTGACATGTGAGCAGTTCGTCGATAAATGCATTCAAGCTTAAAGTTTATATCGAGATTAGAAAAAAAAGCGAACAAGGACAACATTATTTTACTAATTATTAATCGTATTAAATATCTTATTCTTTGGAAGATATTATTTCTCACAATAGAATAATGTTTCAGATTTTTATATTTAGAATTAACTAAATAATATACCTTTCTTCTTTTGTAATTATTTAATATTTATATATACATTGTATAACCTAATAACATGTGGTTGAACTCAATCGGTATAACATCATCTATAATATATATTTATATCTGTATGTATATACATATATATTATTTATTTCTTCTTGGAAGTATTCATAACAGTAATGAATGGTGAAAGATAGGTTGTCGTACATATACAATTGCTTGTTTAATTTGCTCGAAGGTACTAATCGATGATTAATATTATGTAAACAAAAATGAGAATTTTTTTTCCATAGAAATTTTAGTTAGGTTTTTTTTTTTATTGTAAAAAATAAAATATTCCATATGCGCATTTACTTATTCACAATGTATTAATAATAAGAAAGAATTAATCTTCTGATTATATATACGTGACAAAAATTAATATCAATTAAAAATCATCTGATGGTGCTGTACCATAAGCTGAATTGTATACTTGATCTTAAGAGAAATACGGAAATGAGATAGAATAATAAAAATAATGATACTTTACCAACGATAGATTTTTGTGAAGGAAGATGAGGATTTGAACGTATTGCTGATTTGGGACGTGATGATAATCCACTAGATGGTTTTGTTAATGAGCTAATAGAGTCATTATTTAATCGAGTTGATTTCGGAAATTGACTGGTTGATGATGATGATAATCGTGGACTATTAGATGATTCATTCGATAGTTTACCTAATGTATTTCGTTCATTGACTAATGAATCGATGGGAACATTAGTATTATGTGGTAATTTTGTACGTTGATTTATTGATGACAATGAATTGATAGATGTTCGTGAACGATTTGATGGTTCACCAATAATTCTTGTTAATAATTCTTGTTCACTATTGCCTGGATTAATAAATTCATTAGAATTCCGTAGTGATTTCAAACGTTGATTAGATGTAGATTGAGAGTAGCTTGGTAATTCATCGGAAATTTTGAGCGAAGATTCTTGTTCTAGTAAATTTCGAGGAGATTTTGTACGATGGTTTAATGTTGATAGTGAATTTACTGATGATCGTGGACGATTTGATGGTTCATCTGTAATTCTGTCTAATAATTCTTGTTCATTAATTATTGAATTAGTAAATTCATTAGAATTACGTAATGATTTCATACGTTGGTTAGAGGTTAATGACGATGTTAAAGTAGGTTTTAATCGAGAATAATTTGGTAGACCATCTGAAATTCTATCTAATGAATCTCGAGTGTTAATTAACGCATTAGTATGATCATTACTAGTGCGTGATGATTTTATATTTTGACTAGATGAAGCAGCTGTCGTCAATCGAGGATGATTTAAAGATGAATCTGAAACTCTAGTTAATGGCTCTTGTTCATGTGTTATCGGAGTAATAAAATTATTGATAGCACGTGGTGATTTGAAACGTTGTTGACTGGTAGATGATGAATTTGAGATATTTGCCAAGGAAGAATAATTTTCCGAATCACGTGATGTTCTAATTAAAGATTCTTGTTCATTTATATCTCGAGGTGATTTTGATCGTTGACTTAATGGTGACATTGAAGTAACGGATGGTCGTGGACGAACTGATGGTACACCTGCTATTCTTGCTAATAATTCTTGTTCACTATTTAACGAATTTATAAGATTATTATTTTCATGAGATGACCATGAATGACTGGAAAATTGATCGACATTTTTTTGAGACGAATGTAAATCATTAAGATGTGTTTTTGGTGTCACTGATGAACGTAAAGAAGATAATTGCGAATCACGTGGTGTTAAACCTCGTGGAGTTCTTTCAATAGATTCTTGATCATGTGAAGATAAATGTTTGTTCTTATCATCATATGTAGGGTGAAGTTTCGATGAACTCATAGGTTTCTTTCTTGAATCAATATTTATATCGGCAATAGTTGATGATTGTTTTGGTGTTAAATAAACTTCAAGTTTTCCATCTTCTTTGTCTTTTGCTAACCATCGATTGGCTTGAAATTCATAGATTTCATCATGTATATCTTTAACAGATATTATCGTTTTGTTCTTTGTTGTTAAACGATCAGAAAGTAATAATGAACGTATTGATGAATCGAAATTAAATGAATTGGTTTCTTCAACAGATTTTATTTGCCATTTACTTTCTTTATAATTATGTGATGATATCCAGAAAATTTCATAATCATTATGATCTTTTTTATGATGTGAAGATTCTTCTTTCTGTTCTTTTCTAATTTGCATTGATTTCGTCCGTTGTGAATCGATTGATAATAAATCATCTTGAGAACCAATACTTTGTTCATCCCATGTAACTTTCTTTTGCAAACTACTTCTATCATTCATTATTGGACTACGTAAAATACTTCGATTACTTCCTAAATGATCATTCGTTTTTAGTTTCGAACTTTGTCGATCAATTGAATGATGTTTATTTTCATTTGTCGATGATGTATGTGTAGTCGTCATATTCTTTTTCATTTGTTCATGATGTTGACGATATAATACTTTACTTATTTGTTCAAGACGTTGAATGTATATATCTGATATTGTATGACACGTGGAATGTTTTTTATAAATTATAACTGAATCAAGAAACCAAGCTGAACGGGGATTAGTATTATCATGCCAAATTTTTATTCGATCAATCTTACCAATATCAATATCCATGATCTACAATTAAGTAAAGGAATTTCGTAAATATCAACATCATTAATTATCTATGGAATGTTAATCGATTTATCCATATAGACTGAAATGTCATGATTACAATAAATTTCTTTGAAAGATTTTCATTACGAATATCGATTAGTATTAATCATTGGAAAACATTTCTAATAATCATAATTGAACAATAAGTAATGTGACAAAATAAATGTACCCTCTCTCTCTTATTAAAAACTAATCCTCTTAAGTATTGTCACTGTTGTATTTATTAATATCTTACAGTAAATTCTGCTGATGTATTTCGTTCAAAATTGTTTTTTGATCGATCATTAAGTTGATGAATAGTTGTTCGACCACATGTTCCATAGATAATTAAAAATACATTAGCATCTATTCCAGCATTCATTACTTTACCCGTTTTAACTATAATTTGATAACATATAGGACCTATAAAATATTATTAAATACATCAAAAGATTATTTTGTCTCTAATTACTTACCTTTTAAATGTGAATCAGCTAATGGATATAATTCTTTTTTAGATTTTAATGTATTCATTTTTTTTCCAAGAAAATTATTGAATGGAAAATAAATATGAAATTTTTTCTCATTTTCATTTGGTAGTATTTGCCATATTGTCATTTCTTTTATTTCCCAATCACTTACAAAATGATTTTTATCTGATTCAACACTAGAAAATAAAAAAATTTGTTTCTATACAAAATAAAATCATTTCAATTACATTATTTCTAATAAATCACCAAGATCCCATCCAATAATTGCAAAGGTATCTAATTGATTTTGTTCAAATAAATTAACATGATTACTTGTTAATACTAATCGCGATGTTTGATTAGTTGATCCACGAATTAGAATCTGAATATTTGTATCAGTACTAATAAATGGTTTATCACCTGTACGAATTTGAAGAATATAAACTAAATAAATACCAAAAACAATAACTCGAAAAATTTTGTATTTAATGATTTACTCGCGAATGATGTTTCTGTTGGTCGATCGATATTTAATTTTACTTCATGAATTTCTTGTTCATCAGTTTTCGGTAACCAACAATTAAATTCACATAACCATGTTGTTGAATTTTTTAGATTAGTAATTTCAATTTCTTTTAAAAACCATTCTTTATTTGATCGAGAACCCACGAGCTATGTATAAAGAAAATAATAAAGAAAATTAACGTGTTTGTTACATTTACATTCACATTTAAATGATGTAATTGACCAATATCTGGCCCTTTCAAACAAAATGTTCTCGTAGAACCACTTGGGAAACCATCCATAGATGATGAAGAATTTTGATTCATACGTCCTTGTAAATGAATTGATGACCAATTCTTTTCCGTTCCATACATATATAAAAATACCTAGGTAAATAAATATTAAAATACCTTTTTTTTCAATATTTTTTATTACTTGAGCGTGTGTACCACTATTTTTCTGTGTACCAGTTCGTACTATAAATCGATAGGATGTTAAATCTAATGATGAGGAATTTTGTGTTACTCGATCTAATGATGATGATAGCAATCGAGCTTTAGGATTATTATATGGAATAAGTTTTCGTCTCTTAAAAGAAATAAAAAAAATGATTAAATAAATAATAAAATATATTGAATATACTTTGTATTCATCACGTGGTTTAGTTTGTTCATGTTGATTTTGATTTATTGAACATAAATAACAAAATGTATGATTATGATCATCATGAAAATCTATATATTTAACTTTTTTGTATAAAGAATTCTTTCGAAAAAGTAAAAACCTGTACTATTATATCCATTTGAATTAATTATTTCATTAGGAAAAAATACATCTGTATTTGATCGTCGAGAAAGTGTTTCCGAATTTATAAATTGTTCAAAGCCATGTCGACGAGCAATAGTCTCTAATTCGGTGTCTAAATTAAAAAATAGTAATAAATATTTATTCGAAAAGTTCTATTTACTATATTTTTGTGAATCTGCTGAATTTACACGTTCATCAAATCGAAGTGACCATGGTAAATCACTTCGAATATATTTTAAATTCATTTTGTTTTTGTTATGGAAGTATAAGATCTTGGTGATTGTTATATGTTTTCCATAATGATGCCATTTGTTAATAACATACCTTAACGATGGACTTCCTTGTCATAGGTTGTCAAGAAAAACGGGGAAAAAAATTTATCATTTCTATTCTCTTCTGCCTTTTCTCTTGAGGGCAACTCTTAGCTGAAGAAAAAAAAATAAAAGAAAAGTCTTCGAAGGAAAAGAACAATACTAACTGTTGCGTGTAATATTATTATACGACAGAACTATAGGAATAATAATATTTCCATCTGGTCATTAAATTCAATTAGACAATAGACTTATTACAAAATGTATTATTAGAAAAAAACGATATTTAATAATACTAATACATACTTGTAAAAGTATTGCTTTAAAACAATATTTATCGGAAAAAAGTCTTGTGTAAAATAAATCAATATTGTAGTATTTTTTATTGTATGAAAAAAACAATTGGGAATCGCTCGAAAGCGTCTGTTGAATGAAGCTTTATTTAATATGAATGAAAGAAAAGTTTATTATCGATTAAAAATAAACCTTTTTACTCTTTAGAATGGTTAGCAAAGATGTTTTTTTTTGAGAAAATCCTATCGATTTATTTTTATCTGGTAAATACTATCATATACGTACTATTGAGCTTTTCTAAACATTTCATTAATTTAAACAAAAAACTATTATAGCTTTATTTCTAATAATACTAAAAACGATTTTCCGAGAAGTTGTAGTTAGATGTTCTTGATAGATTATGTATCTTTGATTTTTTCAACTTTTTTATTATATTATTTGCTATCAGATATGTAGAGAATTGAATAATAAGCCTAATGGAAGACAAATGCATAATAAAATATATAATGGGACTATATTTACTATCAATATACAATAAAGAGCATTATTCCAAAGCTTTATTTTATATTTAATTCGTACAAGGGAAGGTCCCCAGATGTATTTATCTTCGATGCGAAACAACTTCGTACAGATATTTCTTTATTTTTTTGCCAATGATGATGGTTAAAGCTGAATGGTATAGTATTCTATAGGTAGCAAATAGTTCTACATCATAGTTTTTATTATTTTGTTTTGCCACAGATGATAGAAGAGAAAGCATCAGCTTAATGTTTATGTATACTCCTAAATTAAAACTCTATTTTCTTTTTAGAGATGCTTTGTTTGGTAACAAGCACATCATCACCATATGTGGCGAATGCGTTTTTTTAAAAGCTACACCAGTTGGTTTATGAATGAGTGTAACAAAACATGTGGTTTATCATAAACAAAATTATTTTTTATTAATGTTTATGATCATCGACAAAAAAAAGTGTTTGAAGCAGGGACTGGAAGAGAAAAGCATGAACATAAAGACACAGGGTACATATAATTAATATACAAGATTCAGAGCGATACGAAGGAAGCATAGAGTACATTCAAATCGAACTAGATTTATGATACCTAGAGAATCGCTTATAGTTTTGCATCTGACTTAACAATCCCACATCGTTTTCATTCGAATCTCCCGAGACACATCTAGGAATATTCCCTTGTTAGACAAATTCTTTAATCATAATATGTTGTTTATTAAACTAATTTTCAGTTATGTTACCATTGATATATATCGTTGAAACTAATGTATCATTTATTTTTATTCCAAAAATCTTGATACATAAAAAGAACGTTGAAAAAAAGACTTCAAATGAAAAACAAACAATCCTACAAAACACAACAAAATTTTCTATCTTATGCTGCACGTTTCCAGAATTTTTTCAATTCTTCTGGTGCTGGATCTGGATGTAAATTAGTTACTACACCTGTTCCAACTGTTTTATTATCCGCATCACGTAATGTAAATCGAGCACCTTTTTCAACAACCTAAATATTTTATATTATATAGAATAGTATAAGGATTAAAATAAAACAAACCATTCGTTTGCTTGTATATAATGTCATTGTTGCATCTTCACCTGGCATAATCATTTCTCGACCTTCAGGTACAACACCTTTAACACCAATATCATATGTTCGACAATACATAGTTAAGACAAATTCTTTTGGAATTGGTTCTTCTCGGCCACCTTCTTCTTTCGATAAGAAATAAGTCTAATAAAATTATTCAAAATGTAATATAAACAAGAATTTTCGATTATTATATTTTACTTGACAATCAAATTTATTATGCATTTTTAATGTACCAGGTTTACCAACAAATACACCTCTGCGTATATCTTCTTTTCGTACATTTTTCAATAAAATACCTAATTGATCACCTGGTTGAGCTTGATCAATTGTTTGATGAAACATTTCAAGACCTGTAAATTTAATTTTTATAAGGTTTTTGTTATTTTTCAATTAGTCAAATGTTTACCTCCAATAATTCCTTTGCCAAGTTTATTATGTCCAACAACTTCAATTGGATCACCTTTCTTTGCTGAACCACGTTCAACACGGCCAGTTACAATTGTACCTTTATCTGAATAGAAAAAAATCGTAATAATACGAAAAATATTATTATTATTATTTAATTCTTACTTGGGATTGTATAAACATGTTCAACTGGTAATAAAAATGGTTGATCAGCTGCTCGTGGTGGTACAGGAATATATGTATCAACAGCTTCGAGTAATTTTAATACTGTTTCTTTACCTAATTTGGGTTCTCGATCCTAGAAAAGACATTTATAAATGAAATACAGTAAACAATCAAAATTTAGTTATATACTTCAAGTGCATATAATGCCGAACCAGGTATAATGGGAGTATTTTCACCATCAAAACCAATTTGAGTTAATAATTCACGTAATTCAAGTTCAACCTAAAATATTAATAATCTTTCATCAGATAAAAACAAATGAAATATTATATGAACTTACTAATTCAAGCATCTCTTTATCAGCTGCATCTGCTTTGTTCATAAAAACGACGATTTTTTCAATACCAATCTAATAAATACAAGATTAAATTGAACGATAAATAAAAAATTATTTCAATTACTTGTTTGGCAAGAAGTAAATGTTCACGTGTTTGCGGCATAACACCATCAGTTGCAGCAACAACAAGTATTGCACCATCCATTTGTGATGAACCTGTAATCATATTCTAAAAGAAAAAAAAACAATTTTCATGACTATAGTAATCTAAAAATATACTTTGATATAATCGGCGTGACCAGGACAATCAACATGACCATAATGTCGATTTGCTGTTGAATATTCAATATGTGCAGCATTGATTGTAATACCACGTTTTTTTTCTTCAGGTGCATTATCAATATCTTCGTATTTTTTTACTTTAGCTAATTTTTTTTCACTCAAAACTATATTATTACAAAAAAAGAGAATGAATATACATCGGAAGTTCTTTTCTATTATTACTTCGAGTAATAGCAGCGGTGAGAGTTGTTTTACCATGATCAACATGACCAATTGTACCTATATTAATATGTGGTTTATCTCGTTTAAATGTCTTTTTTTCAACAACAACTTGAGCAAGGCATCGACGAACATATGCATTAATTAGAGACATATCAGTGGTTGGTTGCTAAAATAGATTATTAATTGATTTATACGAATTAAATCTTGGTTTACTCTCTAATCAGTTATTAATGACGCTCACTATTCTTGAACAATCATGTTTCGTTATTATAGAGTTCCGTTTAACGAAAATTACAATACAGTATGATTTTCTATTGTCACGCTTCAAATAAGCGTGTCTTAACAACCCGACAACAATGTGTAGTCAATTGTACATCATTTAATTATTTGTTCTTCGTTTAAATTCTATTTGATCGTAAATTTGCTTACGTTTTTGTAATTGAACTTAACTTTCCGTAGCAAATATCATACTCCATACGTAATATATCTATAAATTAATGGATCTGTAGGAAACTCTGCTTTCATTCGGAAAGGGATGAATCGAGAGGACCCTTTAAATTTTTAGTAAATTATCATTTATGATCAAAAATTATTTCGTTTAACTATATGAGAAATTCAATTATGTAGATGCATGCAAATGATTGCTATATGTATTTTTTTTCATTGATAAAATCTACCTGCATAAGATGTCGATAAGTAGGTGTCATTTGTCGAACACAAAACATTGTCCTTGTACCTAACATCTTGTCTATTTATTTCAATAAACCGATCTAGAAAAATGAAATAGATTTATAATTTGATCAAAATCCTATAATATTAGAAATTAATATTCATATTTGAATTGTATATAGAAGAAAATCGAAAGTATTATAAGATATTTCTAAGTTCAATTCGATTTTGTTTTAATTTTCAGCAATTTTTCTAGAAGATTTATTTATTTGTATATTGTTTACTTTTATTTCTATTTGTTATTTTTTTTTAACCAATCATTCATAGAAAAGATAAAGTCGAAATGAGCGACATCATTATAACAGAATTATTCTTTTTTTTATATAGGAATTACTATACGGATCAAATTCCGCATCCGTTCGAACAAAATACACTAAGAGTAAAAGGAAAACGTACTTAAGAGAAAAATGCCTTTTATCATTCACTTTCTATAATTATTAAATGGAATAATAGCTTTATATCGATTAGAATAAAAATTATAGGAACGTATTTCCGTACTTGAATAGCTTAACAAAATATTGATTTATGTTTTGTAATTTAATGCGTTGAGATACCAGAGAAAATTTTTTAAATGTTCATTGACTAATGAATTTCTAACTTTCAATTTTCATATATACGAGTCGTATCGTTTTGACTTCTTTGTATCGAATATAAATGCATACATTTATGCTTCAGGCATTAAGCTTTATACAAAAGAGCATTTATCGGAAGTTATTTCAACCAATATGCGTAGCATATAACTTCATTCTGTTTTCATTGTCTTTTTTAACTTGATCCAATACATTTATTTCGAATACTTTCATTTTTATGTCATGCTAAATGGATTAATTAAAATGTTGATCATATTTTTTTACGTTCAAAATACATTTTCTTTAACTGATAATGTATAGTATAAAAGATTGACTGGAATTTTTTCTCTCTGAATGTTTTTTTTAAAAAACAGACTGATGTCATAGTTGATCATATATTTCAAAAAAAAAGTTTGAAAATTTTGCTTCTCTATCAATAATATTAGTTCGAAATCAATTTTATTCAAGGTTATTTTATTATTTTTTTAAAATTTCTCTCACTAAAATTCAAGTAAGATTGTTATATTAAAAACAAAACTAAATTCATTTCCACTTATGTTATAAAAATAGATTAACATGTACTCTACCTGATTTTAAAGTAAGAAAATAAACATTTATATAACCTTTAGCAAAAAAAGAATTCGCTTTTATTTTTATATAGAAATTTTTTCGTTTTTTGACAGTGAGACAAATGAAATTTAAGCGATACTTTATACAGTATAATTAAATAAGAAAATTGAAAAGATCTGAAGGTCAATAAAGTATGTTATGATTTGAAATAAGAGCAATAGAAAATTGTGTTTTTTTCTTTCATCGTTCATCGATTAGGATTCTTCAGTAATGAACTACCGATTTTGTATTGTTATGAAAGGAGAGAAAAAAAAGAGAGAGAGAGAAAGATTATTTTACTCGACTTTTAATCATTCAAGATGATGGAGCGCATGAACTAATCTTTTTTTATTGTCAAAGGAATTACATAAATAACAAAAAAAAAAAAATTCTATAAAATGAAAGTGTAATCAGGAGAAAAAAATGAAAGAGAGGAAGCATGGAGAAGAAAAGGAGAACAAGAAAAAAAGACGCGACTGTGAGACTCCTTGGAAAATTATATGCATTCGTGTTATTAATAACTTTTACTCTGCACTATTATACTTGCCTGTTCTTTGTTCGTCTTATATCGTATACCGTCGACTTGTCGTCGTTTTTTTTTGAATTAATAAAGATGCGGCAATCAAATTCAATGAGCGCGCAATGTTCAGCAACGCTTGACTAGTTTAGTATATCTTCTCCTTTTTTATTTCATTCATTATTCATATTGACAAGCAGACAAACAATAACTAGACAATCTTTATATTAAAATGATAGATGATGATATTGACAATGAAGAATTAACTCATACTAAAACCGTTTTTCGACGTCATTCAAAAGGTTCTGTTATGTTTAGTGGATGTTCACCATCAGGTGACGTTATTGTTATTGATAATATTAGTTCAACAAAATCCTATGATTTAACTGGATGGTATATTGAACGACAAACCGATGCACATTCATTTCTTCGATATACATTTACAAATAATTTTATTATACCTCCATGGACAACAATAGAATTATGGTCGAGTAGTGCAGCAAATCGAACAATGCCCAATGATGTTGAATATAATCAATCATCTAAATCAATTGAAAAGCATCAAGAACAACAACAGCAGCAGCAATCATTTGTTAGAGTTAAAACAAAATTGTTAACATGGAATACAGGATTACAATGGAGTATTAATCGACTAATGGACTCAAACGGACATGAAAGAGCGATTTTTACTCATCGAACATTGACATCCATAGAACAGGAAAAAGAAGAATAAATAAAAAAATAATTATAATAAAATAGAATATTGTTAGGCTAAATCGAAAGAATAAAAAACTAAGTGTTACTTTATTGTTGTTGTTGTTGTTGTTGTTGTTGTTAAATGTTTTATTAAATTTAAAGATTTATTTCTCGACTATGAACTTTGATTAAAATTTAAAATGACAAAGAAAAAACTATGAAAAAGAACCTAAAATTATATCCTATCATTAAATGTCCTTTTTATCGATTTCATAAAAAAATGTAGATTATACATGAATGTTTTTAAAGTCAATATTACTAAGCAGTATTATTATTATCATCATGCGCAGATGTTTTAAAAATATTTTTATGTTTCACGGTCCCACGATATAACGTTGAAATTAAAAGACGTAGGTGTACGCAAATGTCGATTTTTCTCACTATGTTGAAGGACAGCTTATATATCCCCGAGTAACTTGTTATTTATTATTCGATAAATCACTATCACATATTCAACTCAAGCAAAACTTACCGACGAAAATATGAAGTGTATCGCATTACTCGCTGTTTTCTGTTGCATTGGTGCATGTGCTGGACAAGGATCACTTTCATTGGATTTCCTTAGTGACAACATTCTTAATCCTTTACTTGACTCAATTCAAACCAGTCTGTAGAATAAATCATTTAACATATTTCATTCTTATAGACTTCATTTTTCGTATAGATGCACTCTCCATGCTTCAATCCCAATTATCTTCACTCATCTCAAGTCTTTTCTCCGGTATTGGCAAACGTGGAATCGCTGATGCTTTGAATATCAACCTTCCCCAAGTAAGACAGATAATAAAAATTAAATAAAAATTTATTTTTAACAAAAATAGCTTTTGGCTCCATTTATTGCCAAAATTAAAGGACTCTACCAACAAGTCTTCACAGTCTTTCTTAGCATTGTCCAAAACCCAACTGAAGTAAGAAAATATTTTTTTTCTAACAATTCAAATCTAATATTTATTTATTTATTTCTAGTGGATCATGAAACCCGATTGGGCCCGTATTGAATTTGTTCGCATTGCTTCTGAAGTTGAAGTTATTGTTTCAAAACTCAGTCTTGGATCTGACGTAAGAATACTCATTTTCTATTTGATATATTAAATATTTTGAATCTATATATTAGTTTTTACAACCACTTGTTGCTCTTGTTCAAAAACACTTAGGTACCCTCATTGACCAATTCCAAGGTATCATCTTCCAAGTCTTACAATCTGCTCAAGCAATTAAACCACTCATTGGTAACCTCATCCAAGGATAAAGAAAATAATTCAATCTTCTTTTTTTGATCTTTTCTTCAATAATGTAATTTTAAAAAAAAACTTAAAAAAAATATATTATTATTGATGATAAGATAACTATGATTTTCTCATTGTTTTATTCTAAATGGATTTAACAAAGAAAAAAAAATATGTGATAATTGAAGTCGTTTTGTTTTACGACAGATGTAATATATGTTATAGAAACAAAATGGCCTCAAGAAAAAAGTTGAAATCTCATATTTTTGATTGTATAATGAATTATTATGTAGATGTGACGAATTGTAAATTGAACCTAAGAAGAAAAGAAAAAAAATTATTGAATTTTTTTTATTCTATTAATAATTAATTTGTTTTTCTTTTACCATTGATTAATTTCTTTATCATGACTTTGAAGATCACTCAAAGGAATTAATATCTAAAATAAATTTTGAAATAAATTTATATTGTATTAAATAATAATCTTCTTTTACTTCTCGATCACGAGGTGCTGATGGATCCGTATGATTTGTAGCCAATATATGTAAATTTTGTTCCAAAATATTTTTGTGTATATGAGAAAATACCATAGGTTCTTTCCATAATACAGCTGAATTTTCAACGATAATTCTATTATGTTTTTCTGTACTAAATTCTTTATTATCATTTCCAATTAATGAAAATGTTAAATTCATATCAGGTGCATAGAATTGTTCAGGTCTTATTAAACCTTGTGCATCAAGAATTTGAATAATTAATTGATTTTGTTCATTATTATACCGTATTGATAATTGTAAACGACCTAGTTTCGAATCTCGGTGTACAACAGGATCATATTCTGATGTAATACTTTGAGATCGATGATTTATAGAATCATTTGCTCTATGATGGTCACCTGTTTCAATTTCATGAACACGTAAACGAAAATCTTCATCTTGTAATCGATATAAATCAGATTTTTCTCGAATAATTTCACCAGTTGGTTCATGTCCAGCAGGGAAAATTTGTGTATTATTCTCAAAATTAATTATCTGATCTGGTTCACCTCGAGGAATGGGTTTCTCATTTTCTAAACCTTGAAGATTTGATGAAGCACGTTGTCTAGCCTAGAAACAAATATTTTCAATATTCGACAGAATTTTATCACAGAAGAAAATTAAAATTTCAATTTTTCGAGCGTCATACACATACCATTGTTGTCTAAAGAAGAAAAACATCATATCATAAAATGACTTCTTAGTATATCAGATAAGATAAACAGATAAGAGAAATAAATAAAGATATTCTATCGACTAATGATTATTAAACAAAGTATTTTCATTCGTTGTTCAAATCGAACTAATGACTGTATTATTATTGATATGTAAAATATAGAGCCCATGTCATCAAAATGACGTTTTATCGCGATATAGAAGCCGATTAATTGTACGATCTATCGCGACAAAATCGCCAAAATTATGGATTTTGTTTTCGAAAAGTCTTGATTCGTAGTGATTCCGATATAATCGTGATTAGTCGCCCAGACCTTGGCGATTTTGATGACATGGGAGAGCATAATGTTTCATATTAGAATTTAAATTGATCCTATTAATTCAATACAAAGTTTATCTCTTCGCTTATTTGATGATATAGCAGATTTTAATGTACTTAAATTAGAACTCGTTTAATAATTATAGGTTAAGTATTTATAAAACTTTTCTTTTAGATTTGGTTAGTATTAATTGAAGAAAAACTTCAAAAATCAAGAGCTATTGATTAAGTAAAATATGGACATACTTTATTGGTTATATTTTTTGTTCAACAGATGTCGTTGTATATTTCTTAAACAAACTTTTTTCAAATAAAAAAGTTTTGAAAATATATAAATATTGAAAAAAATTTCTTTTTTGAAATAAATATTAATATAATAAAAATTTTTTTATTTCTAAACGAAGGTTTTCCAAATCAATGTAAAGAAATCAACAATATGACGACTGTGGATGCAATTCAACATTTATTTTTATTTTTTTTTTGAAAACTAATTATTTATTTTTTAGATCGTTTTAAACAATGCCGGCTAAAGCTGCTCCACCAAAAAAGACTCAAAAAGAAGCCGCCAGTTCATCTAGCGGTGCTAAAGCTAAAAAGAAGAAGTGGTCGAAAGGAAAAGTCCGCGACAAACTTAACAATATGGTATGTTTCACATTAATTTTCTTTATTTTCCTTATTCAAACATATCATTTAGGTCTTATTCGACAAACCATCATATGACAAATGTGTCAAAGACTTGCCACAATATAAACTTATTACACCAGCCATTGTTTGTGAACGTTTTAAAGTTCGAGGTTCATTAGCTCGTGCTATAATTCGTGAACTTGTTCGTAAAGGTCTTGTTCGTCCAGTTGTTAAACACAGTCGTCAAGAAATCTATACTCGAGCAACTAAAGAAGATGCACCTGGTGAACAAGATGCTGCCAAAGAAGGTCAAAGTGAGAAGAAAGAAGGTGGTGGTGGCAAAAAAACTGGCAAGAAAGCAGCTAAAGAAGCAGCAGCCGCAGCAGAAACCGCAGCTGATGAAGCTTAGGCATAACAAAATAAAACCAACAAAAATTGTTTTTTTTTGTTTGTTCATTTGTTTTTTCTGAATAAACATTATAAGAAGAGGAAAAAAACCCCGAAGAAAAAAAAATATTCTTTTTTTTTTCTAGATATGTCTTCAGGAAGTAATTCTCAAACTAAACGTAAAGAGATCTATCGATATGAAGCACCATGGATGGTTTATGCCATGAATTGGTCTATTAGACCAGATAAACGTTTTCGTTTGGCACTTGGTTCATTCGTTGAAGAATATAATAATAAAGTAAACGGATTTGATTTTTAAATATATTCAAATAAAAAATTTCTTAAAGGTTCAAATTATTGCACTTAATGAAGATACTTCAGAATTTGTTTCACGTTCAGTATTCGATCATCCATATCCAACAACAAAAGTCATGTGGATTCCAGATACAGTAAATAAAAGAATATTTAAAAAAACAATAAATTCATTTCATTATTTTTTTAAAGAAAGGTACCTTTCCTGATTTACTTGCAACAAGTGGAGATTATTTACGTGTATGGCAAGTTAGTGATAATGGTACAAGACTAGAGTGCTTGTTAAATAATGTAAAAGTATTCATGTGTATCCATGTTTTTTTGATCTTTCGACTGATTTGCTTTATAGAATAAAAATTCGGACTTTTGTGCACCATTAACATCATTCGATTGGAATGAAATTGATCCAAATTTAATTGGTACATCTAGTATTGATACAACTTGTACAATATGGGGTCTTGAAGTAAGTATAAACGATAGAGATATGAAAAATACTCATTTTGCAATTAGGATCAATTTTCATGTATTAATCCTAAGCAAAATAAATTAATAGATATGTCCTAAGTACTGGTAGATATATTGATTATAATACTTATTTTTAGACAGGTCAAGCTATTGGTCGAACAAATCCAGTTAGTGGACATGTTCGAACACAATTAATTGCTCACGATAAAGAAGTCTATGACATTGCTTTCAGTCGTGGTAGTAGCGGACGAGATATGTTTGCATCTGTTGGTGCTGATGGTTCAGTACGAATGTTTGATTTACGCCATCTAGAACATTCAACTATTATTTACGAAGATCCGCAACATCATTCATTATTACGGCTTGCATGGAATAAACAAGATCCAAATTATTTATCAACATTTGCTATTGATTCCATGGAAATTGTTATTCTCGATATTCGAATACCATGTACACCAGTTGCTCGATTAAGTAATCATCGATCTGGTGTTAATGGAATGGCTTGGGCGCCACATTCAGCATGTCATGTTTGTACTGCTGGTCAGTATATATATATATAGAAGTCTATTTCGAAAAGACAATCTTTCATTTTCTTTAGGTGATGATAAACAAGCATTAATTTGGGATATTCAACAAATGCCAAAGGCAATTGAAGATCCAATTCTTGCTTATTCAGCTGAAGGTGAAATAAATCAGGTTCAATGGAGCACAACACAACCAGATTGGATAGCTATTTGTTTTAATAATTTTCTCGAAATCTTACGTGTATAGTTAATGTCTGTGTAAAAGTGCATTTTTTTAAATTGTATTTATGAATGATGGGAATCTCTTTTCTATCGACACGCAGGATCACTTTTTTTTTTCTTGTTTTACTTTTTTTTTCTTTTTGTATTAAACAATAGAATTTAATTCATACGAAAAGATGGCGTGAGTATTGAAATTTATTCTCATGTTTCCTTTTTTTATTTTTGTGTCGGTCGTGTTTTGGGCGTCAATATGAAGGACTGCTAGCTTTTTGTTGACAACCAATAGGATATAACTTTGAAAAATGTATATAAATGATCAGATATTGTTCATTTCATGTCATTTTAGATTTTTCCTCATATTAATTTTCTCTAATGTCTGGACGTGGTAAAGGTAAGTTTATTTTTCTTTAGATTTTCAATAGTTATATAAACGTTTTAAATTATATTTAGGTGGAAAAGGTCTTGGTAAAGGTGGTGCCAAACGACATCGTAAAGTACTTCGAGATAATATTCAAGGTAATTAAATTAGGATAGAAAGATTATCATATCAATATCAATACATTAACTTTCGAAGAATATCTATTTTTCAGTTAATTATTATATTTAAATTAATTAGAAGATGTCACTACATATATTTTATTTTTATTATAGGTATTACTAAACCAGCTATTCGTCGATTGGCTCGACGAGGTGGTGTTAAACGTATTAGTGGTTTAATTTATGAAGAAGTACGCGGTGTCTTAAAAATCTTTCTTGAAAATGTTATTCGTGATGCTGTTACATATACAGAGCATGCTAAACGTAAAACAGTTACAGCAATGGATGTAGTCTATGCTCTTAAACGACAAGGTCGTACACTTTATGGTTTTGGTTCATAAAGAAAAATAAAAATTTCGAAAGAGAATTGACTTATTAAAAAAAAATATATATATAAATAATTCTATGTGTATGTTGTTCTTTATTTCTCGTGTTTATGTTTTTCATTATTGTAAATTGTTCCTACTTTATTCATATACCAACTGTGTTGTGTTACTTATCATGAAAGATTTTTCTCTTAACTTTATATTTACTATTCTATATTATAAATAAAATAAGAGAGAAAAAATATATATATACATCAAGAAGTAATTGCATCACGCTAATGAAATGATTGAATTTAATGGACGTTGCATTTTAGGAAGCTGAAAAATAAAATCTTTATTTATATAAGCTAAATGTCAGCAATTCTAACATTGAAACTAGTTTATACTTAAATCAAATTTGTATTCTTTTAATCCTTCGAGACCTACGATTTAATCTATGGACGAAACCTCTTAAAAACTTGATATTTTGTATCAGCATTGAGTATTATCGACACTTTCATTGATACTTTAAAAAAATATTTTAAGTCATTTTTAACTTTTAGCCGTACCCCCTTACGGGAATGATGAGAAATATTTTAGTCACTTCCTTGGAGGTGTACGAACGGGAGCCTAAAAACTGACTCAGTAGGATTTTAATCTCGCCCAAATATGTCTTAACTACCAACATTTGTTAAATATATTCAAAAATTTTTGAAAACTAGAATTTTTCACTAGGTGGAAACATATGAGTCCCACCGGGACTCAAAGGGTTAAACAAAGTGATAATATCTAGTTTGTGGTTAATTTTTCTAAAGTGACGCAACTTAAGGTAAAACAACCAGTTGATATTGATTGGTTATTCTTTTATCTTGATGAATCATCATTCGACACCAATCACAAAATGGTGGCTATATACAAACTAATAAAAAATTGCAAAATAATTTCAAATTTAATTTAAATAATATGAAAAAAAATCTTTGAATTTTATTTATAAAATTTCTATATTTAATTATAATCAACCGATTTTTATTGATTCTTGAAACAATTAGGTAAAATATGGATTATTCGACTCCTCTACCCCCAGATAGTTTTAATAGTTTATTCGAACAAAAATTATATATTTGACAATTTTTTTTAATTTTAGATCTATTATTCTCGAGTTCATTCTTTACAATGACCGAGTTAGTATGAAGTTTTATCTCTTCTAAATAAACTTATTGATTTTCATTGTAGCGTCAAAAAGGTGAACCCAGTTGCTGCTAAAACGCAAAAAACAACAACATCAACAAAAAAGGCTACACCAAAATTACCTGAAGTCTTATTGAAAAAACGAAAACTCTATGCTGATCTTAAAGCACGTCGTCTTCGTGCTCAAGTACAAGGTGCTAAAGTAAGAAAAAAACAAAATTTTCTTTTTGTTAATCGTTAAAATCTTATTTTTTTTTCTATATAGAACAAAAAATATAAACGTTTAGTTATCTTCAAACGTGCTGAAAAATATTCAAGCGAATATCGTAAGAAAGAACGTGATTTAATTCGTCTTAAACGTTCAGCTAAAGTACGTGGTAATTACCATGTTGAAGCTGAACAACCACTTGCTTTTGTTATTCGTATTCGTGGGTATGATTTTCAATTGAATAATTATTTGCATTGAATTTTGAATTTATTATTTTTTAGTATTCGCGGTGTCCACCCACGTGTAAAACAAGTGCTTCGTCTCTTTCGTTTACGTCAAATAAACAATGGTGTCTTTGTTAAACTTAACAAAGCTACCGTTCAAATGTTACGTATTGCTGAACCATACATTGCATGGGGTTATCCAAATTTAAAATCAGTTCGTGAACTTGTTTATAAACGAGGCTTCGGAAAAGTTAATAAACAACGTATACCATTATCTGATAACAGTGTCATCGAAAAATCTCTCGGTATATTATCTAGAATTTTTGTTTATATAGAAAGACATTTTTGTTTTCTGTATTTATTTAGGTAAACAAGATATCATTTGTGCAGAAGATCTTGTTCATGAGATTTTTACTGTTGGAGATAGTTTCAAAAAGGCTTCAAACTTTCTCTGGCCATTTAAACTCAACAATCCAAAAGGTATTTGAAATTAAAAAAAAACATGTTTAATTTTAATTATCTTTTTTTTCTTTGATTGAATAGGTGGATGGCGAAAGAAAGCTAATCACTTCGCTGATGGAGGTGATTTTGGAAATCGTGAACAATATATTAACCGATTGTTACGTAAAATGGTTTAGACGTGTTTCGTTGATTTTTCACGTTCTATACATTTGTTAACAACAGCATGAAAATAAAAACAAAAAGAATAATCGTTATTGTTTTGTTTTTTCTTGTCGATTTAAATACATTCGAAGAAAATAAAACACAAGAAGATAAGAATTGAAAATTTTCATCTATTTAGTATAACAAAACTATTCTAAATAAATTCCAATCAATGAGCACCATTGATGATATGCAAAATAATAATATAATTATGTTTAGACTTCCTATTATCTATGAGCTATATTTAAGATTGAAGATATGCATAAGACATTATGAATGTATTTTGATACCAACGAGTTTTTGTATTGCAGAAAGATAATACTGACACACTATTGATGAACAATAAAAACTTTGAATAAACCTTGGATTCTTCAAGACAATTTCATTCTAATCTTTTATGTTAATTCATGCTAAGAAAGAAACTAGACTCTTCTTGTCTCTACTGATAAAAGATAATCTGGAAACATACGAAACGTCGTAGTAATATCAAATGAATATATCTTATACAAATAGCTAAGAAAAAAATATTGCAAAAATAACGGTAACTTCTAAATCTTTTGTCATATATCTTATTTTACTATTAACATATTTACAGAATAATTCACTGCTAAAAGATTACCAATAGAGGGAATGTTTTGAATATGTACCGAAAAAAGCTCGTCAAATTTCAGAATATGAAAAACGAATAGGCATTTTTAAAAGAGCTTTTATATCTGTGGGTTCTGAAATGAGATACATTCTATCTTTTTTTCACAGAAGATTAATAATCTTTATGATACCATTTTTGTAATTTTATTTATTATTTGTTTGAATAGTAACATGACAAGCAAATATATATCTATAAAGATTTGTCATTCGTCCAGCTCTTGTAATTAACTGATTGTTTTATCATTCATGTAAGTTTAGACCTATTACTGAATGTCTTCATTAGGCCTGTAACAGTTCTATATCAATTCTCATCGCAGGAACTTTTAAGAAGCTCTTTTGATGAAAATTTAATCATTCTTGATATGAATTAATAACTATTCGTTTTGTAGTTGTTACACTTTTTTCTTTCTTTTACATTTTACAATTAAATCTAATATCATGTAAGAGTACGATATTACATTTAGAACTGTACAAATAATGAAATTGATGATTGAAAAGGATGAATAATAAGAACTGAAGTTCTTTTTCTTGTAAAAGTAGAACTAGCATAGGAATTGTTTTTAATAACAATGAATGCAAAACGCTACTATAGGTTGTTGATTGCTTTACTATAATGTACAAAGTTAATGAAAGTTAGACGATATATTGCTCATCTCTATAAAAGGTATGCACTGTAATAAATTGACATAAAAAACTAGCCAAAGAATGCAATAGTTTTATCTAAAAATAAGATCCTACCTTTTACCAAAATTTATCTGTTTGCACAAGGGAAACTCCAAAAGTTTTTTCGCCAACTCTTTTGACAAATAATCAAGGCCTGGTTCTAGTGTATTACGACTTCTAGATTACTATATTTTAATTTAAACTTAAATTATATTTTTATAATCCATAAGAAAATAAGACCAAAACAATAGTTGCTATCTCTTTTAGTTTTAAATTTTCATAAGTATCTAAGATTCTAAGTAAAATTGATAAGAAACATCAGTCAATCAATTAACTTTTGTTTGTTGTTCTATTTTGCACTAGGATATTCAATGAGAAGAAAAAATAATAGATATAAACAAAATAAAATTGATCTTGATACATGTCATTACTTATACATAATAGAAAGTTCTGCAATACCCTTTTTGCTAGTTGAAGACAGATCATTAAAAAAACTGCATTGCATATCAAAATATTTCAAATTTCAATGTATGACTTATGCGTCTTCATCTTGTTCTAATCTTGTCAAACATGGATATAATATTTTTACTCAACAAAAAAGTAATACTTCTTATTATTACTTATTGATTCATCATTTGCATAAGGAGAAAAAATTATTCAATATGTCAGTTGTACTCTAATTATTTCATTTCGACAGTGTAGAATGATTTAAATAGCGTTGCAATAATTCATTTCTTAGTTTATTCTGTTGAATATTCTATAGATTATCAAAATAGAATTACTGGGTTATAAATATGCACATTGAATAATAATTGAGATAGCCATTCAAGCTGTCCCAAAGTCTGAAATCAGTTTACTAGATATGTTACTAATCAAGAGTAATATATGTAGAAATAAAATACAAATAGAATGTGTAGAACTTGATCAAAAGCATGACGATGTTATTGATTTTGATTCAGCGATTGTATTAATTGGTCGATATAATAATGATAAAGTATGAGATAGAATAACTTCAATAGTTTTTTTTTCTATTGAGTATTCTTCTAGCAAATACAATACTATTTCAATCATAATCATTCTTCGCATAATCAGTACAATGATTTATTTTATACATATGGTTTTAAATATCAGACATATTCTGATAAACAACAACAAATATATGTTATTGATCAAATGATTGCTCAATCATATATTTTATATTCTTCATTACCAAAACGATTCAGATCACAATAATTATATTTAATAAATAATAATAATGATGACGATAATATGCAACAGTATTAATGACAGAAATCATCTAAAGATCGATATTTTATCTCTAATAATTTATACTATGAACCATATACAAACGATTGTTTATAATTCACATTCTTACCAACGATTTAAACGTTATTTATATGTTATCAATAAATGGTGATGAAATCGACGATCTTTTAACGATTTTACTACATATACACCGATTAAACAACGAAATTAGTTCTTTTTCATTATTATTGCGCTGTTTGTAAATAAGTTGTGCACATGAAAAGCACATGTGATATTATAAAAAACGATAAAACGAAGGACGTACAAAGGATGAAGAAAAAAGTATGAGAGAACGAAAAGAATAAGACAATGTACAGAACAAGCAATAAATGTGACGCGTGTTCAACTAACTCGATTGTGTAGAAATTATTCGAGCGTATACCACATTATCAATCGATAATATCATATCTTTTTTTATAACAATATTTTAAAAGCAGTTTTTTTTAGTAGCATCTTAATTTCATTTCAAACTTGATATAGATTCAAAGAATTACCTATTGCATTTTATTAAATAAAACAATCTCAATTAGTTGTAATATTTTATTGAAACTAGTCTGTTTGTAGCAATATTGAAAAAATCTACCTGTCGTATCGTAATCAGTAATTTGGAATGCATCCGCAGATGATAAAAATCAATTAACATTTTTTCAAAAATATAAAATTTGAAATAGTGTATATAAATTTTCACAACATAGAGATATTAAGAGATAGAGATTTGTTTGATCATAGCGCTTTCGACTAACGACATCGTCTTCTCATATGGATTCTCTCGAATATACAAAAATACATATAAAAAAACAAATTGAAAGGTTAGATAACATTTCCATCATGTTACTGGTAAATAAAAACTTTTCATGAAATTTTTATTCCTAACACTAATTTTATTAAATTAAAAAAAATGAAACGCTAGAGTAATAATGAAAAATTTTAAAAAATATACTGTCAATTATAGTTTTGGGCAGCCTTGATCGATCGTAATTAGCTGTCTGCTTTTTGTGCCCTAAAAAGACAACAGTATATAGTATTAGTCTGATTAACAATGTATGATATGCGTGCAACTTACTGAGGTTTAAAACTTCATTCAAATATATTTCTTTTCACAAAGAACTAATACGAGTTCATTCATAAAAGATATCTAAGTACAATATAGCTTTCTTTCAGTATTGTGGAACATGATTAAGTGACTAAAAATGGTTCGGTGGTTGGCAATCTTTTCAAAGTTTCAGTGAAGTATTAAGTAGAAAAATAAATAAGATTTCCTACTATTAAAAAGGCCATATATCTCTTCCTGCTCAAAACAGTTCTGTTAGATACAGATACACAAAATGTCCAAGTAAAGTGTAGCAACACTTTCCATCATGCATAGTCTAAAAATTATTTTAGTAGGATGCCATGAACGTCGTTCATACTTAGACTATGATACATATATACATATCTCAAAGTGAGAAAAGAAACGAGTTATAACAATTTACATCATCAGATGCTCGACACGATTGTGTTAAATATTGGAACACAATTCTATTCATGAAAAGTATTAATCGAAATATTTTTTAGCTCTTATCTGAAGGAATGAGTTATATCGCAGATAATATCATTGTGCATGATGTCAATAAAGTTTTATTTGAACCTATTAGGATATAATATCGATTTCGTCGATAAAATCTGATCAGGCACAAATAGGAAAGCTGTGCATTGAACAAGGGAACAGTTACTCACCATTTGTTGCTTTGCAAAGCTCTATCAAAGATAATCAATGAAAGAGAGTAGAGTCAACATCTGAATGATCAAAAGCATACAAATTATGAGTATTATTCACTGATACATGTGTTTAAGGTTTTCTTTAGTAGAACAGTAAGACTTTTAAAAAGTCACTTTTGCATACGATACTCATACAAAAACCACACAAAGTGATAGTATCGATCGATATCGGTTACATTAGCTAGTTTATCATATGATCCAATCAACTATTTCAGAGATGGAACCGGTACCGGCAACCGGGCGCTCCGAACTTCAGACCAGTAACTCTACCGGTATTTACCGTTCTGCCGCTTTTTGTGTCGGTCAACCGATATGTACCGGTACCGGTCGTCAAAAAGTCGAACCAGTTCCATCTCTGTCATCAGTAACACATCATTATTCGTTATTGAATGAAACCTACTCTTATTTCATCATGAGGATGCTTTAATGACCGATGCTTAAAAAATACGAAGCGTCCGAGTATTCGCCAGCACGAGAGAATGAATTCACTTACATAACACCTTCCTGACACTTCTATCTATTCAGCAAAAACAAATCTGCAGTATGACTGTGTTCCATAATAATTAGAATCTTACCAAGTGTTGGACAATATTCTGTTTCTTTTCTTCACTATCACCTTCACTTATACATATATCATGATTTTCTCAGGATGTCTTACCTGAATTTTCAACTATGAACTCCTAAGACTCATCAATACAAACACCTTACATGAACTTATACGAACTCACTATTCTAATATTTTCCTCAATTCCGACCAAACTATTGAAGTCCAATATATGTACATCAGAACCGTGGTCAGCTAACAGTTCAAACAAACATCTTCTTCATAAGAACCTCGAATCTCAAACAAAGATTGTTCTCAACTCAACGATGAGCAGACATATGCATTGAGAATAGTTTAGAGTAAGATATTTTTAAAATATTTTGTTTCATCTGAATTAGTGAAATTTTTGATCTAATGATATGCAGATGAATGAATAGAGAATAGTTTACAGAAGCAAATCTTTAAAATATTTTGTTGAATTGAGAATATTGGCAATGTTGGCTCAATGATACATAGTGACGACGAAAGAGAATAGTTTATATCAAGAGGTTTTTAAAATATTTTGCTGAATTGAGAATAATGGCAATGTTGATTCAACAATGCACTGTCGTGACGAAAGTGAATAGTTATATCAAGACATTTTTAAAATATTTTGCTGAATTGAGAATAAACACAATGTTGGTTCCATGATACATGGTGACGACGAAAGAGAATAGTTTATAAGAAGAGATTTTTAAAATATTTTTCT
>CAJNOI010000099.1:208697-304195 GCA_905250115.1 Adineta steineri
AGATCATACCACGAAACTAGTCATATATTTTGATGAGCTAGAAATAATGATAAGGAATAGGGTAGAATATTGGTACATATATGGTAGATGAATAGATCATAAAAAGAAATTAGTCATATATTTTGATGAGCTAGAAAGAATGATATGAAATAAGTAAGAGCATTACTGTACATATGGTAGATAAATAGATCATAATAAGAAACTAATCATATATTTTGATGAACTAGAAACGATGGTATGGAATAGGGCAGAACGTTAGCACACATATGGTAGATGAATAGATCATACCAAGAAACTAGTAATATATTTTGATGAGCTAGATACAACAATGTGGATTTAATCAGAACACCGACAAAAATACAATTTGAGAATCATTTATATCATGAAATTATTCAAGTATAGTTTTAGATTCGAGGTAAAGACTAAATTTGATTACAATCTTGATCAGTACAGAGCAAACAAATAATTTTAACAAAATCTTTCTTCGAATATTTTGTGACAATCAGTTAGAACCAGTGATTTGATACCAACTTAACATTTGCCACGTACCAAGTGAATGGCTCTAAACAAAATGTCTTCGAATACTATGTGGCTGTTAAGAAAATACACAGATAAACCTATGATTGATACGTACATGCGAAGAGAATGATTCAATTCACGATTGTATCCACATATTTTTCTCACTCAAAAACGAGAATATTGAATTCTCAAAAAGATTATCAGACGTTCAGTCAATGAATATTTTATACCAATACTCTATTCAAATATATTATAAAAATCACAGCAAAGACTTTAAATTAATTAGATAAATGGAAATGCGCAAGAAGCGATTGATTGGAATCACGATTCTATTCAGTTATTGTATTTCTTACACCATATAGATATAATCTATCTAATGTATCTGCCAAATATAATAGATGAACATTTCATATTAATGTTGAATTCACAAATTATCCTCAAATGTAAGTTAGTATATGAATTTATTAATATAACAATAACATGTGGAAAATGAAAAAAATCTAGCATGATTCTATTCAAATATCCTACTTATTGTGATAGAAAATTTAATTGCATCGTGCGATCCATAAAACTCTATGATAACTGACTTTATGCAACAAAACATTGTTTCAGATATAGTTATGAATTTAAAACAAAACTTTAATCAGACAATATAAAAGACCCAGACACAATGGATGAATAGCTACCAGTAGCACGATTCTGTTCAACTACACTGCTTACGAATATTCAACTTGGATTAGGTCTAACATAAAAAACCTAAACACAATGGATGAATAGCTAAGACGAGCACGATTCTGTTCAACTACACTGTTTGCGCATATTCAGCTTGGATTAGGTCTAACATAAATGATGATAACATCATTAATAATAACGCTAATATCGAGGAAACTGTTCAACTATACTGCTTACGCATATTCAGCTTGCGTCAGTTTTGACATAAACGAAGATGACATCATTAATAACAACTCCCAGCTTCAGGATTCAATTCTAATATTGCGCTTCAGAATGTTAGTGCATTGACACATATTTGAATTTCAAAAGTAATAAAAATTTTGATCTATAATTGCCATTACCATAAAGGAACTTATAATGAAGATGGTAAATACCAGATAAACCATAAGCTTGTTCATTATAGAATATATTAAACGATATGGAGTTGTAAATGTAAGCTGTAATAATGAATGGTATAATTGTGCAGTTTTGCTTCGGCTATATATACGTCGAGCTTTAGACACGGAATTATTAAGTAAAAATAGTTTTTTTTAGATGCGTAGATAATATGACGCAAACTGGTTTATTATTAACAGTAAGAAAAACAGATCTAAGTTTATATTTAGAAAGAGATATGTAATTATCTTTTGTTTTCATATATGCGCATGCTCATAAAATCATCACCGAGTGTATTTTTTCGATCGTACAGCGCGAACGGTAATCACCTTTTGTTTACATAGATATGCTCGTATAACGTCATCATATAGTTTTTACTGTTTTACTCGTTAAGCAATAGATATAATTATCCTTTGTTTTCATCAACGTGTCTAAACAACGTGATCATAGAGGAGTAAAATCATATATTTCTTTTCAATATTTTTGAGTAGAGAAGTGACGCATTTTGCTTAGTCATTATTTGCTTGATTCGTACTCATTAATATATCTAAATGTCTATATTTATCATCTAGCGTTACAATAAAAAAAGAAACTGGTAAATTATAGATATAAGAATATCCAAATGATGATATAACGTATGTTAAGTATTAAACTTATTTTAAAACCTTATCGTTTTCTAGGATTTATAAAGCATTATAATTTAATAAAGTGAAAAGTATTTGATTATTTGTATACGAATATTTGTGAACAGAGTTTTCGTGATGAAGACGAATCTTAATTCGACAATAATCCTCGTCCAATGATATAAGATTATTTCTCAATATGAATTGAGTACTGTTGTGTCCAAAAATCACGTATTCATCTATTCATAAATACATCGTTCTACTTCCGATTCAATAATGATAAAAATCAAAGTTTATATCTATTCTTATGATGCCGTGAATGATTACAAAGAGAATCGAATATTGATGACATCTATATACACTAACATGATTAAAAAGGTTTAGGAAGAACGCAATGGTAATCAGACACGGTTGAGAGGGTATAATATAAAAATTTCAATCGAAAATAAAACAAATAAATAAGAAAAAACTTTATTTTAACTGATTTAAGAATAATTATTAGTTCAAACTTATACAATTTCTGATCATTGAAAAAATACAATCATGAAAATTTCAACCAATTAAGATGTTGTGAGTATGATGAGAGTATCAACAAGTCCCTGTTGATAAATAAGTGTTAATGACCTTTTTTCATCTCGTTCTTTTTTGTGGAATACCAGAATGGTATATCATTATTTTTGATTAGTTTTTTGAGAGATAACTATATTTATTTAAAAATTCTTTAAACTATATTTCTATGTTAACGATATCTTATGCAGAAATATACCGAAATCATTTTGAATGAATAAAGCACATATAACAAATAACAATAAAAGAAAAAGAGATATCAGTGGTTTCCGAAACACGAGGAAAGTCATTAATATTACCTTCGTGTCGTTCAAGAACTTTTTTAATTGGCCTATCTAATGACGGATTTGGATGATCAACATAAAATTTTTAAAAATAAATAAATGAAAACAAAGTATTAAGTTAACTTAATAGCTAAAATCTTACTTGAACTTCTTCAACTCGTTCTTTCGTAACAAAGTGACTTGGTGAATGCTAAAAGTGTAGAAAAAATCTTAGTTTATTATTACGCCTAGTCTTTATATCTATGTCAGTTGCCATTTCTGTAAGCTTTTTCATTACCCAATTCTACGTTTGATAAATAAACTTAACGACAACTTAATAATACACTTGAGAAAAGTTTCACTAGTAATCAGGCACGCTATTACTACTATTTACAACTCTCATATTCTATCTCTAAACACTTGTATTGATTAGTTTATAATACAAAACTGATATAAATCATATTTGTAGTTGAGTTTATTTTTTAGTTCATAAAACTGCAAAACATTTATTTTAATAATCAAAAAAGTCGAAAAAAGAAAAAAAACTCAGCCTAGCCCTATTGATTCACAGAAAAACGTAATAATACACATCCAAAACACGCATATACATATATGTAAAATCATTAAATTAATCAGAAGAAAAAAAACCGGAAGAAAGTTTAATATTGATTTAAATAAAAGTAGCTTTGCGTAAAAGATTATGAAGAAGAGATTTTTTTTGTACATCTTGTTGTTGTGTTGTTGGTGATTTAACAATAACAACACGTTGTGTTGTTCCATTTGTTGATGTTCGTTTTGCTTCTGATGATAAATTAGCAGCACGTTCTTGTAAACGTCTAAAATTTCATTATTTAATATATTATCAAAATTTATTAAAATTTTTACTTTGTCAAATCTTCAATATCAACAAGTATTGAATCTTGTTCCATACTTAAAGAATCTCTATCCATTAGAAGTTTAACTAATTCTTCATTGTAACCTTAAATCGAATAATAAGTTTCCTTTTATTGGGAAAAAAACGGAAAACATACTTTCGATTTGACAATGTAAATCATTCACAATAATCTGTAATTGTCCAATATTCATATCTTCAAGTATTCGAAGTGATAATGGTTTATCACCATTAGTATTAATACCAATCTTTAATAAATACAAGAAGAAATTTCATATGACGAAAAGAATTATTTAACATACAATATCATAAAGTGGAGATTTTTTCTTTTTTAAAACTCGTCGTTCGATTTGTACTTGCATTCGAGCCATTTTTGCACCAAGTACAAGAGCGACTTTAGCTTCTTCCTTTAAAAACAAAAGAAAATCAAATAAGAAAAAATGTTTATTTTATTTTACTTTTAATCTTTGTTGTTTAGTAAGAATATCTTCATCATTATTTGCTGTTGCCGATGAAATAATTTCATCTGTTTTTGAATTTTTCAATCTTGTTTTTGAATTTGTTGAAACCTTGAAAACAAAAAATATCATTTAAAATAACGAAAAAACTAAACTTTCTTACCACATCATTATCAGACGATTCATTTGCTTGATGATGTTCGTTAACAAAACATATTTGTAAATTTGAGCCTGTAAAATCATAAGTATTCTCACTTGTACTATTTGCCATCGGAAATCGCAATTAATAAGATGGATAAAAAAGGATTCCTATTTTCCTGTCTATTTACAAACGAACAAAACAGTAGGAAATATCCTAAGACAAATGTTCCTTTCTTTTTTTTTCCCTATACCACATGTCTATCTATCTCCCGCCTTTCTAAGTGTCATTCACTTTCTATGTAAAGACTAATCATGATTGATGACATCGTCTTCATTACGACCGATGTATTAAAGGTGTCGATAGATATATTATTAACTTTACTCTAATTTCATTTTTTTTTACCTTGTCGACGTCGATGTGATGTTGTGATCATTGTTTTTTTTATATAATCTGATGTATAATAATCTTCATTTTCACCTTCAGATTCATTTCCCGCTGCTAATTTGCGTCGAATTTCATCACGATCATTTAATCGAGCCTTTGATAAAAAATAAAAAAGAATTTATCAGAGTCGCATGTTTCTACTTATCGAACAGCATGACGGAATAAAACAACGACCTTCTCTCTATATCGCTTACATGCAAACACTCATGCCACTTCCAATTTACCATAATTTTTAGTTATCACTCGGTTTGCGATCAAACACTATAGTCTAAGTAAGGCGTTCTTGTTTGTATACGTTTTATTAATCGGAATTTTTTTTGGTGCGGAAAATAAGAACGGGAAAAAAGAAAGAGAAAAAAAGACTTTTCTTTCTTTTTGTTTCATCATCATTATTCTAATATTATCGGCATCATTATTATTATTATTATTATTATTATTAATATTATTTTTGTTGTTGTTCTTGTTGCTGTAGGCCTAAGTACAAGACAACGATCAAAAAAAAACCCGGCACTACAATAATGGCGTAAAAAACAACAGCAGAGTCGACTGATTTTTGTTGATTACTAGCGGTTATTATCAAAAGAAATATACTGTATGACACCTTCTGTGTTTTATCTTGTCATTTAAAGATAATATGACACATTTATAGGTCTTGTATAGTAAATATCGAGAGATATATTCTATTTCGGTATGGAAAAATTATTTGCCAAATCTCAAGAGTAATCAAACATATAAAAACATAGATAGTAAGTATCCTTGTATTATTCGCTAAATGTTGGTGGAATGTTTCTTCCTACACATCGAACTAATTTTTTATTGTCTAGAGATTTTATTTTGATTGATTACCTTAGAAATGAATCGATTAACTTACTTTTAATTCTAGACGGATATTGTTTAAATTATACTCAAATTTTATTTCATTATTATACAAATAATAAGTGTATAGATCCATAATAATAAACAAAAAGAACACCTTTTTTTCTTTGTTCTAATTTTATTTTACGACTAATTATAAAAAGAATGAACAAGTTGAATGTAAGTAAAACAGAAGAAGGAAAAAAAGAAGAAGAAAAGAAGCAGAAGAAACTAAGAGAATTATATTTCTAATAAAGTGCTGCTAACAACATTATTAAGAAACAGAAAGAGAGAACAGAAAAAAAAGATGATTATGAAATTTATATTACTACTAACTGCTTTTTTGCATAATATGTAACATAGTATATGTCTTTTTTCCATTTTTTTTTTGAAAGTAAAGAACGAGAAATACAATGACTAACACGTACATGTACGCGTTAAAATGAGTTTTGTTGACAATGAAAACTTCATTACTATTAAATAGATAGCTTCGGGTGTTCTTATTTGAAAATGTTAAATATATTAGTATTATTATAAATTTCAAAATAGTTACATAAAGACTAAATCTTTTTCTTTCGCTAATCGATTCTTATCTTATTTATTCAAGTATACTTTATGTCTATTAAGATTAATGTATCTTAGATGAGATGATGATACTTGATTGTTCTTTTATTCGAGAAAATCTATAGGATTTCAGAATAAATGATTCTCTTCATTAGTATTGAATTCTTATTCATAAGAAATTAGTTATGATTATATTGTTACTTGAAGTAAATGAAACTTCAACGACAGATTATAATTGTCTAAAACGTGTATTTATGCTTAGAATAGAAAATTTTCTATAAGAATGGCATGTCAAAAATTAGTATGAATTATCTAGAAAATTAAATCAAAAATCGACTTGTTTTTATGAACATTGAATCTAATATTCGCTTATTTGTTTCATAAGAATCATCAAGGTTTATTAACAATGTCCTTGGAGTAGTTGTAGGAAGTACGGAAATTATGTTACTTCCTTTCTATAACAAGTATAATAGTATTGCTTTCATGTGATTAGAATAGATAACGAATTTAAATCATGCCGCTATTCTTTGTATCAATCGTAGAATATTTGATTAAAAAAAATAAACTTTCATCATAGTTCAGCAATAGAAATACTCTCAAAGATCTATAAGATTAGATTCGTTGAGAAGCCGTAGGGAAATTTACATGAAAATTCCATAGGTAAATCTGTTATATGTATTCTCTATCGACAATCAGATTCCTAAACTCACAATAATATTATATTTACTCAAAAATTCATTAAAATAATATGAAATAAAATTTCTATCAATAATTTAGGTAGTTATTTTTAAAGTTCATACCGATTTAAGTTAGATAATCTTTGATACTATTAACATCAAAAGATAACACAATTCTTTTTCTGCACGTACTCTTCCAATGTCAAATTCAATTCTAAATTGTTCATCCAAAAAAATGTTTAATTAACATACGATTAGAGGTGTAAGCCGTGCGGCTGAGCAGTCGCCGCCGATGGTACTCGAAATTTTCAAACCTACGCCACCGAACATTTAAAAAAAATTTAAAACGTGGCGCCGCCGCTAATTACCCTACCGGCTTACACCTCTATTCACAATTGTAAACTATTCTTTTTTTCTTAATCCAATATGATTGAGAGAGAAAAAAATACCTTATCGTATCGTTCTCGTTCAATTTGTGCTTGTTTAAGTTGTTTCTCGAGATTTTCCCAATCAACTTGTGGTAATAAACTTTCGTTTGTATATAATAAATCTGTATCATCAGGTTCATGATTGATTTCATTAGTATTATTTTGAGTAGATACATCTTGTCCTACAAGATCATCATTAGTTTGACTAAATAATAAGAGAAATAATATATGATTTTTTTTTCATTTTCGTTTTTTAAATTACTTATTTGTTTCTTTAATTCGATTGGGAAATAATCGTGATGAAAATGATGTACTTGTTGGTAAAGGTCTAGTTAAATCATCATCTCCGGTTATATTTGAAGTACCAAATGTTCGTACAACATCAGCAGCAAGATTTGATAATTTTTGTTTAATATCATTAGCAAATGTATGATTAATCTTAGATGGTAATATTCGATGTTGACGAAGTTGAATATCTTCATCCTCACTTGAAGATGATGAGGACGATGATGATGATGATGAAGATGATTTATCATAAATATCTCGTGAATTGGTATCATCTAATTCGAATTCATCATCAAAATCTGGATCTTCAGCTGGTGAAAAAACAGGTTTCATTCGTTTGAGAGGTGCTAAAGGTTTTGATAATGACTCCTTAGAAAACAAAAAAAAAACAAATTAGAATTGATTTTTATTTATATTAATATATATTAATTTACATGATTAGATGGTTGTAATTCAGATTTAATTATCTGACGTGTTGTACTAACATTTTGACTACTATTACGAATTAATTGTTGAGCTAAATTTAAATAATTAATTTTTTTAACACGTTTTGTAAATGCTTCTTCTGTTTCATTTTCATCACGTGAAATATGATGATCTTTTATGAATTGATTAAGATTTGTTGTTGTTGATAAATCAGCTTTTTGTAAATAATCATGAAGAAAATCAGAAGATGTTGAAGGAACTTTATCTTCTTCGGTAAGAATTTCATTGGATTTTAACATGATTTACTTTCGAACAACAATCAATTATCAATCAATATATTTCTCTATATATATATACACAAGATTGTAGTGTGTGTTGATCTTGATTTAAATGTGTAGAATGGCTTCTTTTTTTCGACCAATCTGGTGATGTACGACGCTACAATCGATGCACTTATCTATATAGTCAATGATATATGAGATAAACTCTTAGGCTTGAATAAAGTTGAGTCTCGTATAAATTGACAAACTAAATATCTAAAAAAAAACTTAAATTTAGTCTCTAGTTTTTGAAAATATATTCATCAATAGTGTCATATCTGATTAAATACCACAAGTATTGATACAAATCTCTATCAAGCAATAATTAAATAATAAATCATATATAACTATGCAAAAATCGAAACATTTTTTAAATTTTAATTCTAATCTAATGATTGATCTACTCATAGACATATTTTTCTCCAAACTAAACTATTATTCTTATAATCATTACAAAACTAAATGTCGATTAGTTTATAAATGTATTTTTTGCTGTGTATATAAATGTCACAGAATAGTAATGGTTAATGTCAACTATTATATTTTTTATCAATGTATGTCATCTGGTTCCATCTGATATCATTATATATCATCGGATTTTGTATGGGTATTATTTTAACAGTGATTACCTATCATCAGAATAGTATATTAGAAGATATTCATTTAAATAGAACTGTGAATCAAATATTATTCTCATCACTATGGAATAATTCTTGGGATAGGTAGTTTATCTTAGATGTCTATGAATAGTTATTATATTCTTGTTTGATATAGTTTAAAACAAGAAAATAATTGGTCTCGTCATCTTTATTTAATTCGTCATGGAAAATATTTTCAAAATGCTAAGAATATCAAGAAAATGAAATTAACTTCATTAGGTAAAGAACAAATAACATATACCGGAAAATATTTAAATGAAATGAATATAAAATTTGATCGTCTTATTCATTCGGGTATGATTCGTGCATTACAAAGTGCAATAATAATTAATCAACAATTAAATTATCCACTTAAATTAATCGAAGATAAAAATTTAGCTGAAGGTTTACCTGTTCTACCAAGTCCTTATGTTAATCTAACCCAACGGCAAATTAATGTAAAATAATAATTGTAAAAGCTTGTATTTTTTCTAAGAATATAATATTTATAGTCTTATAGTCATAAACAAAGAATGGATGAAGCTTTCCGAACTTATTTTCATCGAGCCTATTATAAACAATATAAAGATACACATGATATTATTGTATTTCATGCAAATGTATTACGATACTTTATTTGCAAGTAAGTTATCTAATATAGTTTATTATTAATAATCTGTTATTCTATTAGAGTAATGCAGTTTCCTATTGCATTCTGGTTAAATATAGAATTAAATCATGGTTCGATTACACATATAACTATATTAAGTAATGGAAATGTTATTTTACAAAAAGTTGGTGATAGTGGATTTATTCCATCAAATAAATTGACAGTTTAATTATTGTAATGTGATTTTATTCTCTGACATCTTTATCAATTATCTAAAATATGGTTATATACACATATTTGTGATTTTTAGTAATATAAATATATATCTTTCTTTTTCCTAATCGATCATGATCTGTCATTTTCAATATTCTTTGATCATCTACTTGAACTAATCTAGTAGGAAGTATAGAATATTGATTGGTTATCATCGAATTACTATTCGATATTAGTATCATTAAAAATGAAACCATAGGGATGTATATAGATAAACATAAACTGTAGGAAATTTAATTAGGTAAATTAATTCAAACGTATTGAAATGATTTTCTTGTTTTTAAACAAACAAATTAAAAGTGAAACTACTAAACATTTTTCTACAACTTTTGTGGAAATTGATGCGATGCTGCTATGTATTACCAATGTATAAATGATATACGATGAAGCGAAACGTTTGATGTTCATGCCTTATTGTTCAATCGGATAAGCAACAGCGCCATCTCATATCGTTTTGAACATATTGAACATTTTTTTAAATCTTCAAAATCTAATATTATTTAATAGAAAAGATATAATTTCAAGATCAAATTTGAAAATTTAGCTCATTATTATTAATATTCGACTGAAATCCATCTATCGTATTAATAACACTGACCAATGGTCAACTCCGTTGAGATGATAGCCATATTTGTTTGTTTGTACTCGCACATGATCATTATCATTTGACTTTTACTATCCCCTATTTAATATATTCTCTAATAAATATTTTCAATATTCCTTTAAATTTAATTTGAACCGTCAGTTGATAATGTTTATTCAACTGTTGGTTACATGTATTTGTCTTGTAATTGTTGTTCAATCAACAGTAACAAATAGTTCAAAAGATCAACCTCTTGGTGCTTTGACATTACCTAAACAAGCATCAGTTTATGATGATTATGATTTAAATGATCAAAAAACATTAGGAAATAATGCTGAAGGTAGTGGTGGTGCAGCAAGTCTTGATGAATATGCTGATGATGATGAAGAAGAACAACTATCAAAAGTTACTGCTAATCGTAATAGTAGTACAACAATAATGACTACTACACGAACAACAACTATGGCAATATTAACAACAACATCAACAACAACAACGACATCAACTACTACTACTACTAGTACTACTACATATTCAACAACTACAACAATCTTAATCAATAAATGGTCAAAAACTACATTTAATTATGACCAACCGAAAAAGAAAAGTCCAAGTAGTACAACATCATCATCACCATCACCACCCTATAATGATATAGATGCAAGTGAATTTAAAGATGATCATGAAGAATATGCTGATGAACTTGAAGATGATGCTTATTACAATGAACCAACATTATCAAACAAAGTTTCTAGTACTTCATTTACACCACCTCCATATCCAATGCTAACAACTCGTCAGTCATTAACTACGAATCAGACAAGACCTATATGGACAATTTTTAGTTTTCTAACACGTCCACCGATTGCAATAGGTATTCTTGCTGGTAAGTCATTTGTATATATGTAAATAAAAGAAAAGAAATTCTTTTTTAGGTTTAGCCGTAGGTATTTTAACATCTATTATTCTTCTTATTTGTATTATTCGACGTTATCATAAACGTGAAAAATCTCATTCATCATATACAACAGGTTTACTTTATCCAAATCAATATGGTTATTCAAAATCACCACAAGAATTTTATGCTTAAAACACATTAACTTTTAATGAATTTTTACATGAATTTTCTTATCTTTGTGTTGTTGTTTTGTTCAGTAGCTACTATTAAATATTATCAAGCTCAATTTTATGTGTATGTCATTTCTGTAATATGAATTTATATTTGTGTGTGTGCATGTGTGTATCAGGTTGATAAAGATATCTCATTTTGTTCCTTTGCTTATAAATGTAGAATAAATAAAATATTCAAGTGTCTTGTCTTATATTAATATATTCTTTGTTTATTTTCATGAGACATTACAATAGTTTCACTCGATAATGAAGAGTTTATTGTTGATGTTGATGATGCTATTTCAATTTCAGTCATTGAAGATTGAATAAATGAAGTTGACGAATCATTATTATCAATAATACTATAAAATGTAAGATCAGTTTCATCATCAGAATATGAAGTCTTTTGTTGATGATATGATTGAAAAAAATTATTTTGACGATTCGAATTCATATTTATATTTTCAATTGGTGCAATTTCATTGAATCGTGTTGAATATTTATCTAAATTACCTAACAGCGATAAAACAAAAGCCATATAAATGTGTGGTAGATTATCAAGTATTCTAACCACACATCTTTTCATTGTTTAACAATTGTAAGATAACAGCTTAAATGGCCGTGAGTAAGGTCACAGATCTAGACAATAAATAATTAAATATTCTTTTTTTGGGTATGTTATTTTATCCGTAATCGAAATAATTTCCTCAAGATCTTAAAATGATTTTATAATGAAAAATCTGCATACCACTTGGGGTAACACTTGATATATCTTGTTGTTTTTTCCGTCTATTAATTAAATCTATAAATTTTTCACGATTTTTCATTTTAAAAAATTGTCCCGATAGAATAATATAAAGACAGACTATTGTTACAATAAGTAAAATAAGTACCAATGGAATAATGGCACCTGCGGTTATATTTTCTCTCTTTGAAGATGTTCCATTAACAACATATGTTATTGTCGTTGTTATAAATTCATTTGTTGAAGAACTTTTAATTGATGATATTATTAATTCTGATTGATTAATAATGCTTAAAGGCATATCAAAATCATTGGTTGTTAATTCAAAATTTTTTTTTAATTGTATATTTTGACAAGTTTCATAGTCTTTAGCACATAGTTGACGATAATTTTCAGTTTGTAAATGTATCAATGATTGATCTAATTTAAAATCAGATGATGATTGATCATTACATTTACCTTGTTGTTCTAAATAATTAGATTGACAATATTGAAAATGAATTTTTTCTAAAGGTACATATACAAAAGAACAATCGCAATGAATATTTGTATTCAATTCAATTGCAAATAATTTTTTTGATTGAAATAAATTATCAAAAAGACATAAAGGTAAATGAAAATTTTCATCACATATTATAATTGTAAGTTGATTTCGTGTTGTTAATGATCGAATCCATTGATCATTATTTTTTTCAAATAATTTATTTTCACCATTTAATATCAATGTACGTAGTCGTCGTAGATGAAAGAAGAATGTTCGAGGTAATTGTAAGATTTTATTATGAGATATATCAAGAAAAATTAATTTTGAACTTGATAAAATTGTTGTTTGATTAAATTGAAGACGATTTTGATTTATAAGAAGAATTTCTATGGATGATTGAGAAAAACAAGACGGAATATATTCAATTTTATTTTTTGTTAATATTAATTGAATTATTGTTGATATTTGAAAAATTTTACAAGATAATATTGAAAGAAAATTTGAACTTAAATCTATGATAAGATTTTGATGGTCAGTTATTTGAAGAAATTCTATTAAATTCAATGGTATCTCATAAAGACTAGCATTTCGACATGCAACATGATAACCTTTGAAAAAAAAAATTCTAAAAGAATGAAAAAAACATTTTTTTACCATCGAATGCAGAATAGCATTGACAGAATATTGGGCAAGTGTCTAAGTATCAATATATAGTTTTATTTATTTAAAAATAAATAGATTTACTAGTATTAGAAAATTGGATAAGTATCAGAAGGATTAATAGTAACATTATGATTCATTTGCAATAGAATCGATTTAACTTGGCGGTAAGCTTTACATGAAAACAAACATAATAAATCTCTAATCTTTTTTTCTGGTGATTCCTTTAAAAGAAGGTGTGATATACGTGAAGTTCATTATGTTAAAAATTCATTTCTATAGATCTCTTTGTTGTGATAACTTTTAAATTCTATTTTTGATCAAAGAAGCTGTGCTTATACTATTGATTTATATTACATCATTATGCAAAATCGTAATTATCATGTTAAGTAAACTTCTTTTGTTCGTCAACATTGAACTTAAAAATGGCTTCTGCATACGAATTTTCAATACTCTTTTTTTTGTAAGCGTCAATATATATTCTTTTATGGTAATTTTAAATCAATCTATAATCACCTTTTCATAGTTTCTTTCGAAGCGTATTCGTTTTTTTTCTTATCTATAATGTGTTATTTTATTAATTCATTAGTAGAGAAAAAAATTACAGACTGATGCACTCTTGATCTACTTCCGTTTTCATTCAGGAAGTGTGCCGTTTCCTTTGTTTATAATAGAAGATTTTAAAGATATTCAAAAAATTTTTTTCTTCCTCATTAGTATTTATACGAAATCTTCTCATAGATTTAAAATGTATAAAATAAACAATTGAAACGTAGTAATAATAACAATGATCAAATTGAAAACTTTCTTTTTATAAAACGTGAACTCTATAAGAGAGAAAGGTCAACCACTCTATCAGCTGTTTCGTTCTTTTGCTCGTGATCATAGTTGACTTTCTTCTCTCTCTCCCTCGCTCTTTTCTTTTTCATATTGTTCATAGCTACTTGTAAGATGATGGCAGAAAAAGCGAGAGAGAGAGAGAGAAACCGCGCGTGCGCGAAGAAAGAAAAACAGACATGCATCTTGTCGGTGTCTATCATTAGTAGACAGAAGAAATGTGTCACTATAGCCACGATGATTTTCATGTTAATTTATCGAGTGCATTTAATTATGTGGATAGAGAAAAAAATAAAATAAAAGTAGGATTTGTCATCGATTCTAATTCTTCAGCATCATTATCTATCTTTCTCATGATCAAACAATAATGATGTAATCAACCATTTGTATCTGCTAATCTTTTTTTTTCATCATACATTCATACATTAGAGATATATTTTTAAGATTAGAAGAGTACATCCTAGTTTATCGAACATCCTTGATAATAAAAGAAAAAAAGCAAGCAAGCAAGAAAGATATCTATATTTTGTTCTTTAGATTATGATAAAAAACACAACAAATCGTACAATGTTAGGTGAATATTGTGAATTACGATTACCTATACATTATGAATTACAGTGGTTAATTGCTTATATATCACTTGCATTTGTTGGATTATTTTATGCAATATTTGGTAAAAAAATTGTTTTCATTTTTTCTCTTCAACAAATTTCGTTTAGGTTATCGTTTATGGCGTTTAACAATGTTTATAACATCATTTAGTCTTGGTACACTTCTTCTTTATATTATTCTATCAACACAACCAACCATGACTGAACCACAATTAATTGGTGTATCTTGTTCAATTGCATTATTATTTGGTTTAATAAATATATTATTACAATATGTTGGATTATTTATTAATGGTTTTACGTTTGGTTTAATACTTTCAATAATTACATTTATTATTTGGGATATAAAACATCGTGCTAATGGTATTACAACATCATTCTGGTTAATTATTGGTCTTATTTTAATGTTAGGTCTATTATGTGCTATATTAACATTACGTTTTCAAAAATTTATGCTTATTATCACATCATCATGTTTAGGTGGAGTTTGTCATGTACTTGTATTAGATTATTTCCTTCAATTATCTATTTTACTTCGTTTTATACATAAACGTCTTTTATTTGAATTAACATCGACATTATGTATTCGTCATTGGATTATTGTATTTATATTACCGATTGTTATGTTATTTGGTATTGTTATACAATATTCATGTACAGGGAAAGATTATGATCATCGAGATTCATGGCATAGAGGTATGAAGAATATTATCCAGCTGTCACTATCAGCTCATTTAACCATATTTAATTACATTAGTTAGGGTACATTTCACAAGAGAATCGATTCTTTTTATCATCGAAAGAATATACTGACCTTGAACTCTTTCCTATAGTCGGACATACATGTACGCTTATCCTAAGGGAATGTATATAAGATAATATAGTAATATTGTGAACGACTAATTATTCTTCCATTGATGTGAAGAAAACATTTGATGAGATACAAGTAGATTTGTTGAGAAAGTAAAATTATTTTATACGAACGAAATAATTCTTTATTCGCTATATGGTTAAACATAAAGAAATTTTTGTTTTGTTTTAGTTATTAGTGCTGGTAAAAAACGATATAAATCAGCAAATTTAAATAAAATTCGTCGACATTATGAACAAGATACACTTCGAAAACAGATTATTCCTGATGAAAGTAATCGTTTTAGATATTTGTATCAAATACGACGAGCAAATGGTGATGCACTATCATCGGTAAATTTGTTTTCTTTTCTATAATAATACAATTTTCTTAAACGATATAATTTGTCACTATTAATCTGTATATATATATACATATTTGACCTTACATTTGTCTGACAACTAATCATTGAATCTCAATGAATTAGTATTCGAATTGTTCATACATTAGTCGTTTCTTTTGAAATAAAAAAAAAGATCAGGTCAAGGATAGAAATCTCTTATGTAAATACTTCCGAAGATGAACGATTAAGTTATACATATGACGTTGAATCATTGAAACAATATGTGAGGATAAATAACACAGTAGGTGTTTATATATGATGTAACTGTTTAAATGATACAGATAAATATAGTTTAGCGTAACATATCTATATGTTTATCTGATGATAATCATTAATCTATTATTACAGGACTTCATACAAAACGTACGACAACAAAGTTCAACTGTGGTACGCATGACTAACAATAACAATAATAATAATAATAATAATAATAATCCGAGTTCAATAAATACAACTGGAAAAGCATCAACAAGAAAAGATACCGACAGTACAACAACAACATTAACTCATTTAATCTAATGATAATATTGATTTTGATAGTTAAAATTAATTATGTATTATGTTTTCCTTGTTTTTTTTTGTCTTGTAATTAGATTTCTTTGATGTAATAATACTCAGGAATTATCTTTATTTTATTATATATCAATATTTGACACAATGAAATAAATCAAAGGTGTAGATGTGAATATAGTTACATATGGATATTTTTATTCATATTACACCAACATTCATTTTGTCAACAGATAGTTCAATAATATTTTATTCAAATCTTTCTGTAAGTCTTGACATGCTTAAATAATGATGCTTAAAAAGCTCAATAGCAGGTCATGTACATGCTGATTCAACTATTATTAATGGTCATTCATGAATTTTATACTTTTTTTTATTAATAAACAATGTGTATATGTTTATTGATATATCACAGATACATAGTTCTCATCATACGAATTGCTTGTCAAATCTAATGTTGTAAACGTGATTATGTATGCTTTTTTTCACAATTATTTATAAAATTATCGTGTGAACAACCATATATAGACTTTATCATTGACTATAATCATATAAATTACATCATCTAACAGTTTATGACAACCGACACATAAAGAATGATTATAAGTGGTTATTTAGGATACTACAAAAAAAATGATGTAGTCATCGTACATGATAAAATATCTGTAAAGGATAACTGAAAGCGATCGGGTCGTGCATATTTGATTTGTTTTTTACCATTTGTATTTTTTCTCTTAGATGAGTAGAAGAGAAGAGAGAATAGGAAACGAAAAAAACAACAGAAGGAATAGAGAAGTAATTGTAATAATCTTGATATGAAACGAAGGAAGAGAAATAAAAAAAGAAATATCTACATTTTTATTTTCATTTCGATTTTACTCTTATTTCTTTCTATAACCTTTACTCATGTTTCATGCTGGCATATCGATTCTCTGCTCAGTTTACTCTTTTCTTGTTACATTTGAATAAAAATTTTGGTGTTTTATTTTTAATATGTCTATTGTGTTATTACTACTGTATTGTGGGATGCTCCATAGCTTCTTTCGGGCCGTCATGATCATAAGGCGACATTACAAATTTATTATCAACTTGATTTGAACTGTTTCATAGAATAGTGAATAGCTATTTAAACATGCAAAAAAAAGATTGAACTGTATTTTGTCATCTAAATTAGTGTAAAATCTGTTGAATTCTAATGAATTATATAAATCTTTTCTACAATTTATTTATCGATGATACTCAAGAGGATAGTGTACTGATTGGTTTGCAATTCGTCAGATTTGAGGATGTAAAACTGGGCATAGGCAGTGAAAAGAATGCTTATATTCACTCTCTCAAAATGGTATCGAAGATATTATATAATCCTTTTTTCGGATTAATTTGTTTGAGTGAAATGATAATATACTGTTAACAAGACCAATGTAAGAGTGTCAATGTGGATGAAATAGAGTATCAACAATCATATCCATACGCTCAAGATGTAATTAGACGCAAATACATCTCTCTTATGATAATAAACACTTCGTTATTCTCGTTTATCGTTATCTGTATTCCCCAACAATAAGGAAGAAAAAGAAAAAGTAGAAATCTTTTTTTAATAGCGATAAACATTATTCAGAGCTTTGAATCATTCTTTCTGAAGATATTTCTATTATTCTCACCGAAATTCGAAATCTCTCTGCAATTGGGCATATTTAAAATAAGCGGAAGCACGTGGAAGATTACAAACAATTAGTCATACTAATTCATTTCTTACAAATTTTGTCGTTACTCGCAACGAATTTCGTCTTCCTTTCACAAAAGTATATATATGCAAATAAAGGGCGGTAGATATTTTTAACTTTCTCATATTGGCAAACACTTTTTTCCTATCTCTGATTCATATTTCGTATATAAATAGAGATATCTCATCTCTTTTACAATCGCCTCTCAAGATGACTTATACGTAATTACAAGACCTAATGAGTTTTTGATACATTCTTTCAAATTTTATCATTTTGTTCTGTTTTTTTAAAGATTATTGTTTTGGAGAAAAGTGTGCGCTGACTCAGTACCTCTTGGAAAGAAACATGGATTGCAGACGTAAAAGCCCAAGAAATTCATCTATGCAAACCGTCATGAATAAAACAGATTCATCTTTTGATAAGCGTGATTTCTTGTTTTCTGATATGTCTACGTGTATACGTAAACAAATCCAATTAGATAAAGTTGCTCAATATAGTACAACAGATATGCGTACAGCGGATAAGATCTCCGAATTTATTGCAAACTTAAATGGATTAGAAAAGGATAGGATTGTTATTACCGATGGAACAGCATGTGTTGGTGGTAATACAAGTTCATTTTGCAAGAAGTTTAAGCATGTTCAAGCCATTGAATTGAATAAAACACGCTATAATATGTTGAGAAATAATTTGAAAATATTAAAACATGAGAATGTAATATGCTATCATGGAGATTATCTTGAATACTTGCCTAGTTTACAGCAAGATGCTGTATTTCTTGATCCACCATGGGGTGGACCTACTTATAAGGATCAAGTAGAAGTTGAATTATTTATTGGAAGAGTTCCATTACATGAAGTATGTGAACAATTAAAATTGAGAACAAAATATATTGTAATAAAAGCACCGCAAAATTTCAATTGTCGAAAATTTCAAGAAAAAGTTAGTGGATCTTGTCAAGTCTATTATGAATTTCGTAAAATGTTGTTAGTGGTAATAGATTTTTGTCATTTGGGTAAGTTAAAGCAAAACAAGTGTACAGCTGCCCATATGAATGCATATAAAAATCAGTATTTGAATCATTCTTCTCTCTTTAGAAGCACAGAAAAAGCAAATAACTAATTCAAATGATCAATAAACAACAAATCCATCTAGTGTTGCAGCTACAGCAATTGCGCTTGTTATTGATTATTACAATGATTATGAAATTGATAATGCTTGTGCGTATGCTAATAGGTGCGCTTATGATGTGGCTCTTAAAACTGCTACTCATGCTATTCTCCATGGCTATGATCCTGTTGATGCTGCCTGTCATGCTGCTGTTGCTGCATATTTGGATGCGTGTATAAATTTTAAAATGGCTACTGCTGCTCACGATTCTAATGCCGCACCTGAATATCTTAATTTTATTGATAATTATGATTATTATGATGATGATGGTGATGAGAATCTCTTCGATGCTGCAGCTGTAGCTCCTATAGATCAGGATGACTTTTAATTTTGATGTCCAGATATTAATTCAGAGTTTGTCTTCCGGTTATGATTATATATTACTGATAACAATGAGATATGTTTTCGTTATCGCTAATCCTTGTCAACAAGATGCCGGTGTAGATAGAGTATATAAACACCAAATCCACACCAATACTCTATTTCAGTATATTGATATTTAGCTAAATACATAATCGATCACATTTTGTTGCACATAAATCTGATCATGACATTTGTTTATATTACGTAAGAAATAAAAACTGATGATAGAGATAAAATTTTCATTTGATTTACCATTTTCATGATCGATTTTCATATATCCTCCTATATATTCTTGGTATCATATATGAATTCTAGTATGTATCCTTTCATGAAGATTCGCCGTGATTGATAATTCTCATGAATTTGTCTATACATCGTTTTACGAAGAAGAGACTATTACCTGATTATTACTACTCAAAACTTCAACAATATTTATCTAATAAAATTGTAGTCTATTTTCTTCTAAAAACAGTTTTTGTTCAAATATCATTAGAGAACTGTATAAGATATTTGAACTTAGTACAGTCAGCTGATAGTAAGCTTAACAGACGATCGTATCAAATTGGAAATAAAAGCATTTGTAAAAAAAAACAATTTCAACATCTGTTTATTGTTCATGAGAAAGGAATCATCATCACGAAATGCCATAATGATACAAAACACCAATACAAAAAAAAACAGTTAATTACTCAAACGAAGTACTTGTTCGGTCTGTTGAACAGCGGATTAATTACATCTGTATACTGTTGAACTTCATACGCAAGAACAATAGTATTATGCAACATAAGTAGACATCGCAATACATTCGAAAAACAGATAACAGCCTGACGATGATTATATTTGTAGAGCAAATATCGCCATGCTAAGTCAATATATACATGTTGAAAATGTAGAACTTTCTTGATATTTTTAAGATTATTTTGATTTATATTTGAATAAACTGTATAATCCGTTGTTGAGAAAGCTAGAATGGCTAAAAGAAGTTTCATAATAATAGCATCAAAATTAATTAGATCATCGACACGTTTAGCAGTAGCTATTGTTTTTTGTCCAAAAATTAATTCAAGTGATTGAAAACAAACAGGATTATTAATTAATTGAATTTGACGATAAATGAAATGAGAACTAAGACCTCGCACATGTTTAATTGTATTATGAAGTAATATCGAACGATCATCATCAATTAAGGAAAGAAAATCTTGATTATTTTTGTATAATAATTGAGCTCTATCCATCAACCCACTAATAAATTTTTTTAATGGTTCACATTTAAAACGAAACTTAATCGGTAAATTATTTTGTTCTTCCATATAATGAACAGCTGATGAAATACCACTATGTTCATCATAACAATGAGATAAATTCGACAGATGATTCCATTGTTCAACAGTTAATGTTGATTGATCTGATTGCAAAAGATTTAAAGTTGGAAACTAAAAAAATCAATAACTTATTGATATTATATTAATTCTTCAATTCTCTTTCGATACATTACTTAAATATATATTTATTATAAGTATATCTCAGTCAATAATAATTTGATATGTTTTTAGAAAGTAACTTAATTGTGAGTACGGTGATTTAAATATATAATTAGTAATCTATTTCAAACCCAAGACTGACATTCATTCGATTTTCTTTGAAACCGATGAAAATAGATGATTCTAGAAAACATTTTTTGTCTAGGTTTCGTTTTTCGGGTGGGCGACGCTCATCCAGCGCCACCCATCCGCTGGATAAAACGTAGATTCTAGAAAACATTTTTTGTCTTAGTAAGAGGATTAGATGACATTCGATTAGTATTGAACTAACTTGAATACTCGAAATGCATGCACTTATCATTTTAGAAACGAGATTTCCAAAAGAAAATATTTATCTCGATTATATCTTAATTGCAATGGAAAGAATTTAAATTTTAGCAATAAAGCATGGATGCTGTAATAAGAAGAAATTCTGAATGCTTCTCGAAGAATCTTGAAACGAGAGTCCCATTAGATACTCAATCTGAAATAGATTACAATTTTCCGTTTTCCACATGGTTGTAATCAATGAGCCGTATTCAACATTTGCTTGTTGGACACGAACATGTATAAAGATAATCATATATTAACTTATGCATTGCTAAGGGCGTCTCAGCGAGGTGATAGAGAAGAATGGCGAGAGAGATCACTCTTAGCAATAGATAAGATATGATATGGTCATCTGTATAAATGTTCGTGTCCAACAATCAAATGTTGAATACATTTATAAGATATCGTTTGTATGATCATGAAAATAATCTGACCTGTTCAGGTTGTCTGAATCTAACTAAAGCTGTTGATTGAGTTTCAATCGAGTTTTTCGATTCTTCGTTTGTTCGAATTGTTTTGTGTTGTTTTGAATAGGATGATCGAAACATATCGACTTGCATTCCACTTGAAAAACATTTTTTAAGTCGACAATAAGAACAAATATGACGATTAAGTAGACTTATTTGACAATGTCCATTAAGATCGCATTTTAATGATTCCTGAAAAATGAAATAAGTTTAATTGAAATAAAATCTATATATTCAATTAACTTGTTCTCGTTTAGCATTTCGTTTGAAAAATATTTTGCATGGACGACATGATATAACACCATAATATGAATATGTAGCCGGAGCTCCACAAACTTTACACTTACTTGCCACTGTTGTTGACTGTCGCTTTGTTTTAGAAGATAATTTATCCATTTGTAGAAGACGTTTTTATATAATTAAATCTGTACAATAAATAAATAATTATGATTTTCAATAGAACTCATGAAGAATATATTTGAACTTAATTTTCTCTATAAAATCACGATTTTCCCCAAAATATTGCTTATATTCTAAATGAAAATTATAATTCTGAGAGTAGCTCGATATGAACTTTATAAATACGAGAAATAAACCTTAGGTTACATCAGACACAAAACAGACGAGAACAGAAAAGAAAAAAGAAATAAAATAATTTTTTTTCTTTCTTTCTTCAGAGTAGAACGTAAATATCTCGAGAAATATATACTAAAATGGTCGGGGTCGAAGACACATTTCAGCTCTTTACAGAAGTAAAAATACCAACAATATGACCTCAATAGTACTTTGCTCCTCTATTTTTCTAATAAGTTAAATTTAATTGAATATGAAGTTTCTTCCGAATATTGACGTTCGGTTATAAATTATATTAATTAATGTTGTTTCTTAATTAAAAATATTTTCATATGAATGGTAGACATGTAGAACAATGCCCGTTTTCTTCTGAATAAGTACATTATTCTTTAATAAAGCAAATTAAAACTGTTAGGATATATGTACTCGAAACAGATTTGTCAAGTATAATATAAGCTGAAGGTATTTTTAGAAAATAATTAACCAAAGAAAAGATAAAGGTTTACCTTATTTATAGTTCTGAGTAAGTATTGATGTACTAAGTTTTGTCGATCATAAAAAAGAAAATTGAAATAAGACGAGACATCAAACAAATGATAAATTTTATTAATTATTAAAAAAGAATCCTATTGATAACCAGTACTACAATATATTATTGATGACAATGACAATATATCTCATTTAGTACAATCAGTACTTTCCATTTTATTACTAATTCTTTATGGATAATAAAAGCATGTTGTTCACAATTAAAAAGAAACTACTTAGAAAGTGAACATCTTGCTATTAATTGGAGGAATACTTCGATCATATTGAAAGCGGGGTTTTTGGCATGATCTGTTTCGTGCTTGAGTAATAATAATTTTATTGATGAAATGAATTAGAGACAAGTACAGAAAAATATTTTTATTCTCCAATGGAATAACATTCGATTGAATCTAAAGGATATTTTGTTAATGATATTTTTCATAGTTTTTCTTCGGATGGATACTAGATAAAATAGTTAAAATATCTTTTCGTCTTTGATACATGAATTCTATGTTGATCGGAATGAAAATGATTTATACAAATATTTCACTTACCAGCTGTTGACATTCCAAACCTATATATTTTTCTTATAAACAGTCTATTTAAGATTTGTAAGCTGAAAATTAACTGGCAAATTAGTTCATTATTACTCAGACAATATTTTCTTTAAATTCAAAATTATAAAAACATCATTAATAAGATATTAGATAAAGAACGAATGAAAAGTACTGTATAGGTACACAAATAACTTGGAACTTATATTTCTAATCTATCTCCTTAGAAAATCTCGTTATTACAATTAATGATGAGAAAGAGTGACTTTAAAGAATTATATATATTGTGTAATTCAACATCTGTTTCTCTTTGTTCGTTAGTTATTAATTTGATGATTTCTTAGCAATAGTGCACTTTATAACATCCTTCTTTCAGATGGCTCCCTCACACTGTCAACTCAAACAATCGCATAATAAAAAATGTACGCTTTTAGACGATATATTTTATTTCATCTTGTAGTCCTAATTTTGGCATCATGAATTCATATCGATTATAATATAAAATGACCTTTGTCCGATGTTCAAATACTTAAAGTTAATATGAAAATTTATTTGACGAATGATAACTCATGAATATGAAATGACGATATAATGAAGAAAGAGAAAAAAAGAGAACAGATTCATTGAACCATAACTATGAAACTGATAGTATATATGGATAATGTAAACTAAAAATAAAGACAAATCAACAAGAATAAGAATTAATATTCAACGTTTATTTACTTAATTTAAATAGAACAGAAATAATAATGAATCCGATTTTATTGTTTGTTTTTGTTTCATCAATACCAGTTATAAATAGTTCTTATAATCCAATTCCAGTTGGTTCTGTTATTATTTCCACTACACGTACAATAACAGTTATGAATCCAGTTGAACTTGGTGGTAATGATAAAGTAACATTAATTTTTACAGCTCATAAAAATATGACTATTGTAAGTACAATATTTGATCCTGCAATGCGTGATCTTTATATACTCTTTACAAATACAACGAGTGAAACTATTTATATATGTCAATTAATATCTGTTGAAAAACTTGATTCTACTATTTATCAACTACCAATTTCATTGAATACATCATATATAAATAGATTAACATCATTTTCATCAGATATTTATAATAAACGTATATTTCTTACCGATAGTACAGGTACTTTAACAATGTTTTCAATGAGTGGTACAATGAATACAATTATTACTATACCAGACACAATAAAATCTCCAATACGATCTGTAAATTTCAATATAATTTTAAATCGTTTATTTATTATTACTGATACAAGTGTATTTTCTTGTACTGGTCTTGATACAAATAATCTTCAATGTTGTCAAGCATTACCTAAAGCAGATCAACTTCGTACAATTGTATTTGATGCATCAACGAATGATCTACGTCCATATGTTTTAGATGAACGTACTGGTATTTATCAAGTTGTTATGAATAATATAACCGATTGTCCAGTAGCTTTACGTCCAATTAATACGATTGGAACTTATAATAACCTACATTTATCTATTTATCAAGAAATATATTTTTGTGCAGGAAGTACGGATAATTCAAATCATTATTCGATTCTATTTATTGGAAATGCACAACAATTACCACGTACTATACCATTCGATGCATCAATTGTAGCATTACATATATCATATCCAGATTTAAAATCAAGAAATAATATTGGAGAAAGTTGTTTTCATGGTATTACATATCATGATTATCGTATTGCTGTTGTCCTAGCTGCTATATTTGGTACAATCATGGGTATTTTTATGTGTTTTAATGCATTATTTTGTATTGATTTTTTTATGACAAAACATATTATTAGAGATTTAAAAAGACAGATACCTCATAATGTATTAGAAGATCGATGGAATAGATTAGTCAATGAAAAATATGCAAAATTAGCACTTGAAAGTAAGTTTAATGTATAACATAATGATAAATATAATTTATATTTCTTATCTAAATAGTTCATCGAAAAAAAGATGATCCACCACCTAAACGAAAATCATCTCTTTCTTCACGAAAAATGTTAACCAATGATAATGTTCTACCTCCAAGTGGACGTGATAATACTTATCAACCTTCTAATCCAATACCAAAAATTTCGACATATATTCGTCGTAAAAGTGAAAGTTATTTAGGTCGTTGTCGTCGTCTTAGTGATGAAAATCGATTACCAACAAATAATCATACATCAAACACACCAAAAATTCGTGCTGAAAGAATACGGGAAGACGATCATTATACAGATGTTCCGGAAAATGTTAAACAACCTGACGTTGCAAAAACTAATGGAGAGCTTTTATAAAGAAATAAACAACACAGGACGGAGAGAGAGAGAGAAGAAAAAAAAGAAAAACATGGGGAACATTTTTTCGTTCTTTTTTCGTTTTTATGTTCTATTGTCTTCCCATGTGTTTTTGCTAGACGACAAAAGCAACGACGACATTTCATTTTTAGTATGCAATGCATAACGCTTTCGCTTTTTTATGTATCTAAATCAATGACAAAAATGCTTTTATTTAGTCGAATTTTAATGTTGCTTTTTAGAACTTGTTTTTTTTTCGATTTCATTTATGATAATAAAGTGGTCTATTTTGGCTTACTTTTATGTAGAATTAGGTCATTTTAATAATAGAAAGCAGATAGCATGTTAGATGTATTGTTTTTTTTTCTTCTATGATTAATAAATTATCACGATACTCTTTTAGATATATATATGAGCTGATTGATTTCATATTTATAATGGCAAATCAATCGGATATCTTAGCCTCAATTACGGCTAGTTTACAGCAAGCAATGGAACGAAAAAAACCACTAGAACAAGTAATTCTATTATGACATTAATCAAATCTATTGTTTTCTTATTTAGACAGTCAAATTTGAACTTGATGGTCAAGTACGTGCTTGTTGTCTATCAAAACCAGTAACCTATGCTGATTTACTTAACTCTATTGACAAATTATTTGGCAAACATACATCATTATCTATTGATAGTATTCGATGTGTATTTTCACGTGATGATGCTCTTCGTTTACCAATAACAAACGATGATGATTTAAATAAAGTCATAGCTATTGTTGAAGCTGGTCGAGCAACGAAACTTAATTTTTTATTAACACGAAAAAAAAATTATCATGGTTCTCGAACAAAATTAAAAATTAGTACAGATGATTTAAGTTCAATATCAGATGATGGACAGCGAGTTGAAGATACTGGTATAGATTCACCACCACCAGGTACTATAGCACCACAAAAACGACGTACAACAGTGAATACAACTAGTAAATCAACAACATCAAAAGATGGTGGACTTTTTATACCAGAATTAGTTAGTTTTATTAAAGAATTTTATTCATTTTTTTTTGAATCTGTAATTATTTTAGAGTGATGAAATATATTCAAGTGGTGGTTCATCAATAGCTAGTCGAGAATCAAGCAGTAGTGATACAAGTTCAAGACGACGTTTAGCAAGTGATTATTTATTTTTATTCTAATAAATATTAAAGAATTAATTTATTTAATTTTTACTAATTCTAGCTAGTCAATTACTTAAACGTACAGGAACAGGATCAACTGCAAGTGGTAGTAGTGCATTAAGTTCAAGTAGTAATTCATCTAATACAAGTTCCAGTTCAAGTGAATCATTTGCTACACAATGTTCTTGTTCGGGCCATCATTATCAATGTAAATAGATCTTAGAAATTTGTTTTTTTATTACTTTCTTTTTCTAGCTCCTCAAACACCATCGAATTGGAAATTAGGGCGACAATTAGGACAAGGTAAATATTTTTATTTCTACATTATCTTTTATATAAACTAATATTCTAGGCGCATTTGGTAAAGTTTATCTTTGTTATGATGTTGATACTGGTAGTGAATTAGCAATTAAACAAATTCCTATACATGGACTTAATTCAGAATCTTCTCGAGTATAAAACAAAAACCCTAAATAAAAATTTTTCTTAATTTTTGATTTTCTATGAATAGGAAGTGAAAATTCTTGAATGCGAAATAAATATATATAAACAATTAAATCATGAACGTATTGTTCGATATCATGGTGCAGCAAGAACAGATGATTATTTACAAATATTTATGGAATATATGACTGGTGGATCAGTACGTGAACAAATATTAAATTATGGTGCATTAACAGAACAATTAACAAAAAAATATGTCAAACAAATTATTGATGGTCTTATATATATACATAAAAATCGATTTGTTCATCGTGATATTAAATGTAAATTTAAATTTAATCTCTAGTATACATCTATTTATTTTTCTAATTCAGGTGCAAATATCTTGAGAGATATCTCGGGTAATATTAAATTGGGTGATTTTGGCACATCCAGAAGATTAATTGCAATTACGAATCAAAATCAACCAGATTCTGGAACGATTGGTAAATAGGATTATTGAGTAAATTAAAGGGAAAGAGACATAACGCACCAACTTTTTTTTACGATTTCTCGACACACAAAATCTTCAGAATGACAAAATTTTAAACAAGCAAAATGCTCTGGTGGCTGTGGGTGTATAAACTACTCTTTTCTCATAATAGACACCCAAACTCACACCCACCCACCTACACTCTTTACGGACTCCCGGTAACAGTGGTAAAAAAATCGATTCCGAACATCCTGACAAATTACCGGGTGTCCGGAACACCTAGTACTTTGTCTCAAATTAAAACTAGAATATTTTGCTTAGTCATAAATCATGACAGATTAGTTTTGTACATAAATATGATTCATATATATTGCATTAGTCATCAAAATAAACAACAGAAGAATTGTTGAAGAATTAAGAATGAAAGAAAACAAAAGTATTTTTCTTTTTCTTACAGGTACAGCTCATTGGACAGCACCTGAAATCATTCAAGGAAGTATATTTGGACGTAAAGCAGATATTTGGTAAGACAACGAAAACGAATAATTTTGTATTATATCTATTCAATTTCTATTCTTTCTAGGAGTCTCGGTTGTACGATTGTTGAAAGTAAATTAAATATTTTCGTTTTAATTATTATTTAAATTATTTTTCTAGTGTTAACAACGGGTCCTCCATGGCAAAATCTTCAACCAATTGCTGCAATATTTCATATAGCTACTTGTGATAAACCACAGTAAAATTATTCAAATAAATATCTTTTTCTGAAAATTATTTTCTATTTATTTAAGATATGAATTACCAGAAAATGTATCTAATTCTGCGCGAGAATTTATTGATGCATGTCTAACAAAAGATTATCATCAACGTCCAACATCTGAAGATTTATTTCATCATACATTTTTAACTGATATTCAAAATCATCATCATCATCAACCACAGACACAAAGTTCAACTTCTATATCAACGAATTCAACATCGACAGCATTTTAATTTTCTAGTAATCTCATTAATTGTTCTTGTTTATTAATAATTGAATGTTTTAAATGATATTTTTTTTCTAATAATGGACGTGATCGTTCCATTATTATTCTACCGATCTGAATAATAAAAAAAAACAAAATCGAGATAAATTAAATATCTGCATATATATATATACTTTTCGGTAAGGTGGCGCTGAAGAACGAAGTAATGTTTTTTTATGTTTTAATTCATTTATTAATTTTTCTTGTTGAAGTTTTTCTTCTCGTTCTAATGTTCGAACAGTAATTTCACGAAACTGAAAATAAATAAATTAACCATAATCATAATAAAAGTTTTCTAAAAAACAAAACCTTTTCAGCTTCAACAAGTATAGATGAATCCATATGTTCGATTATATTAAATAACGATTTGATTTTATTTTCAATCGTTTGTAACATATGTATTGTCGATATACTTATATCATCTGATATAATATATTTTTTATATAAAATCTCAACAGTTTGTTTTAATTTTTCGATAGATGAATGATCTTTTTCATTTTTATATTGTCTAAAATGAAATATGATTTGAAAAAAAGAAGAAAAATAAATACATAAGAAGATTTTGACAAGAAATTTCATGTTCAATTTCATGTTTGATTAAGTTTTCTAATTGAGTAATTTTTATTTGTAGTTGTTCAACTTGAGAATTTTGTTCATTTGTTGTAAGATTTATAGTTGAATGAATTTTATCAAGTGTTTCACATGTATATTGACTTTTTTGAACAAGTGGTAAAGATTTTTCTTCCATTTCGGTAAATATATCAAGTAATTGTTCAGGTTTCGTGAAATATAGAGAATAATTCTTGTTATTAAACGAAAGTAAAAAAAAATTAACTTTAATAATTATTTTGTAAAAAGGTATACTTCATGAATTGTCGTTTGAGTATCCGGTTCACTTGTATTATATATTAGTAGAGATTAAAAAGAATTCGAAATAGAAATAAATAATTATACAAACATTATTATTGAAGAATCACTCGATCGATTTTCAGTACCTATTATATATAACGATATGACATAGAAAGATTTTATAATATATACAGGGGAAGTTTGCATCGAGTCTAGCATATATTGTAATCGTTGACTTGTAACCTCCCGTGTTTTATCCAGCGGATGGGTTGAGTGGGTGGCGCCCACCTAGATTTTTCATTTCGTACACCCGAAAAAAGAAACCTGGATAAAGCATGAGTAACCTCTTTACTAAAGATAGCATCAATGATAGGTGCTTTTATTCTCTTTCTCGTTGAGAATTGTCAGGTAAACATAAATTATTTGCTTGATTGTGTGTCCGCAGGGTCAAAAAACATCGAAATCCAATTTTGTAGAGAAGACATTTCTCAAGGTATTTCGATGCGGGAAATTCAAATGTGCCCCTCATATGCTCAAACTACTGGAGGAGGGTGAAGTATGAATTGGGAAAAATGACGTGGAGTGATAGAAACCGAGTTTTTGGGTAATGCATTTGTATGGGTATCCAAATGATCTCGTGCTTGTAGTACATAGTGTAGCGATTATAAACTGTTGGCTTTCTCGCGTATAAGGTTCCTAATATTTCACTTATTCGTTAAAGACTACTTTGACAAGCCACTGGTGACGATAGCTCAAACATATTTTGATCTGAGTTTACCACGGAATAGGATTCGAGTACATGCTAAGAGTCAGAAACTACAAAGGAGAGTAAGATTTTCAGTTGTTTTTCCAGTAAGTGTAAAGAGGATGTACTTCTACGAGAAAAAGCTAAGCGAGTCTTCGGACGAGCGTTACCTTTTCTTTATTTATGAGTAACAAAAATCGTTGCAGTGTAATATCAAATAACATAGAGTTTGTCTTATTCTCAAGTCGAGATTGTAAAGAGGTATTATAGAATTTAAAAAAACTCTATTAAAATTAACTAGAAATTCTTATCTTACATTGAGATTCTAAATCTTTGAGTATATCAACACGCCATTCCTATAAATATCAATGAATTATTGAAAAACAATATTTTCTTCAATATCGAACTTCAGGTGCAAATTTAAAAAGAAATTGTTGATACCGACGTGATTGTTTTAATGTATCTATTAAATGATTTTGATCATTATGATAAGTAATAAGAATCTTTTGTAATTGTTTTATTTCATTTAATAATTCTTCCTTTTTACGTGATTCTTCATCGGCACTAGAATTTATTTATTAATAGCTTTATAGTATCAAATCAAACATACCGTGAAGCTGCATCACTGGCATTTCGATTTGATACATCAAGAAATTGATCAAATAAAACTAAATCTTCAGCAATATTCTTTTCTGCTTTAATTAATAGACGTTCTTCTTCACGTAAATGATTTTCTAAACGTTCAATTTCATTCCGTTTGACATTGAGTGTATACTTAATTAAACTTTCTTTTTATATTTACAAAGACAAAATTAATATTTACTTGTAATGTAAATATTTCATGATTTTTTCGCAGATAATCTTGCAAACTTTTTCGTTCTCGTCGTCGATCTATGATGAAAAAAACATTCAAGGAAATTCTAAATGAAAGTTATCACTTTGCATATGTGTAATAATCCATGATCGATCAATATCCGTTAATAATTGATTAGACTTTAAGAAAATACAAATAAATAAAAAATTTAATATTACATACACATGAATTTGATTCCTTATAACAAAGAATATTTTTTCGATTTTTCTCTATTAATTATATCATTATCATAATTAATATTTCACATATATATATATTTACTTAATAAATGATCTTCATCTATCGACCATTGCCATGATTTTTCAAAAACCATAATTTTTAATTAAATATAAAAACCGCCATCTCAAAGTAAATGTTAATCGAAAATTACATTTTCTTTTATCAATATCGTTAATATAAATAAAAGTATCAAATTTATTGTAATGAAATAAAAATACAGATAAATCATTGATCATTTTTATTATCAAATCATATCAATTTTAATCTTTCTAATCTAACTCGATTATTATCATTACAAACATCTTCCATTCGAGGTATCATCGTCGAACACAAACAACAATAAGATGATTTCAAAGATACGTAATGTTCAACTATAGACTATCTCAATGGAGATGATATATTCTATTTATAAAATACAACTCTCTAGAGAGATGAAAGTCATCATCATTATCAAAAACAATAGTCAGATCTCTGAAGAATGCAAAGAAAAATTTTAAATTGGTATCGATCGATACATCGGCTTATATGTCTATAATTATTTTTGCTTATTTCTCTAACACCGATGCAATCATTTCCGTTTTTATAAAAAATTTTACTGGGAAAAAAATGTCTCTAATTAAAAACACATGTTTTTTTAAATTTAAATACAATAATTCAATCTTCTGTCGCTTTATATAAGAAATTCTTTCATATATTTTAAACGAATTTTATTCCAACATGTGATACACTCAACAGACAAATACATTAAAAGATAAGACTTGAATAAATAATATGTGACTGTTTCTTAAATGTTTTTTTTTTTTGTAAAAACAAACACCATTGCTTAGAGTGAAATGATTATAGAGAGGAAAGAAAAAGAAATTTAGTCAAAATGCGAATAGCTGCTGCACAATTCATTAAATTCATCTAACACAAAAAAGAAAAAGATTAGGAAACATTTGTTTTTCTTGTATATGGAATGCTAATCACATATGAGTTAGAAGAATTAAAATGGTTTTTTAAGAGATAAAAAGAATGGATACATATATATTGAAATACAACATTGATAAAAGACAAGAAAAATCGCATTTTCATACAGATACAAATATATATTGCGAATAAATAGAAACGAGAAAGAAGAAAAGAAGGTTTTTAAAAATTCTCTATTGCGCTCCTTCTTGGTTGTCATCAGCATCTAAACCACGTGTAATTTTAGTAAAATCAAATGCTTCGCCCATATAACGACGATAAACATCAAGAATATCAAGACATGTTGATTCAAAATGTGTTGTTGCATCATATGAACTTGATATAAAAAGCTATAGAATAAAAAAAATAGAAATTTTACGAAAAAAAACAAAATTCAAAATTTACTTTGTTTGTTGTACCATCATCAGTTGGTTCATATAAATCACTGACACTAACAAATTTTTGATAGATCGGTTCAAGTAATGCAAGACCAGGTTTTATTTCATTTTCTGGATTATTTGTTTCAACTGTTGTGCTAACTAATGCAACATACCATTCTTTTGGTGTAACCATATTTGTTTGACCCATAGAACAAACATAAATATCTTAATTTAACAAAACAAATTCTATTTGCAAATAAATTACAATGATTTATTTACCATTATGACGTTGAACTTGTTTTTGTGGAATAATTATTTGAATGGAGCCTGGTGATGTACTTGATCCAACACTAACAGGATGTCGTAAAAGACAAACAGCTCGAACAACTTGACCAACTTTTTTTACTTTATCTGGTGCATATGATGGATCACATATAACAGCTTTACAACGAGCTGTTTGATCACCTGAACGAACACCAACAACAACACCATTTTCATAGACAATTTCATCAGCTGGTTTATCAAGCATATATGTTCCGCCATAGATAGCACTTAGACTAAAACATTTCATAAAAAAATTCATATAATCACTGTAATAGAAAATTTAGTCTAGTTAAATGAAAAATAGATCTTCGCTGATGATTAATTTCATATTTCATAAGATCTTGATGAGTAATCTTATCAAAAACAGTATGATATCCTTTTAAATCTTTTCCTATTATCATTTACCGTGCGAAACCTTGTGGTAATTCACCAAGACCATAAAGTGGATAAAGATAAGGTGATTTACCATAACGTGCCAATGATTCACTATATAATTTAATTCGCTTGATGGATTCAAGAGCTGGTTTTTCCAAATAACTAAACGAAAATTTTTGCATTAAAATCATATTCTATTTATCCTATTAACATACTCGTCATCACTATGAAGTGCTAATGCATGACCAGTAAAATCAATTGTATCTTGATCGAGACCAAATTTTTTAAATGCATCAATCATACGTGTATTTGGTGGTATATCTTTATATGTTTTTGGATCGTTTTCATCATATTCATTAACCCATACAAGTAAATTACGAAAACGACGTTTTTCAAAAAGACCCATTAATGCTACAAATAAAATGTAACATAATTTCTTTCATTATATATAAAACTTACAAGATGCAAGTGCTTCACGTTCATCAGCCGGTACTTTATGAATTTTTTGGCCTTTATAAACATAGCTCCCCTCGATACATTTAAACTCAAGATAACGTGTAACACCTGTATGAATTAATAATTTTACCAAGAGACCTATAAAATAAATCAATAAAGATAATAATCATTTTTATTATATTATATTATACCATTAGCCATAAGAAATTTTGGAATTAAATCAACATTCCAATCTCGACCACGTCCAGTATCCGATGGTGGTGGTGGTAAATTAAATTTTGCATAAAGCTTAAAATTTAAAAAAAGAAAAATAAGAACTTCAGACAAAAAAAATTCTATTTTTATTTACATCTTCCAATGGTGTCATAGATGCGGATTCACCACCATAATATTTATTACGATCCATATGTAAAATTTTCTTGCCGGCTACACCAAGTAAACCAGCCAATACACATTCCTATATAAAATTCGTAAAAAACGAAATCAACAATTTTATTTCTTCTATACCTTTAAACCTGTTCCTAATAGAATAACATCATATTCTTCATCCATTTTTTTTAAGAATGAGTAAAAGAAGACAAAAAAAAAAGAAGAATGAATCGACTAGTTGGTCTAAAAACAAATGAATGATATATATATAAAGATAATACGAATATAAATAAAAAGAAAAGATATAAGAACGATAGTTCTCAAATGCGACGATGCAAATGTTTGTTCTATCTCTAAGTTAATAGAATTTTTAGAACAGGTGTCGATACAAGTGGCGCTAAATGCATTATTTTAACACACTATGACCTTCTTTTTTGTTTTTGTTTTTTATAGACATCAAATAAATGGATTTTGATTGGTTGAAGGATTCTATAGTTACCGACATCTTCAAAAATCAATAGACCGATTATTCAAATTTCGAAAACATATAAAAATAATTAATTAAAATCGTTTTGGATTATTCTTAGTTTTTTTAATAACAATTGTCGTTATGATAAGAAATTTTTCATTTGAAATTTTTTCAAAATGAAAAAAAAAGTAAAATTCGAAATTCTAACATCATAATCAATTTTATTTTGTCTTTAAACAGAAGCATAAGCATTATATCAAATGATCATTAGAAAATTCATATTGGTTTTATATAAATTTAATCATAATTATATAGTCCGTTGATGTATTATACTGGTTGAAAACTATATATTCATTACATTGAACAATACTTCTTCCATAAAATTATACTTCATCATGTGATAACCCATCCAAAAAAATAAATCTAACTGATGGTAATATTTTATAATAACACGACTAACATAAATACGTAATATTAGCTAGTCAAGATTTTTCTATTATTTCCAATTGTCAATAATGAGAGAAATCGAACTATGAAATAGTTAAAAATAATGATAGTAAACGTTTAAATATAATCAATAAACTAGAATATGGAATTTTTACGTATGTACTAAAATGAAAAAATAGTTCAATGGTAACAATGAAAATTTTGAAATTGTTTGGTTAGTAGTTCGATTCTACTCTTTATCTATTAGAAAATATAATTGAGTCGATGATTATATCTACCTTGATTTCTCGACTATTACTGAGAGGATCTTTTGTATTAGCTCAGTATGAGACTCAATTTATTGAGTTTTTTTCTTCAGAAAAAATAATAAGAATATTTTTTAAGAATAGAAGAATGAATATCATTGAGTAGTACATTTAAACTCTTCATATTCTGCTAAGATTCAAATGGAGAAATGTTAAATTGTTCACTGCGTAATAAATAAAAGATGAAATAATATATAAAGATATGAAATTGATGTTATTTCTGCGAAGAGTACATTGTGTCTCAATTAACTATTATTTACTGAATAAATATAAAAGAAAGAACAAATATACATTATAACATCTTTCAATAGAAAATTTGACTGAAGGTTTTTTTTATATAGCAACTTGATTAAAAATGTAATTGACACGTACTAGTTTTGAGTTATGATCTTTTAGATATTGGATAGCAGTATGTCTTGAAATGAATACAAACCTATATGTACTTGAAAATAGTTGCGTATTCAAATCAAATATCGGAAAATCATATGGATTATATTTTGCTATATCAATTGAAAACAATAACAACATTATCGGAATAATTTCTTGTAGCACAAACTTTCAAGTTTCGACCATCAGCTGTCTATTGGTATCACTCACTGAATAAAATTTGGTTGTGCATTCGTCTTATGTGGATGATACTATGTCTGCATTATACCAATAGTTGAGTATATTCAACTCAAGTTATTGTGACATATTATATAAACTTTTAAAAATACTTTTTGTTTTATTAAACTTAAACTGTAGCAAAAAAGTTTGTGTTGTATGTACTTGTAATAAACATCAATAATAAAAGCTTACAAAACTAAATTATACCTGACTTTTTTGAAATTTAACTCGTTAAAATACATAAAAGCGAATCTTTAAAAATAATTTATGAAAAGGATTCTTAATAAACATAATTTTTATTCGATATTTATATCGTAAAATTAGACATGTAAGTAAATAAATCGAGAATTTGTTATGATCATTTAATACACTGTTTATTTAAATATTCTAGATTTTAATCATAGAATTATTTACAATTCATTCTTATCGTTTGAATAATGATAATAGTAATTTGTATGATATAACATACAATAGAAGAGTGAGAATGAATATGTAAGTAAAACATGTTTGCATAGGCTAACATATGCAAAAATTTTCGAAATTTGATGTAGAACATGACATGGTGATTATACTAGTCGATAAACACATCGATGTCGATTAAGTTTCTTTTTTTTCACAGGAAAGAAAAGAGATGAAGCATAAGGTATACTTGATAGAACGATTGATTGCATTTCTTTTTCTTTGTTTCATCCCACCTTTCTCCATCTGTTCTTTTTCATATTTATTTCTTTTTGACTACTGAAAACTAATTCAAAAATATTCATTCATTATCATAAGTGTCAATCACGGGTAGATTAATGAGTGTATACGTCAGTTCTTTTTCAAGATATACTTGATTGGTAAATTTATATTGATGTTAATTATGTTATTTTACTTTTAACGACAAAAAAACGGTCTTACTATTTTGTTTATTTATTATCTCTTAGATGATCCATGATCAGGTGGATTATACGTCCCTATCAACGGCGATTTCGTTCTCGACGATCTATTATCTTTCCAATAGTGATATTTATGTTAACAACTATTCTTCTCTATACACGTGTTGAATATTATACATTGACAACAAATTATATAAATTCATCATCATTATCTTCAAAAATAACATATGATACACAAGTAATATAACTATTTATTATTAAGTACTAATCGATATAATAGAAACGACAGGATCCTTTAAAATTATTTCGCATTTTTCTAATAGCAGCTGATTAGACGCGAAAAATCTTACAGATAATAATTAATCTTCTATTCGGGACGTATAAAATATTAGTCTTGATAAACAGTACCCGTAACAATTATAACGAATATTATCTATACGAAACTCAACAATCATTTTTTAGTTTGCCTAGACGATTTAGCCAGAAATCGATTCTAATACTTGTCCCATTACTTTTGTATTATATATTATAACAAATAATTTGATTCGATTTTGTTTAGTCTACTTCTATCAATTTCATCTGTGAATTAAAAAATGATACAATACGTGCAATTAATCAAGCACCTAGCGATTATTGCAAAGAAAAGATAAAAAATATTTCTTGCCAAATTGATTCTACACCAAATTTTTTTCCAACATCATTACCACGTTTTTGTCCCATTCGAAGTAAAATTAAATAAATTTTCGTTATTTATTTACAATTGATCTTTCATTCTTTTATAGAAGGTAATTTTGGTGATATAATTGGTTGTATTTCAAATGATGATAATTCAACATATGGCACAAACAAATTACAAGTGTTTAATACTGATATTATGTGTATAGATCACTGTTTGAAACTTAGTGTTTCATTTGCTGGTAATGTCTAAATAGTTTTTTTCATAACAGAAATGAGATATAATCAAGGGGGTAAGAGCTGGCACCCAGCACCTCAGCACCTGTTCGGCGTTTTTCGGTGCTCGTTTTCAGCTCTTACTTCCTTGGCAGAGGTGCTGAGCAGGTGCTAAGGTGGTGGGTGCCAGCTATTAATCCCCTGGATATAATCCTAAGTATTTTTTTTTCGATTGCACTATCACGTTAACAAACGATGCGGATCAATAAAAATTCAGACATATATGAAGTCCTTGTCAATTACAAGTGATCAGAGAAAAACTGGTTCTAACCAATATTAGACATGACCCAAACCCAAACTCAAACTCCCAAACGGTTTGAATTTGAGCTTGGGTTTGGGTCATGTCTAACCAAAATACTACTCAAAACTCTTCTTTTGTATTATTGCTGTTCGTTTTTTATACTCGAATACTGAGATAATTTTAACAATAACATTTTATCGTATATTTCAGTACATACATATCTAAGATACTATTTCCTAACCTCTTGTGTTTTTATAGAGTATAATGAATTTACCAATCAATGTTCTTGTTTATCAACATTTGATAATCAACGTCGTTTAATAACATCTGATCGTAAATGTAGTGATATTAGTATTGCAAATAATAATTCAAGAAAAAGTCTTGTTACACTTTATCGAACTGGTTATATTGATTTTGGAAATCATCTTGAAAAACGTCGTCATATACAAAATAGTAATGAAACAATTATTATCTTTTTTCTCACAGTTGGTGGACGGAGAAATCTTCGACAAATCAAACGTTTAATACGTACTATTTATTTACAACAGCACTATTATTTAATACATGTTGATAGCGTATGTATTGAAACTATTTAGTTTTCTTTTGTGTATATAGAATCTAATTTATTTTGTGTTAGTACAGCGTGAAAAATATTTACATCAAGAATTAATTAAACTTTCAGAAAATATTTCAAATATTCATGTAACTAATAGACGTTATCCAACTACATGGGGTGCATCAACATTATTAACAGCTCATTTAGAAGCATTTAAACAAATATTTGATGAATTAAAATGGAATTTTACTTTTATACTTAATTTAAGCGAAAGTGATTTTCCACTTAAGTATGTTAAATATTGACAAATAGATCTAACTATATTTTGTATTATCTAATAGACCTATTCAAGTTTTAACAAATTTTCTTTCAATGTATACATCATATAATTTTCTTCGTACTCATAATCGTGAACCATTTAAGTATGTTTATTATTTATCATTCTTTTTATTAGTATATTTTTATAATTAAAGATTTATTAAATCTCAAGGAATGTTTCATACATTTATTCATTGTAATAATTATATGTATAGAATTGGATCAAGATCTTTAATTCAAAGTATAGATATTTATTGTTATGAAAATAAATATTTATATGTTAATTTAGATATTGTCTATGATGGTGGATCTGATTGGTATGTATTAAATCGTGAATTTGTACATTATATAACTTACGGTAATGATGAATTAATCAATGGATTACGACATATATTTAATTATTCATTATTACCATGCGAGGTTTGTTTATTAATATAAAAAATAAATCAAAATAATTTCTATTCTTTTAGACTTTTTTTCATACTTTGTTAAGTAATAGTATTTATTGTGATACATATATTCGAAATAATTTACGTCGTGTACATTGGAACCGACAACGTGGATGTAAATGTCAACATAAACATGTTGTCGATTGGTGTGGTTGCTCACCACTTGTATACAGAAGTATCGATAAAACAATATTGAATGTAAGATAATCTTAATAAAATAATTTGGTTTCAATAGAAAACTTTGGAGAATTGCTATCATAGTAAAATTTTCTCATTGAGTATTTGATAAAGTTATTCGAATCATCTTTTTATTTGAATTATTAGTAAGATTTTGTAGCTTTCCACGACATAGATAATGCAGTGACGGATTTAGGGGCGAGCAATGAGAGCGGTCGCCTCCCTTCACAAAATTTTTTTGATTTTTTACAGCAAAAATAGGTTCACACTACTTCGATTGGACTCGAAAAATAGTTTTTAGCCGAAATCGCCCCTCCCCCCTACTCAGGTATCGCCCATCTAAAATTCTAGATCCGCCACTGAGATAATGATATTCATCATCATCATGTCCCGTACGCTAGGTGTGGGTATCAGAGAATACATATATTTATACCCACATCTACACCCTAATATTCTGTAACTTTTGTTTTGTTCTTAGGACACGATTGATAAACCAATATTTTTTGCTCGAAAATTTGATGCAAGTATCGATGAAACAATTATTGATTGGCTCGATGAAAAAATCTCAAGACGAGATTTATCTAACAGTAAAATCTTGAATTATTCATTCGAATAAAAATAAATAATAAAATTATTTTAGGTGCTTTATATTTACAAAATATATATCATTTCAATGATGATACAAATAATTTGACTAATGCATTAAAATTAATTGATTTATATGCACGTACACTATTAACTGATTATCAACAATATCGACGTAATTGTTTTCGTGATGATAGATTTCATTTAGAACAAATTCATTTTATATTTCACTTGAGTATATTTCAAGGTTATTCATTACAATATAAATTTAATGATGGAGAACAATTTGAATTATTTATTAAATTAAATTCACTTACTGCTCAACATTCAAACCAAATTAAAAGATTTGAAGTCAGTTTTTTTTCTACAAATAAAATATTAATTCTATTTTTAATTTTTAGGTTGGTTTAGAATTAGATAGTAAAGAAATTATTTTTATTGATCGTAGTCGAACATTTGTTGAGCCAAAAGTAATTAAAGCTCTTATTGAATGGCAAAATATGACCGATAATGATACATCATTAGTTATTCATAATCCTAATGGTATGTTGATTTACTAAATTATTTGTTTTTTATTAATAATTTATTAGGTGCTATTCTTCAACGAGTAAAACTTGTGCCATCGAATGAACCTGTTATAATTGATATATTTTTTCCTGCGGAATCATCACCAAATCTTATTGGCATATGGCAAATGTCAATTGTAAAAGAAAATCAAGAAGATGTTTTAGCTTCATTAAATTTTCTTGTCTTATTATCTAATGTCGAACAATTCTTAAATAATCAATATTTAACAATTATAAAACATTTTTGGACTATATCAAATTTCTGTTCAGTACCAATAAAATCATCATTATGTCAAAGTTTATCTAACGAAACAATAGCAACGAAATTTAAAGATATTGATAATTGTTTTCAACAACGATGGAGCTTTTTCTTTTTTGACATTAAGTCAGATTGGTGAAAAATATTTTGTTTACATTAATAAAGAAATAAATAATATCTATATACGTAACAGTTTGTGGCATTGAATAAAGTGAAACATTCTTTTTTTTGTTAAATATTATGTAAGAAAAAAAGAGAAGATATAAAATATGGATATTATTCTAGTGTCACAGCTGAGATATTGAAAGATGAATTGATTTAGTAAGTTTAGAAGATTTCCCTACTTTTAATAATGGTGTAATGTCAATGTTCATTCGATTTGTTTAACCATGAGAAATCTTTCTATGTTAATATGAGTTATTCTTATTGATATATGATGCGGTTTCGTAAGTATTTATCATAATCATTTTTTTCTATTGACATTCTTTAAATCGTTTAGCACGATTACCTATAACACTCCCACAATTTGTTCCGATGTTAATGTCATATCGTTGGTATGTTGTTTTCTTTTTGTCGAATGTTTGTATTTGAACGTTTCGAATAAAACTAAAATAGATTGACGATGTAAAGCTTGTAAGTCGAGCAAATGACATTGTATTCGAAAAGAAAGTAAAAAAAATATAGAACATACAAAGTAAGATTATTGATCGAAAAAAAGAAAGGATTAAGATTATATTCATACAATCGAACAAAACTATCGTTTAATCACGTTCAAATAGTCATTCAACTATTGATTAATTATCACGCAATTTCGTTTTGTGAATATATTATTATTACTAGTGTGTCAAGGTAAAATAAAACAAAACGAAAGAAGGTGAGATAGACGCGTTAACAATATTATATGTCTCGTCTTTGAACATGTTTATTCTGATTGATTCAACATCATTGATTGTACTTGTCGTATTTGAAAAAATTGAATATAGTCGATTGAACGACAACATACAAAACGAATATTCGTCTATTACTTTTATTATTAATATGTGGTTTATTTCACGTTGTATAAGTATTGATGCATTGAATTCTTGTTTTCAACAGCAAAAACATAAATTTAGTTATGATTTTTGTTTATGTAGAGAAGGATCAAGTATTTTTGAAAAAAGGTAAGATTTTTATAAATTTATTATTTTTGATAACGTTTTATTGATATATTGCGGAACTTAATATGTTGATATTCCCCATTGTTACAAAGTAGTGTATTTCTCAAAATGCACTGTTTTAGCCGATTATATAAAATATAGTTGTTGTTATTCATTGAAAAAGTAGTTGATTAGATATTATAGTTAAGTTGAAAGATGAAATAGACATTCGTTTTCTGCCTATTTTTATTCTATTTGAATTTAATTATGAATGTAAACCCGTTCTTTTTATAAATCGTAGTATAGATCAAAAGAAAACTATCAGTCACTTTCTCCTATATTGAAAGCTTATTTTATATGGAGTATATTTAAACTATTGTATATCATGAGTACTATCAACATTACAAATAATATATGCAAATAGGAGTTTCTCTAATTATACTTGTAGATTAGTCTGTCTAGTACGGAAACTACTTACGATAAGTGTGTAAACCACTAATCATAACTTAGAAAAACTTTTGTTCGATATTTTTGAATAAATAAAAAAAAATTATATATGCATATTGTTCACTGATATTAATTTTTAGGAGTGATAGTGATAGTGATGATGATGATGATGATGATTGTGATTCATTACCTAAAAAGTCTTCTCGTTATTATTTTCAACCTCCATTATCTCCTCATCCTCATTATCAATATACTCGACGACGAATACCAAAACGTTATAGTGATATCGTCGGACCATCGCCAACAAACAATTTTCTACAACAAAAAGATCCAATTATTCAAGACAAAAGAACATTTCTTTCATCATCTCAAGTAAATCGCTCGTTAATAAACAATCGTCGTCGACAATCATTGAAACCTATACATGAAACTGATTATTGTTTCAATACAAATAGAAAAAAATCTCGAGAAATAAGAAATCATTATCATCATCATCATCATGAACAACCGATAAAACACAATGACGCACTTGCTCATCGTATGCAAGCAGCTATGAGTACTGAATTAATGCATTCACTTGATCGAAATTTTGTTTTTGGTGATCGGAAACAAACAAAAAATCATTTACTTATGACTCGTTCACATTCATTTAATATTTGTACAACTTGGAATAAAAAATCTCAACGAAATTCATATCAACATCTTATTCCAAGAGTTAAAATAAGTAATTTCAATTTTGAAAATTTTCCTATTGAAGAACCAACACCCGATTATGATGAACACAGTGAAGACTTTATTATACGAACAATTCAGAGTGAACACAGAATCGATGAAGAACCAGCTATTGATTATAACGATTCAAAACCGAATCTCGAATGTGAAATCGATAACAAATCATCGACTAATTCTGATCTTGGTGTTTCATCCTCATTTATTATTCCACAAACATCAACAACTAATAGTGACGAACAAACATTAACACCACCTAAACCACCACCACTACCTAATTTAAATAATAATCAAAAGAAATTCACATTTCGCTGTCGTACTATTGCTGATAAATTATCATCTGATCATAAACTTATTCTTAAAGATGAAGAAGAAATAAAATCAACAGGTAAATTATTTTATTTCAAACATTTACAAATAATTTCCATTTAGAATTAATACAAACTTCTCAAGAAATTCCATTAAAACCTCATTATTTTCATATATCTAAAGATGATAACTTACGAAAAATATCTCAATCACATTCATCTTCAACTTATAGTTCTCTCACACAAATTAATAATCATGAAACTGAAATTACAACACTCTGTGCAAAACCATCAGTTACAGATGAACAAATTCAAGATTGTTTATCATCATCATCTCCGGCAACATCAACTGGTCTTGATAATGAATATGAACATCATTCATCATCATCAAAAATTTATAATGAATATAAAAAACGAACTTCTCTAACAAGTGTATCAACAAATCCAATTGCTAATCATTCTATTATAATACATCCAATGCATACACGTATTGGATTACGTTCATCAACATCATCATCATCAACAAATGAAAAATTAACAGACATGACTTTATCAAGCAAACAAATGAACGTGTGCGTTATAAATCAACTAAATGACCATTTATCAACACGTTTCCGTAAGCAACAACAAGAATCATATTCAAATAATACGACTGATCATATAAGTTACGATCCACCACCAGAACATATGTCGGAAAATAATATTCAATCAAATCTCTACGATGAACCAAATGATATACCAGTTATTAATTCATCTTCAATCCCTCCACCACCACCACCGTGAGTATATCATTCTTAACAAATTGTTTATTAATATTGATTTTAGACGAAGGCTAAGAAAATTTCATGAACTTAAGCTGATTTTTAGGTTTTTAATATCTGTAAATGTAGTGAAGAATATTCCAATAGTTGTCTTGACCTATCACGTGCTTGAAATAATGAGATAAAACATGATTTCCTTGAGAGTATATATAAATAATCATGATATGACCTACTATAATCCGTTTTCTATATTTATTGTTTATTTCTGTGTCAATACGCCCCAAGTATATCCATGTTGACAAGAACATTCGATTATAAATAGTTTCTCAATATGAATTATACTAATTTTTATATATTACCTCTATCTTAATTTTATTATTTCATTCTATATTAGATTACCTGCTGGTGGTTTTCGTCCAATACAACCATCAAACAATCGCTCATCTATTCCTCAACATATATCGTCAACAACTATGACATTACCACGCGAAATAAATAATTCTGATAAACGCTGTAGTACAGGTACATCAACAATATCAAGTAATTTATCTGATAGTCGAATTTTATGTGAAGTAAGTTAGTTGATATGAGAAAAGATTCATTTATAATATATTAATTTAGTTACGAGAAAATCCATTATTTACACGAGCAAAACAACATCTTAATATTGAACCTGGTTCAAATGGTCGACGTTCAGGTCGTCGGCTAATTGGATCAACATCGAATTTAACAAATATCGTAACACCAGTACGAACAACAAATGAAACAGTATCTTATTTACGATTAGATAATTGTTCTAAAACACCTTTAAACAAATCTGTAGAATCAAATAATAAAGAAACAATTATAATGCTTCCAAATGAATTAGATGCTATTATCGGAAAAAGAACTACATCAACGAATGATATAAATCAGATAAAATCTCGTTCATCTATCAAATCTTTAACATCAACACAATATCGACAATCTGAACTTGAGCTAATTTTCCAAGTAAAACAAAAATTTCTTTTTTTCTTTATTAATCAATTATTTGCTTCTGTTTTTTTTTCTTTTCTCACATAAAGAAACGTGCACAACGAAGCGAACAAAATCTGACGTGACATATTTCTTTTAGACATGCATTTATAAAACCAGAAAAAATATATCAGTCAAGCTAAACAGCTCAATTGTTGTTGCTATTATTCAAATGAATATTGACAGAATGGAGATCTAACTTTCTAATCATCATTTAATATTCATTATTAGTAAATCATGTTGTTTTTTTTTCTTCGTGTCTTTAAAGAAATAAAAATATTCAATGTATAAATAACATATCTCTGTTATTGTTTTTTTTTCTTTTCACAAATTATCATATATCATACATAGGCGAAGGGTAAAAAATAATATGTATATATATAAGAAACAAATGACACTCGGGATTTGTAAAATCTTGCTACAATACATTAAATGAAAGAGAGAGAGAAAAACAAACACGGAGAAAAATATTTTATCAGACACATGTCACCCGAGAAATGGCAACATCGTGATAAGTACAATAATCAACAAGTGTAGTATTATTCGCTGCTGCAGTTTTGGAGGATGTAGTAGATGATGAACGTTTATCATTTCGTTCTTGTTGTTGAACAGTAGTTATTTTACAACAATTTGTTAAAAACCAGATACGTGAATGTTTTGTTTTAGCATTAGTATGAACATCTTTTGCATGTTTATAAGGTCGTTGTTGATTTTTATTTTGTATATTTGTTAATACCATTGTTGATGGTGATGTTACCATATGTTGTTTATTTGAATTATAATGATTATTATTATGATTATTATTATCTGAACCAGATTCATGATTTTCTTTTGAAATATTTGATTCTGGTGCACGACGATAACGTAATAAATGTAAATTATGATAAGACATCATTAAATTACGTATACGCATTGGAAAACATCGACATAAATATTTAATAAATGCTCGACGAAATTCACGTGATGAATAAGCATATATAATTGGATTGACGCTAAAAAGAAGATGAAAAAGAGGAATGTCTAGAATGATTTACTATTATTCTTTTAATACCTTGAATTAATATATCCAAACCAAGTGAACATTTCGAAAACAAGAGCACTTCCAGTTAAAAATGTTTTCGTTGAATGTTTATCTGGTGGAATAATTTTTTTCGCAATTGCTGTTAATGGATTATAAACAAAAAATGGTAACCAACATAGAACAAATATTCCCATAACATAAGCTAATGTTATTGTTGCTTTTTGTTCTTTAGAAAATTTTGTTAAACGTTTACCAATTGATGTGCCTGTTGCTGCTACTGGTGGATTTACTTTAGATGTACGTGCTGATGATGCTTCATATGTTGATAATGTATCTTGTGATGGAATTTTTTTCGAATTTGTAATTGTTAATTGATGAGTATCGAGTGTTGTTGTCGTTGTTAATGTTGTTGATGTTGATGGTGCTGTTAATGTTGGCATTGAAAAACGTGATAAGGAAGAATTTTGATGATCAGTTAAATATACTCCACTTATAGATTTTTTCATTTGAATAGTAGATTTATCATTCGCTGATAATGTTAAACGTTCCTCTGGATTTGATAAACGTATTGGTTCCGAAGGATTCATTGTTGATGATGATTCACGTGTTGATGATGGTGGTATACCATGATATTTACCACGATGTATACGTAAACATACATCTGGTGGAGCACTTAATGGTGTATCATCATCTTTTAAACCTTTTTTTTTCTTTTTTGTTGTTGGTGAGGCAACTTTAACTCCGGTTTTAAATGCATGTAATTGTTTAACAGCAGCACGATAGATTCTTATATAAACAAAAATCATGACAAATAAAGGAATATAAAATGAAATTAACGATGAAAATACAACATATTTTATATCATCGGAAAAAAGACAACGATTTTCTTTATACTGCTGTGGATTAAGATGCCAATAAGCTATAGCAGGAAATGAGATTAAACCTAAAAATAAATGAACAATAAAAAATATGTTGTTTTCTGTCTTATTCTATTTGTTTGTTGTCTTTTTTTGAATAAAAAATAAAAAAATTCTTACCTGAACATAACCAAACAGCAACAAGTGAATAAGGCCATCGTTTAACAAAAAATGTTTGATGATATGACATTGGATTTGTTATTGCAGAATAACGATCCAATGCAATAACACATAAATCAAGTATTGAAGCTGTACTAGCACATACATCTATTGAATGCCAAAGATCACAACATGTATCGCCAAATGGCCAATGATCACCATATATAACTTGTACAATAGCAAATGGCATTACAATTAAGCCAACAATTAAATCAGCACATGCTAATGATGCCATATAATAATATGTAGCTAAAAATAATAAATACATACTGAGATCAGATAAGTGAGTACTATAATACTATATAGTAATGTTTGTCTTAAACTTAAGTCTGAATTAGATATGAGTTTGAGTTTGATAAAACTGAATGAAAAGTAGATAAGCATTGAAATTAGTTTAGTCAGATAATAAATAACTTATTAGTAGACTAATTATTAATCAACAACTCAAAAGAAAAATCGAATGTTTTCTCACGAGAGAATAAAAATGTAATAATTGATATGTAAGTGTTATAGAATATCCTATGAAATCTCTAGTGGTTATTTTTTTACAGTTCTTAAAAACAAAAGCATTAAGATGGAAAATGTAACCGAGTGCATGATTTATTCCTATATTCAATTCCAAGGTAAAAAAAAAGTAGCTTTTCTATACTAATTAAATAGAGTATACAAAACTTGTTCCACTTCGTGAAATACTTTTAATGACATATATATATATATATATATAAGCTTTCATATTTTTATATTGATTATAATATATAAGTGTATATGTACCTGATTTTAGATAACGTTCTTGAACAATAGCATATATAACAAGACCATTACCAAAAACGGTAATAAAACAAAATAAACTTAAAAAAATACCCAATGGTAAATTCGTTAATTGAGTATTTTTTTGAGATTGTTCTATTGATGAAATATTATTGCTAGTATAATTTGAACGATTATTATTATTTGACTGTATAATTGTATTGATTGTTGAACTAGTTGAACTAAGGAAAAGGTCATGAATTATTAACTTGGTGGAAAATTGCATTGGATTTTTGACACAAATCGTATTGATAATGATGATGACAACAATAAAAAAGATAAAAAGACCATCAAAAATTTGACGGCATGCGTCATAGCGTGCGGTAACTTAATTGGTCTTGCCTTTGTTCATATTTGAATAAAACCAAATATCTGAAATAAAAATCAATTTTAATCACATACCATTTTTGTTTTTTTTATTTATCAATAAAATATACAGATATAGCTAATGATCAGAGATCTTCTAAAAAAAGAAAGGTTAACACTGCTGGCACAGATATAGATGCAACTCGATAATAACAACAACATAGTAGAAAGCAAAATCGAATGCCACACTGTCATTGATCACAGTATGAGATGAGCTATCAATACGATCACCAGGATAACACATGCAAAAAATTGCCTCAAGTGGATGTTTACTGTATTGTGTCAATCATTAGTCTCTCCTTTTCTTTTTTTTTTTTACATTAGATCAAAAAATAAACCACATAATTAAGTAAAACTAAATAAATGAAACTTAACAAGTGTTTATAATTTCCTAGCAAAGTCGAGAACAGGTGATCAATATTTGTTCATTTTCTTAATAGATGAGTACCTAAGTATGTATATATTAAAGCGGATCATAATTGAGTCTGCGTGTTCTTCTCAGAAGGGGTTGTTTTCTATTCTTCAATCGAGCGCACAGCAGAGGAAAATAGAGAAAGAGGGAGAGGGAGAGGGAGAGAGAGAAAAAAGGGAACATATACAAATGTGTCTTGTAGTATATGTTGATCAAGTTTTACCAGGGAAAGGATACGAAAGAGTCAGGGAAGCGTTTCAATATTCCAATGATCTCCAAGACAAGAAAAGAAGAATAAAAAAAAGATGATTGAACGCGCCTAGTTTTATTCCAATAGATAATCAAGTGCCGTTTGCTAGTTGGCACTTCTTTTCTCTTCTGTTTTATGTATGCTCTTTGTCTCTAGGCATTCTTTTTTTTTTACTAACTGCACATGCATACTAACTATTTTGTCATCACTTACATATATATAAATATATATATATTTATATAAAATTATATTATCTACTATAACGAATATCTCTGTGTATAGAATAGAAGTAACTTATCGATTCTATAGCAATAATAGAAGAGAAACTAAATTCAATTGTTGCACTTTGTCCCATTGAATAATATAATAACAATACACAACAACTAGGAGTACATTGTTTGTTGTCCCCTGGCCTTTTTTCTTTTCAATATGATATAAAATATTCGTACATACATGTAAGTCATAAGAAAAAAAATTAAAAATTCGACTTCAAAAAAAAATTAAGTACTATATATATAATAAAAATATCTGATCAAATAATACTTAATATGTAGTTAAGCTTGCTAAAGTTTAAGTAAAGTTGTTCTCGTTTTATTTTTTTTATATTATTGACAATCTATCGAAAATGATCTTATTTCCGTTGTGCTAGATTAAATGTAAATATTTTGAAAATGACTAACATCTTTAATAGTGTGTATATATATGCATGTGGTAGAAAGTAACTGAGTCAACAATCGCGATAATGCAATGCTTTAATTTCATCCATCGTTGTTGGCCTTTCCGATTGATCATGGTAAGAACTACAAATGAGATCAGTAATGGTCTATCAACATTTGCTATTAAGCTCTTTTTTCGGCGCCTGCTTGCTCTATTTCTTTCATATCGCACATGTGGTATCGATAGCATATACTCAAGGTTAACCTCGTGACTTGTCGTTTGGAATTAATACAAACACGATTCCATTCGGATCAGTATTCTAGCAATCAAATCGTGCATGTCAATATTTTCCTTGCATGTGTATATCTCTACCCTCTAGTCATAACAAGATCGATTGCATATAACAGCAAATGATTGTCCAACTGATGATTATGATGATGATTGTTTTCTGCTGCTGCTGCCGCTGCCGCCGTCGCTTCTCTTTCATCATCATCATTGTCATCTATTAATAGTATGCATCTTGATCAATGATACTCTTCCTGGAAAAAGTCAAGTAAAAAATGTAATATATATATATATATACATCTATTCATACTCAATATAAATTGATAGTAGAGTTATTATTATTATAGAAGATAAAATATATTTCACTTATCAAAATGTTCTTCTGTCATCAAAGATAAAAAATCCACCATACTACTTATGTATATCTTATCTGATTTCTAACTTCATTAATAATCTATGACATATAAATTCATTATATATAGAATGAAAAACATTGATTCTCTTTATTTAATTGTTTAAGACATACCTTGGCTTGAATATTGTAGGACAATTATTGTCTTTATAATGATCATCTATAATAAATAATGATAGATTTTTACAAATGTCAAATATCACTAAAGATGTCATTAAAAATAATAATCAAGTTGAACATGAAATACAAGCGGATTAGTTAAAAGACTAGAAAAATAAAAATGAAAAGAGCGTAAAGAGAAGAATCAAAGCAAAAGAGCGTAGCGAGTATCTTTCTTTCTTTCTTTCTTTTTACTTGATGACTAACTTACAGAAAAGAAGAACCACTCTATTCTGCTCTTTCAATACCTCATATAGAATCTATATATTTTTGTTTAAATAGACAGAGACAACCTTGCTATAATATATTACTTTTATGAGCAGAAAAAAAAGATGAAGAAGTAGAACATTAGTTGCTTTTTTATAAAAAGAATTTATATATACCATGTGATATACATTAATTAATTTCATAGACCAATTTCCACAAGTACAACAAATTGATGGGTGACACACGCTCATCGTTGTTTCTTTCTCTTCTCCTATCTCTTCAATACAGGCACTTCCGCATATTTAAAGAAGTTTTTTTGCTAACTATTGATCGTTTCTAAACGAGCAAATATTTTGTATATAACAATGACAATTAGATGTGTATTCATCATATATATATATATATATATTTGTAAACATCTATATAAAAGAAAAACAATCGGCACTAGTCAATTGCACTTCATAATCGAAGAGAAATTTCTTTTCCGATCGAATACATGTATATATACATATTAGAAAAATAACATGTCTATATATACATATAATTTCAAAGGACTAATATTACCTTTATTTGCAAAAAAAAGAACGATATGAAATTAAAAAACATTTGAATCTTTTTTACATAGATTATCGGATGGTGTCGTATGACTTATTTTTATATCTAACTCGATGCTACTAGTAAATCGTAACTGATGGTGTATATATAGTTGGTAACAGAACACGCATTAGAAAATGAATACGCCTCCTACTTTCACAGCGGTCGATAGTATTTATTATCATTTTTTTTTGTGTGTGTCTATGATGTGTGTATTTTTATTTTCAACAGAAATAAAATAAATGAAAATAAGAAAATTAACGTATCTTACCAATTTAGTTCAATAAGTGTAAAAATTCTATCAGTATATCTTCATATATTTATGTCCCTTGTGATTAGAGAACAAGTTTTTACATTATAAATAAATGATAGAGTAATGATGAGATTCAGATAACTAATAAGATTCATTGTCTAGTCTTTTTCTATTGTTCTATATGAAAAATTTCTATATGATACAAAAGAAATCATTATAAACTAATTCATTTCCTATAGAAAATCATTTCGTCTACTTATTACATTTAACTTCATATTCATTTATCGACTACTAATGGTTATGATGAAGAATAAAAAGAAGAAGAACGGAAGTTTGATGACGCACCGCGATTTAGTATGTTGCTTGACGCGAACAGTGATTTTTTTTTGATTAACTTGCTGACAAAAAAGCAACACTTGAAATTCTCTTTAAGGTTATTTCCCTTATTCTTTATGTCTCAGTAGCTTCCTTTCCTTCTTCTTACTTTTATAAATGATCTTTTCAGATATTCAAATAGTAAGAGGCAAATAAAAGTAACGCAAAAAAAGGACCTAACGGCAAATATCACTAATAATCAATTAACAGCGAATTTATGATTGTTTTGGACAAAAACAAATAAATATTGCTTCTGTTTGAAAAAACAAAAAAAAAGGCGTTCATTACCGTTGGCCTACAGGACGGCAGGACTAAATAAATATTTTTCAAAGCTCAATATATGACAATTTCATTCTCAGACATTTTGTTGTTGTGTTTTTATATGTGTAGGATACATACATATACAAGGGCGAGAAAAATACAATATTTATGAAGTATTAATTACGAAAAGACAAATAAACATAAGCTTGTGTAAATTATATGTTCCCGCAATTAAACCAGAACTAAAACTACAGACATGTAGTGGACGGAGGAAATCTGACTCTGACTCTGTAGGAGTCGAAATTAGAGTCAATATGTGGGACTTTTCTACAACTAATCCTAGGGATGAATTAGTAAAAAAAGATGAGATAGTACTACGCCTTAAAAATAACAATTTAATACTTCTTATATAAAATACTGATTAAAGATAAGATTAAGAGAAAGAGAAAACATATCATACTAAATTATGGTAATACACTTCTTTCTTTTTATTAATTAAATATCAGCGTTAACTATTTCTCTTCATTTTTTCTTAAATTGTAACTAAAAGAATTGAGTTTATTAAAGAAAACTATTCGTTTCGTCTAAATGAAGCTATTTCTTCAACACTTCTATTTAATGAAAAAAAAGAAAGTAATTATTATTATTCTAATAAATGAACTGAAACCTATTATAGTTCTCTTTGTTCTGATCTACATAATTCAAACTGAATTATAACTATAGCTAAGCTAGATCAAGAGAAATGTTAGTACATCTATTTGTGAAAATAAATCTTGTTTTTCCGAACAAAAAAAGACTATATTGTGAAAATCCTATTACTAGAGTAATATGTCATAGGACACTAAGTAAAAACGATACTTTAATTTGATATAGAAAATAGAAAAAGAAAAGTTTTTCCTTTATGTCATATTTAATTATTAAATTCACATCAGGTACAGAACCTTTTCTTTTACGTACTAAATATTACAAATTTCTTAGTAGAATATTTTCTTTTCTTTAGTGATAATTGGTTCACTTACACTTAAAACATATGAGATAGATCAACAATGTCGGGAGAATGTAAAAAGAAACCCTTATGAATTATTTTGGAATACAAAATGATATAGTTGATTCTGTTATTCAATTTCTATATATAGTATACGTTTAACATATAAGTTAAAGAAAACTTACAAAAATAGAAAAGTCATAGATATTTATATAAATATTATTATTATTTGCCGAAACATTCACGCCTTTATTCAAAAATTGTATGTTACATATATATGTCACTTAGTGCATAAAGACTATGAACGTGATAATTAAACTTTTCTACTTAATATAAAACTATTTGAAGTGAATATATAGTCATATATGATAACTATATATTTTCAAGTAATACAAAGGTAAGATATTAAATTCGTTGTTAATACAAAATGTTGTAATAATAAGTACTGATGACGTTATAACAAAAACAATTGAATTGAAAGCATACTTTAAAATAACACTCTTAGTCTATTCATTAAAAGTATATACAATCAGTTAATAAGGGATCTTAGAATCATAATCTTTATTTAGATTTCTATTTTCCATCTGCTTACAATAGATAAAAATGACTTATGTATACTTATATTGTCAAGAGTTGTCTCACGAGATTATAATAGATTGTAAGAGAAAGAAATACATAAAGCTATTAAACAACAACACAGAGTTAGATGAACGTACCAAAGAGTAATAAAAATATACGATTTAATAATATCTATTCTCTAAATCTTACTTCATTTATTTTATCTAACATATATTCATTTTATGTAATCTTTTCAAGAAAATAATTGTATTTAAGAGAATCAAATATTTAATTTTTGTCTTAGAAATAAAATATAAAAAGATTGAAAATCTATACGGATATATCACGTAAAAGAAAATTATTTAAAGATGACCAACGATTCGAATTTTCATATAAATAAACCATTGAACGTGTTAATGATGGTTGTAATGTTTCACGATGGCATTCAAATAACCAAAGTACAACACCCCATACAAATGCAGCAAACCATGGAAATACAGGTCGTTTAGTATTCGGTAACCATGTACGTTTCTGTGCATAACGTGCAAAACCAACAACAATACGTGCTAGAAGATAGAAAATAATTTGTTCGTTGATACTATTACGTTCACCGAAGACAAAATAACCAACAATAAATGCACAAATAAATGCACGCCATGATTTCGATATACCAAAACAGGATGCAACTATTTTTCGAAGAGTTTTATAAAAGAATACAAATAAACCTAAATTTTTTGCATGTAAATAAGTCATCTGTAGAATAAAATGTATTCTTTCGGACCATGGTTCATGACGAAATAAAAATGCTTGAACAAGTGAATGAGCAAAGCGAACTTTACCACCATAAACAATTCCTTGTCTTAAACCTTTTATTAATGATAATGGTGCATGATATAATGGATTATTTAGAAAATTATTAAATAGATGTAACACAGTAGACATTGGACTTAGACTTGATTATATTTGTTGTCCTTTTGAGAGTGAGAACATAAGACTCAATTTTAGGTGTAATGGTTGAAAAATATCTCGAAAGACAAAGAATTTTACGAAATAGATGACTCCAGTTGACGAAAAGATTGTTAAAAAATTCATATTTTTATATTCAAAATTACCCGTTTTTTTTCTATAAGGAAAAGAATAATATTACCATTCTATTTCTTATGTTCTAAACTATAAAAATTTAAATATTCTATAAAATGAAGTTTATATTTTCATGTAAATCATAATTTTCTATTATTACTGAATAACTATTAACAAAATGTTCTACTTATTCACCTAATTCTAATGGATTATCAATGTATTCAACCTAGAAAATATTATGAAAAAATGATGCGAATTTCCTATCATTTCCTTCAATATGTTGTATTACAAGAATGTAAATATGCATTATAATAATAAAATAAATTGGAAGACGACTAATTTTAGCACGAATGCAGATAATGAAGATTTTTTTAACGGAAATAAAAATATACCGACAATGCTCACTCATGTATTCATGAACGCATGCTATTATTCAGTACTAATACGTTTTCACTTCGTTGTATTCTTTATTATATAATACAAAACGATATATATATATATCTATTAACATTTGTCTGTAAAATCACATTATAATTTGGAATAAAATAGTGAAGATATAAGAACAATATCTTTATAGATTATGAACTTTTATAGTATAAGATATGAAAGAGAATATGTACTCAGGTTTTATGAGTACCTATTGAAATATAATTATATAAAAATTTTCATTCATCTTTTTAATTAACTCATCAATATTGCAATTAACTAGTGTCAAATGAATAATAACTTTTTCCACAATAGTATAAATTAATGAACCGATAGATAAAATGCTGTGAACATTTGGATAAAAAAAGAATATTTATAAACTTTGGAGACTTCAAAGAATTGTCATATTTTCTAATTATTCAATCGTCTACTCTATGAAGTTTTGCAAGATCTATTTTTAATCAAATGTCTATAGCTATGAATATTATAATCTCTTTTAACTAAAATATCAAAACTTAAAATGATTAGTGCATTTAAAAGACTATGAAATCGCTAGAATAAAAGAGAGACGAACATATGTCTGTATATATCATAAACTCTTCAATGAGTACTGAATGAACTTACAATGAATCTATATTGGGTCGTTTCCATTATTTTATAAATTTTCTATTGATCTCTCCGAGTACCTTTTCTATATAAACTGGTTTGAATAAAGTTATTATAGTTTTTGAAAGGCTAATTTTTTTTATTTTATAATAATTGTGCGTAGTAAAACATGAATAATATTGCAAATTGATAGGAAGTGTTATTTCTTTTTTACACATTTATGGACGAGTAGAGAATAGAACTTGTAGAGCCATGGAAAGTGTTGTAAGATAACCAACGGCACAAGCAAGAAATCGACCTGGTTGTGGTAATGGCATCTAAATAGAATATATAAAATAATATAGAGGAAAAAACGAAAATAATAATAATTCAAATTATACTTGATAACAAACTGTATGTATAAGACGTGAAATAAAAAAGATTCGAAAATGCCAATAAGCTATATCTCGATTAGGATTAGTAGCAACATAGAAAAAGCCAACAAGTACAAATGGTACTATATTTTCAATATCATTTAAATGATTACGACGAACACGTTCAACATCTGGATCATTAGTTGTAACTACAGATGAGTGATGTCTGGCTAATGTTAAATCTTCAGGATTAGCGAAAGCCTATGATAAGAAAAGAAAATTTACATTATAATATAAAATTAAATTTTTACATCTTGAGAGAATCGTTTCGTTAGAGTAAATGCACCCATACACATCATTTTAGCGATGGAAGCCGTTGAGTACAAAGCAAAATTAGTGAACACAACATTATTCAATGTGTAATAAAGAATCGACATTCTTGGAATGTCTGAATCAGTCAGAATAATTTGATGAAATCTATCCAGGGTTATCTATTAAAATATTTTACTAATACATAGTCAATTTTGTACACACGTCAATACATTTAAGACGACGAGAAAAATGAAAGTACGAACAACAAATCAAAACAAGCACAATAGTGTTTTTTTTTCGTTCTTTTACGTAAAAGTTACGAATGTTTTTATATCGATGGGGTATGCATGTGTTTGTGGTCGACTCTTTTCTTTCTTTCTTGTTATTCTTAATATATGATACCACATTAATTGATATAGAATAACACATGTAAAAAAGATACTTTTCTCACATGATTTTCAGTCTTTATTAGCTAGTGTGAGTCTAGGTGGCTTTTTATCTCAATAACTGTTGATCATTACAATATTTGAACTGGATAAATTCGAAGTACATAATAATTCATAGATAAATCACTTGTTGAAGCTCCTCCTATACCTAATTGACGAATATTAATCAATTCATTTTCGGTTTTAATATGTTTTTCAAGAAGATTATACATTGTTTTTGCATCCATTAGTTGATCACTACGAAAAATATACTATACAAACAAAATTAACAACTGATCAAATTTGTTTCTTTTGTTAACCTCAGCTTGAAATTTCTCTTGATACTTTAAATCAGTTACTGATGTATGAGAAATCTGTTTCTTTTTTGCACATCGCTGTGCAGTTCTAAATGCTTGATCACATAATAAATTATCTAATTTCAAATTTTTATTCTGTTTAATCAATGCAATTAAATCATTGATAAAAATTTCAACGATTACATTTCCAGGCAATTTACGTGGCCGAAAATAATCTATCGTATAAATATTTATATCAAGTAAATAAATAGATATTTAAATAATATTTATAAAACTTACACGAACAACATTTTAATAGTTTCTTTAACCACCACATAAACTAAAGTACACACATAGGAAATAACGCGCGTGATTTATTTTCATGATCATCTAGTTGTAGCTAAGTTCAATGACAATAGAAATAAACTCCATCTGTTTTTTCTAAGCTTACGATGTATTAAAGAGCAAAATTGATGAATATTTTCTTCTGTGTTCCGCGTGGAAAACTCACTCTCTCGAACAGTACTCAAATTATATGTGTAATACAAACAATACCAATAGTCAACATATTTGAAATTAGTTTAATGCATAATATAAAATAACGAGATAATGAAATTTATCAATTAGATTTGAATGAATGAACAATATGTAGTATCTGATTGATTTTGAATTCTATCAACTAGATCTAATAAATGCAAATGAAATTGTATTAATGATTTCATCGAAGAAATCTAACACACAAAAAATTATCTGTGTTACGGATTCTTCTCATAGTTAATCATGATAAATCTATTCAAATTAACTAACGATAGAATATAATTGTTTTTATATAATTGATTAAGTTCATTTTATCGAAAAGATAAATTAATGATTATCGTTGCTATGGATATGATTATCTATATTTAAAAAAAGTATTATTATTATAACAGTAAAATTTTAGTAATACTATTTTGTATTGAATCACTGCTAAATGGTTGTATACCAAGAAATCGAGCGTAATCATCTCCATAATAAACAAATAATTCTTCTCCTGGATAAATTCTTCGCATAGTCTTATAAAACATATTTCGATCATATTGAACAGGTTGTATATTCTGTTGTTCAATTGCATTTGGACCTAAAATAATAAATATACAAATAAAAACTTCGATTTCTGTTATTCAATACATACAATTGATCTAAATAGAAGATAAAGATATATTTCATCAATGATTTTATAGTTTAACTTACATATCGCATCCAATTACTATTATCTGGATCATTTCCATCAATAATATAAATCATCTATAGAAGTATGAATTTTCTTTTGAACAAAAAAAAACCCAATTTCTATGAAAATATTACTTTGCCATTTTTATCTGCAATACTCCAAGCATATCCTGATTCTTGTGCACTTTTAAAATTTGAATGACGTATTCCAATATAAGGTCCGAAAAAAGTATTTCTCTCCAATTGTTTTGTTGTAAATATCCCATTACCAGCCTTATGTATAGTTGATGGTTTAATAATAAATCCATCTGGACAAGTTAAATCTGATTTTCGATTGGAATATTTAAGTGATGATTTTGATATCTTCGTAATAAACTAAAGATATGCATTTAACATTAAAATTGAAACAAACTTTTCTATCTGGGATATAAGATTGTTTATGATGAGGACAAATATTTTCATAGTATTTATTACAATCATCACAAAATAATCGTGCATCATCAAATTCCGGTTTTTTATTTGTATGAAAAGATGATGATCGACGATGTTTTCGTTTTTCATTGGAATGAAATGTTGAACTCTTTTTTTTCGATTCATTTAATTTTAAATCAGAATCTTTTCTTTTTCTATATTCATGTTTTTCATACATATTATTATTAAAACAACGATATTCATCATAGAAAACTATAAATATGAAATAATTTCAAGATATTTATTTTGTCTTATATTTTAATACCATTATTTGATGAATTTTTCAAAGGCATTCGATGTTGAAAATAAAAAATAAAAACTAACTGTTGATAATTTTAAGCGGTAAAAACATATGATAAATAAAAATGATCGATATAATTGTAAAATTTTCCAGAAGTTCATTTTAATTTGTAATTTATCAACAAATTAACTTATATCAAAAGAATTTTTTCTATTGTCAATCAAAATAATACGCCATCTATTGGTTCTCAATATCTTTGGTGGTATTTAAAACCAAAGAATATGCTATGCTTGATTCAGTCTCATGCCCTTTCGATCTACCTTGACAATAATAGTCATAAATATACATATAAAAAATGTTTGCATAAAATTGTTTATAGAAAATAATTATTATATTTAGTTGTCAGAAAAGAATGCGTCGTCGACATCGTACATTTCTCGTTTTAATAACAAGTGCAGCGGCAGTTACATACGGTCTTAATCGTTTGATTCATCGACAACAAGATAATTCTTTCAATGAAAAGAATTCGAATGATTTATCATTACAATTACTTGAATCAAAACTTCATTTAACTGATGATTTATTAAAAAATAAAGATGATAATAACTATATTCCAATGGAATCAATTGATCCAATAGCAGCAAGACATTATCATCAAGCTTTACAATATATAAAACAAATTCATTCAACGAATACTCATATACGTGAACGTGGTCTTAGTCATTTAGCTAAATTAAAAAATTTACCACCAACATATTATTCAATTATTGGTCAACAACTTGATTATCATTCAGCTATTCAATTAGCACGAACACAAGAAGCTAATTCAAATCTATTTCCAACTGGTCCACCTTATATATTATCAATTGGAAAGAAAAAAGTTCTTGCTACAGATAATGTAGAAAGTGTTAACGATGATGATGTACTTTTACATACGATAACAGAATTTCTTGACAAATTAATTGATAATGAAAAACGTCCATTAGATATATTAAGTGATCATTATCTTAAATTGGTAAGAGAAATCTTGATATTAGTAATAATGATCAAATTTTACATCATTTTTTATTTGGTATTGATTAGATATCTTTTCTTATATGTCTGCGTAATCGAGTACAATATACTTAAATATATTTATTTAATTCAAAGAATCTCATGTGTATAAACTACAATAATTCTAGGACTAGTAAGATAGAAACAAAATAAGTTGTTCATTGTCATATTGTTGGGTTCTATCTTAGAGAATATTACCTTATCTGTTTACGTCTTCGTGAATTATACGGTAATTTTTTTCTACATTAAGTTAAGAGTTTGACTCTGTTATACAGACATAAAATCAGTATTTTCGATTTGACTTGAAACAAACTATTGCGCGAAAGTTTTAATATACGCTGTAAATCATATAATTTATTCAGCCTCACTGTGATTTACATTCCTTAGCCAAAAATCTAATGTTCTTTTGAATAATATTAATCAGTCATTATAATTAGAGATACGAGACTAAAGCCTTGTATGAATATAGTGAGATTTGAATCATCGTTTTTGATACTTATTCAGTAAGTGTTTAGTATACTTCTTAAACTTTTATTTTACACTAAAAAAAATTAAACTCTGAAAAAATCGAAATATTACTAAATATAAAATAGCAATGAAACATGATTGATATACCTATTATTCATAATGACGCGATGAATCATATTCATGCTCATGTTTGAAGTCAGATCTAATTATAATATTTGTGTTAATTACTTTCGTTTTTATTTTATAGCTGAAATCCTATTTGGATGAAATTGATTCTCAAACTGTATTTGATCTTGTACAACATTTTGAACCTGAACATGCTGATATGTCACCAAAAGCTATAAAACGTTATCGATCAAATTTAGAACTTTATTCCACATTTGTTTATGCACTTCGTGGTTATGCTGATCGTTATCCACTTGATGTTGTTCATTCAAATGGTTTACAAATATTAAAATATTTATATGAAAGACGAAAAGATAATGTTCCATTTGTAAGATTTATTGGAAAAATTCTTCTTCTACTCAGTCGAGAAAGACAAACACATGAAGCATTTTATGCCGTTGGTTTGAAAATAATTTTATCTAAAATAATTATAAGATTTTATTTTTCTATATAGGCTGGGTAAAAATTCTACATGATATGGCATTAGATGAAAATAATATTATTTATTCTTTACTTGGAGCAACAATATTAGCTAATCTTGATCGACCAAATCATGAAAAGTTGTTAGATGATTGAAATTTTTCTTAATAATATTCGGAAATTTCTTTCTAGTGCATCTCTCAGTCAAGAAAAAATATCTATAAATAAAAATCCCAAACCGTTATATCTACCATCAGAAATTAGTAATATTGAATTAATTAAAGCAGAAATTAAAACAGAAGAAAAAAAAGAAGATGTACTTGAACATCAACCACCATCGAAACAACCAACTGTTATGGATAAAATTGTGCGTAGTGTATGGTACACAAGACAAGTTTCTGATGAAGGTGATACGTCTGATGAAATTCATGATAATGCAATTACTGATGATCATCATGTTGAAAAGAATATTGTTGTTGCACCAGATATTGATACAAGTCATTCAATAAATGATGATAATAAAGTTACAGTAATAGAACAAGAAAAATCAATGTCAGTTCCGTCTTGGATCAATGATCAAGTGTATGGTGATAAAGTAAATATTCTATTATATTCTAAATAGTCATAGTAAAACCTTCATGCTATCCATTATATCTTTTCAAGGTATTCTATTCTATTCGATTCGTGTTATTGGATAGTTTCAGACTAATTTTGACAGGTAACGTTTCGAATCAGCTCTCCAATCGTATATTTACTTTGTTGTAACCTACGCGTGCTGCTTCGGTTTACTTCTATGATAATATCTAATAATACACAGAGTATAGATTCAGAAGACTTCAGTAAATACGCAAGAAGAACAATTCCCTTCTTATCGCTTTGTTTTGATAATGATAGTCGAATAATTCTTTTCATTTAGATTATTCTATTCAGTCCAGCAATGTATAACGTTCAACAAATAGATCCGGATGTACGATGGCATCAAGAACCTATTGTTGATATTATTTTTGTAAGTTATTTATCGAATTTATCTATACTTATATTTATATATTAATTATCATTGTTAGTTTCATGGTTTAGCTGGTTCAGCTTTTAAAACTTGGCGACAAGAATCTGCACATACAGAAATAAAACAAGCCGATGCATCACCATTACCATCAGAAGGAAAAATATTACCTGTAGTTGATGAATCGCCTGAAGAAGAAAGTGATGAAGTAATGGATGTTAGTGAAGAAACAAATTGGAATCCATCAAAAACGAATACCTCTACTCCGGTTCCAAATATTGATGAACACGAATCAACATCATGTTGGCCAAAAGATTGGTTAAGTAAAGATGTTCCAACATCACATATACGTATGTTAGCTGTTGATTATGAATCAAGAGTTTCGGAATGGCAAGTTCGATCAATGCCAAGAAATGTTATCCGACGACCAATGCATGATCGAGCACAAGAAATTGCTGAACAATTAAAACAAGCTGGCGTTGGCAAACGACCGATTATATGGGTACCTTTAAAATCAATATTTATATAGAATTTGCATTAATTATTATGATTTTGTATTTATATTTAAAGGTAGCACATTCTATGGGAGGATTATTAACAAAATACATTTTAACCAATGAAGAAAATGAAGAATTACGATCAAATACACGTGCATGTGTTTTTTTTTCAGTACCACATTTTGGAGCTGAATTAGGTTTGTTAAAGTTTATTATTCTTCCTATTTATTGAAGTGTAAATCAACCTCACTCTTATTTTCCCTTTCTGCTGTTTTCCATCCATTCAGCAACTTATTTCTGTCACTAAGCAACTAAAGCTCGAATTTATCTTAATTAAATTGTTTGTGTTATTTCTAATGAATTCTTGTTTAGCATCATTTGGTATTCGTCATGCATTTTTTGTTCGTCCAACTGTTGAAATTGAAGAATTACAACCGAATAGTACAAATCTTCTTAATTTACATGAACGTTTTCTTGATATTCTCAAAACTCATGATAATATTAAAATTTTAAGTTTTGCCGAAAATGAAAAAACAACATTTTCATTACGTTATCAAACAGTAGTTGTACCGTCAGAAAGTTCACAAATAAATATTGGAAAATTTTTTGTATTAAATAAAAATCATATTTATATATGTAAACCAAATTCAAAATCAACTATTGAATATCAAGAATTACTTGATCTTATTCAAACGATATATTCTGAACGTAAGAATGAAGTTAAAAGTGAACAAATCAAAACAACAGAAGATTTTCTTAGTAATTTATATACTTTTTCATCACCTATGGAAGATGATACACAATAAGTTCGTTTGTTTGTTTGTTTATTTAATTGTTTTTTTTTGTTTATTTGAAATATTTGTTTAAATTGAAATGATCAAATATGTGTTATTTTTTTTTGTAAACAAATTTCATAATCGAGCGTTAGTATTTTTGTTATACAATACCATTTTCTAATCAAGCGTTAGTATTTTCAGATAATATCAAACACTAAACATACAAAAAACAAGTAATATTGAACGATTGTTTTACAATCTCAATTATGGTTGTAAAAGTGAGTATAATTCAATTTGATTATAAGGATATCTAGTTTGAATTTTTATAGTTTTCTTCAATTATTTTAAACCAGAAACAATTTATGAAGATAATTTTGATGGTGCTTACATTTGTACTATCAATCCGTAAGGTTTAGTATGTGTTATCCTCGCATTTGATCTTGTTAATACTATATTGGCTAACAAACGAAAGTAAGCGTATATCCATGAGTTTAATTTCAAAACAGTATACTGTCTTTATGAAGGACAAATTGTTGTTTCTAGAAACTTTTGAGTATATGAATTTATATGCGTTATCGGTAGAAAAAACTAATCAGTCATTCTAGTTATCGCCCTTAGCTATTTATGTTCAAATATAAAATTAATAATAACAAGCTCCATTTTGTTCCTATGATTTATGTTTCAGTCAATCGCTTTTGGACAAATTTTGTACATTTTATTACTCTTTAACTATCTCACATTCGAAATGCACTCGTATCTTGCTTAGAACTTTATTGATTATTTAAAGTATTATTTAAACATTGTCGATTTTACTTGAGCTAAAGAGTAACAGACGATGTGATTGTTATTAATTTCGCTTCTTATTTTTATTTTCACCTTCTCATAAAAGAAAAATACATCGATTGCCTCATTGCCTCGCAAAACAGAACACTCTCGCATGTTTCGCCATATACCAGGCACGTTTTAGAGAGAGAAGAAACGCAACAGACTATAAATCTATCGATAAAGAAAAATAGATACAAGATCGAATAATACATATTAAAGTAAGAGAAGAAGAAACGAAACAGAACAGAATAACAAGCAGTAGTGGATTAACTCATATATCCACACAATAAATGTTTCTTTTGGTTTAATCCAAATCCCGAAAAAACGACTTTAGCAACTTCACAGAGTGAAACTAAGAGAATTTAGTCACACTACCCAACGTGAAGTGTAAACCATAATGTAGAATTCAATCCAGTGGCGTTTGAGTTCACTATATACTATCGAAAACTTCACAGAAGATTGATTCTTGTCAAAACACAGAATCTTATAAATAGTTTGGTATAGATATACTCTTTAAATATATTGCGGTTAATTATTCGCCAATTCATAAGTAAAAAGTACAATCATCATTCTTTATTTCAAAATGGAAACAACAGCTGCATATCGTATGAAAAAAGTGTCGTCAAAAATTATCAACGGCGGCAATAACTTCATCAAGTGTCAATGATCTAAGAAGAAAAGAAGGTGAACAATGTCTTAATATTTCAAAATTAACAAATGAAAATGTTAAATTACGATAAACAGAGAAAATATATTAATAGAAGAAGTTAAAAAAAACTACGTATACCTCGATCTTTAACATCATCACGTTACTCAACATCGAAAATTTTGTTTTTGGATAATGTCAATCTAAATGGTAAACAACGTGCAGTACTATGCCTTAAAGCTAAAAAAGAAATTCTTCCATGTGATTCATGAGAACGAACTAGACGTTCGTTTGGTATAAAAATTTCAAAACAACATTTACTAAAGAAGAAATTACAATCAACACTTCAAACTCAAATCGAAATCTTTTTATGTCATGATGACGCTAACACATTTTGTTTTGATAAAGAACAAACAAACTAATAATCACATGATTCAATATTGTCTTAAATTATTTGAATATTATCCATCAACAATTCGAATTGAAAAGTAACATTGATATGGCTTACGTTACGTTTAAACGGTATGTTCCATCGTAATAGTCAGAAAACTTGTTTATATCTGGTATGTTTAAATCTTCAACTCAAATATAAAAAATTTCATTTGTTGATTTATATAATTTACCGAAACTGAATCGAGGAGATATTGTTATAACCTAAAACTATGTTAGACCTATGAAATTGGAATTTGCGTATAAAACATACATTAAAGCTATCTCATAATTCACTAGCAGGACGTAAAAAAAATATGACAATTTGTCATTAATCTAGATCAACCTTTAAAAGATAGTTTAATGGTTATTTTCGAGAATTATTTCGGTCAAAATGGAATAGGAATTTCTAAAAAATCTTTATTTTTAGACAATAATATAAATCAGAAAAACCGTTCACTTGTAAACTCCATATCTCTGTTAATAATCGATAGTGTGGGGAAACTTTGTCTATATAATATAGACACAGAATAATATTTACTTTTTATGATAATCGTTAGAATTCTTTTTTGTTTCTTAAGCATTCATTTCAATACAGTGATATTATTAACAGATGCTGACAAAATATTCAGTTAAATAATTGATGTCGCTGATAAACTTGAGCACGTAGAATGCCACTAAAGTCGAATAAAATTTTCTTCTGTTATCTAAACAATATAGTACATACATCTTGTTATCGTTCCTTATTTACCTTCTTTTATAAAACAAGTTAATAGTCTTTATGAAGAGAGATACATTATGTCATAACATATCTATTTCAAAAATAGAGTAATTCTTATTTATTTTCAGATACTTTTTTTTTAAATAAAAATAAACGATGAAATCTACATTATTATTTCAAAATGAAAATCGAAAGCGAATAAATACTAAAACATCTTCATCATCATTTTGGATTCATAAAGATAATATTTGTTATGCAATTACATCATTATATCTTCTTCGAACTTGTTCAATTTCAGCACCAAATCTATGGACTATGTAATTATTTTATATTATTTGTATTGTTAGAATGGGAAAATTCAATAAATCCTTTCTAACAGAGTTCTCGAATTACGAACAGAGTCCTCTTTTGGTAATATCTGATGAATATTGTACTAATGTTCTCAAAGATGTCAAATCTCAATCATGGGTACAATTCGAAATTATGTGATACTACTTATTTTGTTGTGAATTTGATTTAGATACATCTTTAAATTTATAGGATATTTAAATCATCTTCAATTTATTTTACTGAACTAACTTTTTGGTTATCAAATATTGGTTTTAATTGGCTTCTCTATAAAAGCATTTATCTATCAAAATTTCCAATTGAAAAACGTTTAACATATTCATTATTTCTATCAACCATATTCAATTTTGGTTCACTGATAATTATCAATAATATTAATCATTTCTTTGGTCGAATTGAATCATTAAGACTTATATCCAGTTTAACCTTATCAAGTTGTTTATTATCGATTGGTTATACTTTTTTAGACGATCTTAATAATAATAATAATACTTCTAACGATAAATAATGAAACTTTCTTTCTTTTCAGATTTTATTTTATAATGATGAATAACAGTTCATACGAACTACTAAATAATTCCACAGATAAACTTGATGTTGTAATACCAGTCAAAGAATCTGCATCATCATCCACATCGAATAATGCCAGTGGAGATACACTTAAAAGTCGCTATATACAAATAGCAATTGCCGTCGGTCTCTATTGGTATGAAGAATTTCAAATAGAAAGTTTCTCGAATATTTCGTTGTTATTTTAAGGTTTGTTTCGATTACTATGGTATTTCTGAATAAATATTTACTTAGCTCAAAAGATGTTAAAGTAAGTTTTTTTCGATTAATTTATCTTTTATTAATCATATTTTGTATATAGCTTGACGCACCACTATTTATTACATGGTTTCAATGCGTAGTAACAGTTGGAATTTGTGGTATACTTGGAAGTTTAAATAAAAGTGTCTCAGCTCTTTCAAAATTTCCTTCATTTAAAATTGATCTGAAAATCGCACGTGATGTATAGAAAACTAATTTCTATTAATAAAGTAACTTAAATTACAAAAGTTAAATTTTTCTCTAGGTCCTTCCACTTTCGTTAATGTTTGTTGCAATGATAATATTTAATAATTTAACTTTGAAACATTTAACTGTATCATTTTATATGGTTGGTCGATCATTAACCACGGTTGCTAATGTGGTATGTTATCGATTAAAGATTTAAATAGAAAATCATTGGAATCTTTTATTTTAGGTGTTTACATATTTTATGCTTGGTGAAAGAACTTCTTATAAAGCGTTAGGTTGTTGTTCTCTTATTATTGCTGGATTCTTTCTTGGTATCGATCAAGAAAATGCATTAGGTAAATAAGAGTTTTATTCGTAAATGTTGATTAATCATTATCAGTACTCTTAAGACATTATTTATTACATGACTTATGTTTTAGACAGAACTAATTTTGTTCAAGCTATTCTTGTGTATTTTAGATAAATGAGAACAAATTTAAGGTAGTTAGTATTTCGAGAAAGAAATGTTTAATTAACTATAATTCTTCAACAAATCTAAGCATATCTTCTGCAATTAACTTTTTTTTTGTACCGCACAAAACAACTTTGATTTCGAACGATTGATTTTATAAAAAAATATATACATCCGATTTTTCTGAACTTTTTTTGCATAATAATCTATATAATATATTCTCTTTTTCCAGGTACTCTTTCATTATTTGGTGCATCATGTGGTATAGCATCAAGTATATTTGTGGCGTTAAATGCTATATATACAACTCGATGTTTACCATGTGTTGATAAAAATGTTTGGCGTCTATGTTTATATAATAATTTCAATGCTTGTATTCTGTTTCTTCCTCTCATGATTATTTTTGGTGAACTACCAATTGTTTTTAGCTATCCAAAACTTCTCAGTATTTCATTTTTAACTCCAATGATATTAGCTGGTATTCTGGGATTTTCAATGGGTTATGTCACAGGTTATCAGATACAAATGACAAGTCCATTAACTCATAATGTATCAGGTACAGCAAAATCGTATGTTCAAACATTACTTGCTGTTATGATTTATATTGAAGTAAGAATATTAAACAAAAAGAAAACTTTTTATTGGGTTTTATTCTAATTTGTAGACAAAAACAACACTTTGGTGGATATCAAACTTATTTGTTCTTGGTGGATCTGGTCTATTTGCACATGTTCGTGCAGTAGAAATGAAACGAAAACATAATTTAAATAATACTACTGATAATAATTCAAATATATCTGTATCGAAATAGTTTTAATTCGATGTTAAAAGAAAATCAACTTTTTTTTTTATTCGTAAAGAATCTCGACGAGCTTTTTTTATTAATCGTTTTTCTTGTTCGTTATTTAAATTACATTCGATTATTCTACTGTGATCATTTTATTCGCGATATTTATTCATTTATTTGTATTTGATAAACAAAGAAATTTATTTATCTTATCCACTTTTAGATTTTTATATTATGAAATAAAAATTAAGAAAAACAAAAAATGAATTTATTTTTATTACAAAAAAAAATATATCGAGTTTTTTTGTCTAATAATGAGTTGCGCAGTTGCTTCCACCTGAACACATGTTATTTCGTGGTTGTTTACCTGGTGTTCGGAGACCACCTGAAACTGTCATTGTATTAGATTGGGGATTATTATTTGAATTTGCAGTATAAGATGGAATATTGTTGTTATTTGACTGATTGGATAGAGAGCGGAATGGATTGAATGAAAACATATTTGAATAGAATATATTTATGTTTTTATGATATAAGTAAAATGTTTGAATGTGTATGATCAACCAAGCAGAACATTTATTAGAAAAATAAATAATGACTCATTCGAGAAAATAAATTTCGTATCCTAAAAAAAAGTATTTCTTGGATTAATGTGAACACGGATTGATAAACATTATTATTTGTTGTAGTAAACGAAATATTGTTCTTGAATAAGTCGATTAGAATTAATGTATGGATTATAAAACGTTCTTTTCAAAATTTTCGCATGGTTTTAAGAGATTCATAATTGAATACAATAAAATTTCAAAATAGATATAATCAATCGTAAAATATTCGATGAAATCAAACGCAGAATTTCATAATAACTTACATGTACTGAATAACAGAAGTATTTCTGAAATCTTTAAAAACAAAATCATGTATTCGACATTTCCCTGGAATAGCTCAGACTCTTGATGATGCATGTATAGTTAGTTGTGTTACAATTCATAATGTAAATCATTGATTAAAAAATATTCTGAAATTACAATTCGTAAGCGAACATATAGATTATTTGTTCGCTATTCCTTCATATATATGATCATATGGTATTTTCTCGCTTACTTTCACATATATGTTCGTATGGTATTTTTCCTTTCGTTATCTAAATGCGTTCTTCTTCTATTCTTTTGACTTATATTGAAATGTGTTATTTCCAAGTGACGAACTAAAGGATATCACGTAAATATTTTTTCCTAGAATATGTTGTATTCCAAGAGATGCAAATAATCAGAGTAACTATTTCTTATCCTATAAATACTTGGGTTTTCTTCTTAAATAAACGAACTATTATTACGCTTCCAAAACGATCATCTTCTTCTACAAGTTACGATAAGACTGCAATACCATCTTAATTTAAATTATAAAGATTGATTTTCAAATTCAATATATATCAATTCAATTCTTTTTCAAATTTGATTCAAAGGATGTTCTAGTATAGCTAAAGTGTTAATCATGTTACAAAATGTAACAGATTTTAAATTTAGACTAGATGCGTTTGTTTGTATTTCAAACTCGGTAATAAGTATAAAGCGACCTCTGCATAACGCCTGGTTACATATCATCTTTGCCTTCGAATTACATGTTCGATACTTTAGAAATTCTATGAATTTCACTTTGGAAAGAAAAAGGTACTTTATAAAATTTGTATTGCAGTGAAATTATCAAAATTTAAGTGTGATAAGAATCTCGGAGAAAAATTCTACCAACAACATGCTCTGGCAATTCTTTTTTTTTTCTTCCTTTCTTTTTCTTATATTTAAACGACTGACTCTCAACATACTTTTCTTCCTAGATTATTATAACAATGTCAGACACTGTGAACAATCGTGAAGAATCACGAAAGTAAGTTATCAACATAGAATACTTTTATCATTCCAAAACGTATTTTGACTTAAAGAAAACTTTTATTTTCAGTAATAAAATAAACCAATATGTTACTAGGAATTTTAAGTTAGTGACTCATTTTATTTATTGACATTGACATTTGCTTTCGTTTAAACTGAAAATTTCTATTGAATATAAAAGTTGTAGTTATTCTAATATTGAAATAATATGTTCATATATTGTATTAGCAAGTAAATCTACTCAAATTTGTTGATTATCTTTATAATTGCAATATACAGGAATACGAATTAGTAGTTTATGTATGAAAGCACACTTCGAACAATTTTTTAGTACTTTTTAAAAATACGAATCGAGTGATACTTTTCTACCATCTATCTATGAATGTTTCTTTTGTAACGTCTATTTTATAGTGAATCGAATGAAGTGCATGATCGACGATCATCAATCGATAATAACGGAATCCAACAAGGAAATAATAGAGATACAATCTTCAATGATAACGTAGGTACTGCTACCAACAGTATTCGAGACATATCTTCGGATACAAATACCAATCCATCTCATGATGTCAATTTAAACATGTCTTCTAACAGTGGTGAAGACAATTCTCATACTAGCAGTGGACGCAGATCCTCATCTCATAGTGACGATTACAAAAGATCAGATGGTACCGATATATCCTATGGTAGTAATGAACCTGATTTGCTTGAATCAATATTAAAAAATAAAACAAACCAACATTTAATTGATCGTCTTCTTGGTTGTGCATATGGACAAGCGCTTGGTGATGCTTATGGTTTATCGACTGAATTTGAAACACGTGATATCGTAGCAAGAAACTATCCTGATAAAAAGAAACTAATTCCATATCCAAACTATATCTTAACTCATCATTCAAGTCGATGGACAAGAGGTGACTGGACTGATGATACAGATCAATGGATATTAATTTTAGAGACATTAACGGAACACGATGGCGATGTGACTGTATTTGCAAGAAAATTAAAAACATGGATCAATAGAGGTTATCCAGAATTAGGTGATTATGGTGGAATGGGATTAGGCGCTAATGTATCGCAGGTAATTTCATTCTTGTACTAAAAATCTTCTGTGATTAAATTGACAAAAGAAACAAATGCCACATTGAGATAAACATCGATAAACAGTGTCTACATACGAAAATTGATTCATTTTGAACTAGATAGAGCTAAAATTATTATAATGATTGTAAAGAACCTTTCTTTTGCTGTTATGATTTGTTTCATATATAATGTCTTGATAAGTTTCAAACCTTGATTTATTTTTTATAATAGGTCGTTAATTCAAATAATTATCTTACTCATCCACTCAAAGCAAGTGAAGTGGTATGGGAACGTGGTGGTCGTCAAGCAGCGCCTAACGGAGCTGTTATGCGATGTTCTGCATCGGCTTTTGTCCATTTCAATGATCTAGAAAAGGTAAAACACACACGTAAACATCAATAGTTACAGACGAATAAATATTAAAAACCATCTTATATTATCTATTTTTCAATAGGTGAAATCAACGGCAATACTGATGTGTAAAACAACTCATTTTGATCCTCGATGTATTGCTTCATGTCTAGCAGTTTGTTTAACTATTGCTTATCTTTTGAGAGAAGAAAGTGTTAATGATGATATTGAATCATTAATTACACGTGTTCAAAAGGAAACTATTGATATACTTGGTGATAGTTTTATTCCAGAAGATCGTGAAGCATTCTTATGGCATACAGATCAAGCACGTACTTTAGAAGAATTAAATTTTGATGAGCCAAGAAGTATTGGTTATACATATAAGTGTTTAGCAGCAGGTTTTTATGGCTTGAGATCTACTCGTTCGTTTGAAGAAACACTCAATGATCTTATTCGATATGGAGGTGATGCAGATACAAACGGAGCCGTTTGTGGTACTATGTACGGAGCAAGATATGGCTATAAAAAACTACCATATCAATGGTTGCGAGCAATGCCTTTTAAAAAATGGTTTGATAGAAAACTACTTAAATGTCTTCATCAAATGAATTTAAACTCAACTGAACCTACAGAAACAAGTTACTAGTATCCAAGATAATTATTCTTCTTTCTTCTATTCTCGATTTATTCTAATCTATTAGATGAACTAGTTTTCAAATAAATATAAACTTTTTCTATTCATTTAGTATCAGAATTAATAATATACATCAAAATAACTGATTATACGTATTTAATTATTATTCTTTCTTACACTGAATAATTTTTGATAAAGATTTAGCGTATGAATTAAGATATTCGATGTCTAAATAAATATTTTTATTTGTGTGCACACATTTATTTTTTTTCATTATAAACTTGAATTTTTCATTTCAACTCGAACAAAATTGTATTTAAGATCGGACAAAACATAATAAAAATGTAGAATTTCTACAAAATCACAATCAGTTGTTTTTTCTCAGCAATAATATTACCATTTCTTCAGACAACAGTCTTCATTTTCTACATGTTTTATTTAAACCAAAACTACAAACTATCTATTAAAATCGATTATATCAAGAAGGAAAAGTTAAATTGAAGAATGTTAAGCTAATGGATTATAACGATTGAACAAAGAAAACTACAATGACAAAAAAATATTGAATACAATATTTAGTTGTTACATCTTGAGAAAAATTGTTGCAACTTGATTCACATATCCAATACAGAAATAGATCTGTATTTCGAATTCAACATAAACGATCTAAATTAAATGGTCGTACTCGGAGACGTTCGTCGCCTGTGAAACTTTTGGTAGTGTCCACAAAATTCACAACTCTGAATATATAAGACGCTTTACTAATTGATCATTTTATAAGTTTATTTTCAGATGATCTTTTTTTTTAAACATTGAAAAAATCATTGAACTCTATCGTATACAAATTTTCTTTTTAAGAAACATGTTTTTACACAACAAATACGCAATAATCTTCTATTTCTTCACGTTTCTTTTATCAAATAAATTATTTCACCAATAATATCAATGATGAAATGAAAAAAGATCTCATTTCCTTTGATTAAAAAAAATTTAGATAAAGAAACTTGATCTTATTTGTTATTGCGATGCTGCCGATACGATTATAATATTTTGAAGGACTATGCATGGAGTAAAACAACGTTATAATAGTACCATATAAACTTATTGATAAAAAAGAAACTACGCAAATATCCTCATCAAATTCACCTAAGTCATACTAAAGCTATGAAAACAAATAAGTAGTATCGTACATGATTATTTGTTTCTTTTTTTTCTTCTCGATTTAGTATGGTTTACAAGACAAGGTCATTTTTCGATAAAAATAATCTGACTGTATTCATTTATTTAGTTTTACTCTATGAAACTATGTCTAGTAAGAAGTCGCGTAGTATAAAAATTAACAATATATATCACAATAACGAATTATACTCATACAATTATACATCATTTTACACATTCAATGTAAATATTATTGTATATTTCGATCATAAGTTAATAGTACTTTAGAAAGAGTGATAGTTGAATAATATAAGAGTATTTTATTTAACCGCGCATTCTAATAGTCATAGTTTATAAATCTTTTCAAAAGTATTGTTACTGATACAGTCTATAATTTTTGTTAAGTTTTTAAGAAAATCTTTGATAAGAATGATAATTTCTTTTCATACAATGATCGTACATCTATACAATGAAATAAGATAGTATTATTTGATCATGTCATTGTATGATTAAGAGTAAGAGAAAGTAATTGTATTAGCTTATACTTACATACACTACATAAACCATATATAAACTCAATAACGATCGACAAATAACTGTTTAGACAACGTACTATTGATTCAATTATATAAACACTTTCTGACTTTTTCTTGATCATTATAGTCATTTAAGACATGCTTTCTTTTCTTATTACATAATCGTAAATAGTTGTACACAAATTAGATTAATATTTATCTAATCGTCTATATACATTTTCATCGGTTCTAACAAACATTCGTGTGCTTGTTAGTATATAGATATACCATAGTATTTTTATATGTTTATTATTATATACTATATGTTTATTCCACTTTTCTTTATAGAAAAAAAATATGTTATTTATTAATTTCTTTATAATACTTATAATTAGCAGAATTGCTAATTGTTACGTTTGGAATACATCACAAGGTATTCTTCCATGGGAATCTTATTTACAATTAGGTCATATTCAACGACCACTAGGTCTTGTACTTAATCAATCATCAATTACTCATCATCATTTTTCTGTTGGATATCTTTGTCTACAATCATTTATGTATGATGAAGCACAAGATGCTTTTAATTTAGCACTCAATGTCACTCCTACATTCATAGAAGCTCACATTGGTAAAATACTCGCGTATGTTTCAATACACCCTGCATTTCGATATGATATATTTTTGTTTTTATTAGATGTAAACATGCATTATGGTCGGATACTGACTTTGAATGTGGTTTAGCAGCTTACAATGCAGCTCAAAACATGTTAAAAACATCAAATATTATGTTATCACCACTTCAATCATCACTTCTTTCAACTGCCTATTTATGGTATTCTAATAAGTCATCTATTGCAGCTGGAGAACTTGCATTTTCATCATCAATAGGAAATCTATCACAGGCATATCCAAATGAAACTGATATTAAAGTTTTATGGGGTCTTTCTCTTCTAAATGTAGCATATCAACATGAGTTCGAAAGTGAAATGGAACCAGCACCAATGTTGAAATCAAGAGAAACACTAAAAGCTGCTCTAAAAGATGAACCAACTCATCCGGGTGCTCTTCATTATTTAATACACGCTTATGATGTTGATCATGTTAATACAGCAGAAAAAGCAGCGGATTATGCAGTTATGTATAATACAACTGTTTTAACATTATCGCATGCACAACATATGCCTGGTCATATTTGGATGCGTACAGGTAAAAGAATATTTTCCGCAAAGATTTGATCTTATTTATTGGCAAACTCTTTTAATATTCGAATATATATTGAATTAGGTGCATGGCTTCTTGCTATGGGTGCAGATACAACAGCTATTCAAGTAAGTTTAGGATTATGTGCTACTAAAATATTAAATCGTCACACGTTAATATTATCACCTGATCTGGAATCTGTTTTGACTATATTTAATACGACAAATCAAACTTTATCTTTTCTTAAATGTGATGGTGAAAATCGAGCTCATTCAACAGAATGGCTTTCCTATTCTCGTTTACAAACAGGTGATTGGTTAGGTAGTATTTCCTTAACTCATAATCTATTTATTGCTGACAATAAATCACTTTTAACACCAAATCATTATTTACCATTTGCTTATCGAGCTCAAGCACGTACAATTGTCGATATTTTCTTTTGGTCTCCATATAGCAATCAATTTCTCAATAAAATCGAACCTCTATTATTATTCAACAAAGGACAACCATTAGTTTTGTTCGGTGATAATCCTTCAGGATGGTATCCTATATGGAGTGAAGCAGCATATCGTTATGGTAAAATGAGTCTTTTTTAATTTTTTAAATTAAGAATATTATCTTTATTTTAGTTGAATGTCTTCAATTATTGACTAATTTTCAAACAAGTAATAACAAATCTGGTATTTCATCAACAATAGATAAGCATCTAGCTCGTTTTCTTATACTTTCTAATCGAACGACTCCATTAAGTAAATATATAGCAAATAATATTTTAATGATGATACCACAAGTACTTGGAATGCGTTATTATATTAATGGATCATGGCAAGAATGTTTAAATGAATTAAATACAGCTACTCAACTAGAATCAGCAGTTGTATCAAGTGGTAATAGTCCTACTTTAATATTTGCACGATCATCAGAATTACTAGCTATGCATTTATTACTTATCTATGAAAAATATCAAGAACAATTAGTAAGTATTTCTTAAGCTAATTATTTTATCAATATTACTTTTTTTATTTTCTTTAAGAATTCAACTAATTCTTCTGTATATATGCTAAATGGTACGCAGATAAATATTAACAACTTTCCATTAATAGCATTGGATTTATACAAAAAAGCGGATCAAATAGCTCCTAATCGAGCTATAAATACACTTGGTATGGCTCGATGTAATGCTCATCTTCATCAGGAAAGCATAGCAGTTAGTTTATATCAACAACTTTATATGCAAATGACTACTTTCAATAATAGTGATGACTATTTTCTTAAAGAAGCAAATCAATATCTTGATCATCATAATTCAGCTATAAATTTTCGTTTTTCTCCTATTTTAATCATTTTTTCACTTTTCTGTTTTATTTTTAAATGAAACTTAAATAAAACTCAATGTAATTTATTATTATTTAATTGTTCAACATTTATATTATAGCTAAATTTCTTTCAAATAGATGTACTCAAAACTCAATTGATTTTATAAAGGAAATTGTTTATGTTCACAATAAGATAGTAACACTAGTGTAGTGAGTCATTCGTAAAAAAAATTTCGCTGATTACTTTTTCTATTTTTAAAAATTTATTTTGGCAGATAACTCAGTATATGCTTAGTTTTAAAATTGTTCTGGTATAACAAATTAGGCTAAATTGTAAGTCTTCGAAACTGAATATTTATTGTGGAATGTGATGTGCGTTATTATGTTAACAGATGATATGTTATGAAGAGTAGGATTTCAATTTATTACAATTGTTATCAGTGAAGATCATTTATACAAAAAACGAACCTTCGATAAATTTGTAAAAAAATTAGTACTTAAATATATATAACCTCAGTTTCTAGGTAAAATGTATTGTCTCGTAATCAAACGTCGCAGTACTAAATGCCCGTTTAGTTTGAATAGCTGTCAATACGTATTTATTGACGTACAAAGGCTTTATCTCATTATATATATATAAGTACTTATCCATTTTTGTTTAGTCATCACGTGATACTTTTACTGTACAATTGTTTGCTTCTTCTATTCATTAGACAATTGCATAACGTAAGAATCGATGAGTACAACGATATATTCATAGTCTATCATTGTTGGTATATTTTCTTTTATTCATAGTCAACGAAGCGAATAGATTTCATATTATATATTCTAATATATTTTCATTTTGTATTTGATCACCAAATATGATAGCATTTACTCTTGTAGTACTTTTTATTAGTTATAACCATATTGATTCTCAATCATGGAACACATCAGATGGAATTCTTCCATGGGAATCCTATATAAAATTAATTGATATTCAACAACCATTAGGTCTTACACTTAATCGATCATCACTTGCTCATCATCATTTTGCAATTGGATACCTTTGTCTTCATACATTTATGTATGATGAAGCACAAGATGCTTTTAATTTAGCACTCAATGTCACTCCTACATTCATAGAAGCTCACATTGGTAAAATACTCGCGTATGTTTTAGTATATTCTACATTTCGATATGATATATTTTTGTTTTTATTAGATGTAAACATGCAATATGGTCGGAGACTGATTTTAATTGTGGTTTAGCAGCATACAATGCAGCTCAAAGCATGTTGAATACATCAAATATTACATTATTACCATTGCAATCATCACTTCTTTCAACTGCCTATTTATGGTATTCCAATGAGTCATCTATAGCAGCTGGAGAACTTGCATTTTCAACATCAATAGGAAATCTATCACAAGCATATCCAAATGTAACTGATATTACGGTTTTATGGGGTCTTTCTCTTCTCAATGTAGCATATCAAGATCAATTCGACGGTGTAATGGAACCAGCACCAATGTTGCAATCAAGAGAAGTATTGGCAAGTGCTTTAAAAAATGAACCAAATCATCCGGGTGCCCTTCTTTATATGATACTCGCTTATGATGTTGCTCAGAGTAGTATAGCCAATAAAGCAGTAGATTATGTATCAAGTTATCAAAACTTATCTTCGACATTGTCCTATGCAATATTTATACCTGCTCATATTTGGATGCGTATAGGTAATTAGAATTTGATGATATATTACATAAGAAGAAAAAATACTTCTATAATAATCTATTCATTTTTTTATATATTATCTAATTTCTACTATTAGGTTCATATGCTTCGGCTAAATCATCTGATTTCTCATCTCTTCAAGCTAGTTTATCATTATGTTTAATTAAAATAACGGGTCGTAATATGACTATTGCTTCAACTGAACTTAACTCTGTTCTAGCTCAATTAAATACTACAGATCAAGTGCAAGCTTTTCTTCAATGTGATGCTAGAAATCGAGGAACAGCCACAGAATGGCTAGCTTCTTCTTTTCTACAAACAGGTGATTGGAACGATACATTATCTTCCATAACTGATTTGTATCTTGCTTATAATGAATCACTTCCAATATCAAGTCTTTATTTATCATATGCTTATCGAACTCGTGCACGTGCTGTTATCAATATATTCTATTGGTTACCATACGATATTCAATTTATTGACATGGCAAATAAAGTACAACAACTACATGATACATTGGATTCATTTACATCGAATACTAATATGACAGATGAAGATTTAGCATGGAGCGAAGCAGGATATCGACTAAGTAACATTTACAAAAAAAAATTATATTTTTTTTTATCATAAATATCATAATAATTTAGGTAGTTGTTTTCGGATATTAACAAATATCAATGCAACTTATTCTGATCCAACTATACAACCAACAATAGATGAACATCTTGCTCGTTTTGCTGTACTTTCTAATGAAACTGCATCATTAAATCCATATATATCAGTTAGTATATCACTAATGATAAATCAAGTTTATGGAATTATTTATTATCAAAATAATTCATTTCGAGATTGTTTAAGTATATTAGATGCAGCTACTCAACGTGAATTTAGTCTTGTTATTGATAACAATAGTCCTATTTTGATATATGCACGTTCTTCCGAATTACTTGCAATGCATTTATTATTAATTCAACGAGTAGCATATGGAAATCTATCAGCAACTGTAAGTTTATATTTTTTTTCATATTTAAATATGATTAAAATAATATTTATTTAGGCAATTGCTAATCTTCCTACGTTCACGTTAAATGGTACTCAAGTATCTGTAAGCCAATTTTCACAATATGCTTTGAATCTTTATCAAATAGCTAATTTATCATCACCAAATCGAGCGATTAATATACTTGGTGCAGCTCGAGCGAATTCTCAACTTCTTCTTAATAATGTTGCAGCAGGATACTATCAAATGTTACTCGATCAAATAAGTTCACAGAATGCATCTGATCCAGTATTTTTTCAAGAAGCAATTAATTTTATTGCTCAGAATCAAGTTTTACAGAGCTCTGCTAACAATAATCATTTGAATTTTTTTATCAATCTTATCTCTTTTTGTATTTTTATTTTTTTATTAAATAATCAATAAAATTTTCTAACTATTAAATTCAATATCATTCATCTAGTTCTCGATGTGTCGTTTGCATAGACTGATTTTATTAAAAGTACTTATTTTATACTAACTTATTGAATAGGTTGAATCATGAAGGTTATAAACAATTGCATTCATCATCACATACTTTTCTTCTCTTCCTTTCGTTGAGGTACAATGACGTCATATTTTTTGTCTATTTCTCTGTATTGTTTGCGAAATTAAAACTAAACGAATGAATTTCTATGTAAATGATGAATCGTATGATTTATATGCTAGTGAAGATACCAGCGAGGGTGACTTCGAAAAAGAAAAAAATATTGTTTTTTTTGATAATCATAAGATTTTTATGTAACCATTTTGAGTTAAAATAAAATAAAAAGATTAAACAATTCCGTCCTCTAATGGTTAAAATACAATCATTTTAATGTTTTGTTTTTGTATGTCATGTTTTAAAAAACTGATTGAAGATAATTTGCAACTGCTTTTGTCCAAATAACATAACCTTTACTGTTCATATGTAACATATCCGATAGAAATAAATCTCGATTTGGTTGTCCATCAGGTAGAAGCATATCTCCCCATATATCAATAAAAGTCACACCAGGATATAATAAACGAATATCATCTCGAATGCGATTATTAGCGTCTTTCATCTGATTCATTTTATCAATACGTGATGGACTTGGTTTTAACGATATAAAAGCAATCGGTATGTGAGGATAAAAACGACGAATAAGTGGAATAAACTGTCGGAAAACTGTTTGAAGAGCGACAGCAGGTTGTCCATTAGCAATATCATTTTCACCAGCATAAATAATAAATACACTTGGTTCTAATGGATATGCAATGCGTTTATATTGTTGAAAGCATTCAACAAGTGTTGAACCGCCAAAACCTCGATTTAGAGTTGTATAATCTGGAAAATCTTGTGCTAAAGTATTCCACATTACAATAGATGAACTTCCATAGAAAACAACACCTTGACGTATGGCTGTTGGTAAACGTCGATCAAATGGAAGAAGTGTTCCTGTTTCGAATGATGTACTTGATAAAACAAGATTAGTATTTTCATCATCAATAAGTCGACATGTTGTAGGATTTCGTGTATATTGAGTTGTTTCAGATGATGTATCATTTTCAAATGTTGGTGTACAACTACCATTTGATTGACGACCATAAACAACATCACCATTACTTAATCTTCGTAGCCAAAAACATGATGTTTTATTTAAATATTGTGAAGAACCTACAACGATATCTCTTTGTTTTCTATTCATCTAGACTTATATGTTCTTGTTACCTTGTGTTGTCATTGTGAAGAATTGATAAGTACCACCACTTCCATCTGTATTATTCACTGCCACAAAATGATTGATCTAAATATAGATTATAGTATTAAATTTTAGTGAAATGTCATTGTTGTTGTTTTTACCCAAGTAGATGATGGATTATCAAGATAATTAAATGTAAATGTACCATTATTATAGAAAAAAGCTTGACCAGTTTGTGTATATGCTTGTGTTGATTGTGACCGTTTTGCAAGACACCATAATCCACGTATGAAAAGAGGTGTTGCTGGTAGATCACCTAGAAGTTTATTTATAAAATACTAATATCAGTGAATAATTTGAAATTACTTTGTGCATTAACAACTATAAATGTAGTAAGTAATATTATCCAACGTAGATGCATGATGATAAATATTATTGAAAAGAAATATACGTATATTTCATTGAGATCTGTCTCCTTTTATAACGATTTTCAAACTTTCTAATCTTATCATTTTTTATTGTTGGTAGCTTTTTATAATATATTTATTGGAGAGTTTTATTAGAGAAAGATATTTATTGTATAATTTAAAGAGCTCATAAATGAAAAAACTCTTTTTAATGTACTTCATTAATAAATCAAGTGCTGATATATGATTTATAATTGTACTCAAAATATGAATATCTACAATAAAAATACGTATTTTTAGTAACTAATAATCAGAGTGTGTACAAAATAAGAAGGGTGTGAGTATCATATTTATATCACGCTCACATCCTCAAGATGTGTAATATCTATTTACACAACATGTTAACAGTTTTCTTTTGTATTGTATCAAAAAATATTTTCATATACACCAGCACCAGTGAATACTATAGAATATATATTATTTTAATTCTAATGAATTTTTGATATATGTATTGTAGCAACAACTGAAGTTTCACAGTATCAAATGACATCATAAAAACGAAATCAATACCATCCAAAACTTCGAAATGCTTCAAACGCATACACATCCTCAAGAATCTTTTATTTGTCAAGATCATATTCTCATTCTACATATATAATATCAGATGTTTTAGCTTGTGATTTATTATTGAATAAAATTTTGAAACGAAGTGAGAAAAGATCGAATATACTTTTCAAATCAGTCTTGTGAAATTATGTTAAATAAACATCATAACAGAGAGAAAATGCTTCGTGTTGAAGCACATTGTACAAACAAAACAAAGTTGCTTTGTCATTTCTGTATGGTTGGAGCAAACGACATGCAAACATTCATACAACAGAATCAAATAATAAAAAAACATTGTGCAATACTAAAGCATTTCTGTTCGATTACAATCTCTGTGAGAGTCAGACTAGAAACAATAAGATTCTCCTTCTACGATATTCGTAAGTTACTTTCACAGTGAATCATTGTGAAAGATGTGAGTATGTTTGACTGGGTTAGATGCAAAATAAACGGACTAAAATAATTTATTTAACAGTAGAATTATTGCAAGCTTCAATATTCTGCTACTCAGTTTTTAGATCTTGATGGCTACCACAAATACACTACGAACGAATGATAATTATGAAAGTGTCATTTTTATTTGGTTTAATTCACAAGAACAATCGAATGTCAATATGGTTGGACCACTTCGTGCCATTAACAATAACGTACAAACGTTTACTGAATCATCATCTTGCTTTGAAATGATACAATCTTCAAATGAGAAGATCTTTTTTATCTCATCATTGAATAATAATCAATTAATTGCAACTGTTCATGATTTTCCTGCTGTCGAAGCGATTTTTATATTGGATCCAAATGCAGGTGATGTTAGAGGGCATTTTCCTAAACTTTTTGGCATATTTACTCAGCAAGAAGAATTACTCCGACTAGTTAAAGACGTTCTGGATACTTTCGAGCAAGTTCAACTAGAAGAATTCTCATTTGAACAAGATAAAATATTTCTCTGGTCACAATTATGGAAAGAAGAGGTACTAACTTTTTAATTTGCCCATTTCTATTGTCTGCTAACAGAATGATTTATACTTTTAGTTAATAAATCGTAAAGTATCGTCCAACAAAAATGCACTAATCGAAATAACTCGACAATATTATCGAGATAATTCGCGAATCATGGCCGTTATTGAAGAGTTCGATAAATCATATCGACCTGCTGAAGTCATCAATTGGTGTTCTCGTTCTCCCTTTCCTGCACGTTTTCTTTTTCATGCGCTACGTTCTCACAACAAAGTACAGCTTAATGCATGTCGATTTCTATTCGTAGATGCAACACGTTTCTTTCGTCAACATCTTAAACAGAAATCTAGTGATCAAGTGTATCGTGGTATGAAATTATCCGATGCAGAACTTGACAAATTCGAAGCACATATTGGTGAACTCGTTTGTACAAGTGGTTTTTTTCCTTGTACGAAACTAAGAACAAATGCGTTGACACTTGCTTCATTACCAACCTATCGTCCAGATCTTTCGTCTGTTTTAATTAAAATCGACTGTGATGCATCATCTTTATTCAATGAAATATCGAATAAACAAACGTCATCGCTTATTGTATTTGATCCTTGTATGACATTTCGTATCGTTTATGTTAATCGAGGACCAATGTCGGTTATAAAAATAAAAACAGCAGGTGACGCTGGCAAGAAATTTGCTTTGGAATATATGCAAAATCATAAGAGTGACACGATAACAGCAGTACTCGATGAGCTTCTCAGACCACCTACACCACCTCCGAAGCCACCCACTCCACCACCACCTCCAAAACCGCCCACTCCACCACCACCTCCAAAACCAGTCACTCCACCACCAGCTGAGATAATAAATATCACGTATGAAAGTGATTCTATTCGATAAGATACGAATGTTGTTTGATTTTGTATATTTCTAGACCTTCATTTATAACTGCTGAAGAAACAAAAGCAGAACAATATGTGGAACAAGGAGATATTAATTTGGCTTTGTCGACTTATCAGCGTGTTCAACCTATGACTGCTCGTATACTCAATAGGATAGGCGACTTATCCGCTGTAAAAAAAAGTGATTACGAGTATGCTTTGCAATGCCATCAACAAGCACTTAAAATACAAAAAGAGGTACTGTATAACTCATGTCATATAATTCAAAAAACAAAATTTTAATTTTCTACATAGTCTAATGAAGATATCTCTGGTACTCTCGTTTATATTGGAAACGCTCATCGTGGTCGTCGTGAATATGATATCGCTCTAAACTTTTATACTCAAGCGCTTGAATTACGTCAAAATAATCCGAGAACAAGTCCAGCAACTATTGCCGCTAACTTTCTTAGTATTAGCAAAGCTCATTGGGCTCGTCGAGAATATCCTCAAGCGATTGCAAATGCAGAACAAGCATTAGCGATACAAGAAGCTCTCGTACCTCCACAGGAACCAGAGGTTGGTGTGACATTAGCTTTGCTAGGCAATTTTCACAGAGATACTAGTGACTACACTAGTGCCTTGGATTTATGCACGCGTGCACTTGATATTTTTGAGCGTATATTATCACCATATTCGCCTTTAACAGCTGGAGTTCTTTACCAACTAGGAAAAATTCATTTGAATTTAGGAGCATTATTTGATGCTCAGCAAAGTTTAGAACAAGCAAACAAAATTTATCGAAGAATTGTGCCTGCAGGACATCCAGACCGTGTGTCGGTGGAGAACGCACTTCAGCGTGTTAACCAATTCTTGGAACAAAATCAAGATAATCAAGGAGGAAATAGCGTACTCTAAACTACTATAATACTTTACCACACGTTATGCTTTAGAGCACGCTATTTCTCGATTGATTCAGCGACTGTATTTATCTTTTTCCTTTTTATTGGAGTATATTTGAGAGGATTTACGAATCTTTTATAATAAAATGATCTATAACTAAAAATTAAGAGTTAATGAACGAAGTTGAACTTGTTGATTATGTTCAGAGCAATTTATTTCAGGAGGTTCGATCATTGTATTTCCATAAACTGCTGCATTATCCGTCGTATTCATAACCCAATTGCGCGTACTTAGAGTATATGTATAAGAAACAATATCTTTATCACAAGTAGGACATTTGTATACCCATAATTGTGTTACTACTGGAAGGGAACCACCGGCAGTTGTTGTAATTGAACCGATATTTGACATTATAAATTTAAAAATCTAAATAATATATTTCTAAAGTTTAGTGTAATATCAATAAGAAAAAACAAAAATAATTGCTTATATGATGATCATAATGTATACCAATTGAAGGATTGATTTGATTATTTTGTTATGCATCGCTGATTATAACATTTCTTTTCTTTTTTTGATCGTACTGTAATATATGATTATATGTCACATGTTGTTTTTACATGAAAGAAATAAAAAAGGAATAATTCACAAATTAAAGTTGTTCTAAATTTTACGAAATAAAAGTTAAAATGCATTCATTTACTGCATCTACTCTCTCTTTATCAGCTGAGAAAACTAGTAATAAACTATACGATCAGTTATTATATTAGCAATTCTCTCGCTACATTCTATTCATTTTGCCACGCAGAAATACAGAAAAACCTGTTCTTCAACGATGAACTGGCAAATACAATGTCATCAGGCTACTTTCAACTTTGATATTTATAATCTCTTGATAATACTAATGTTCATACTTTACAATAATTATTTCATTTTTTTCACATTATTATTTTATATTGTACGTGTTCATAGTTAAATCATCTTCTTGTTTTGTTTGTTGCTCAGTTCAATTTATGTATTAGACATCTTGAACGGATATATTGACTTAAAATGGTATTTTTTTAATGTATTATGAAATATGCATGTATAAAAAGAAAGAAGCAGAACTTCGGAACTGCAGTTCGTGACGCAAATATATAAAAAATAAATATATAAAACTGAAAATATTAATTATATTTATGCATCTTTTATTATTTTTCTATCTCATTGCATTGCACATCGTTAATCTTTTTTTTAATATGATAACCGATAGACAACTTTTGAGAAAATATTAAAAAAATTAAATGTTGAGATATTCTTATCATTGAATTTTAGATTTTATACAAATAAAATTCATTTACGTCTTTCTGTTGTCACAAAAAGTAAATAGTAAATAATTCAAAAATTTTTAAATTAAAATTGAATTTTTCCGTCATTTTTCGTACACATATCATTCACATAGAAATTCTTTGGAGCATAGAAATGAACCATCTAGAGGGTGTGTGGATGTCGATGATAAATAGATGTCAGTATTATAGACATCCCTCATCCACAATCACTCTCATAATTTTCTTTTACATATTAAATCCACGAATCAATGATCTATATGACGAAAAGTTATTTCGACAAGATATATATTTATTAATTGAAAAGCAAAGTTTTCGAATGCATAAAAGGAAAAGTGTTTTATTGACTGATTGAATTATGGATTGGCAAGCGCACAAATATCGTATGAACTCAGTTCTCTTGAATAAACACCAAATTCATCAATAGATCCATCATAAACATTTGGAACAATCGATTGTGATTTGCACCCACCTGTACCATTGAATGGAACTGCTTGAAGAGGATTACCCAATGTTAATATGTTAACCGTACCAGAAGCCACATATTTAAAAGCACTTGATGAATTATAATATGTGCCATTAATATATAATCTAAGTGCATTTGTTGTTGAATAAGTTGTTGCGACATGTGTCCAAACATTAGCAGGTAAAATTGGACCTACAATTTGGACATTTGATGTAGAATGCCATCCAGTGACAATTATTTGACCAGATGAAGAGAATCCCATCAGATCAACACACCAGCCATTTCCATCTGTTGTTGTGGAGAGATGAACCAAAACTGATCCTCTTGTTGATGATGGACGAGTCCACAGCGCTATCGAATATGAATAATTTGAGATACCAAGAAGAACAAACCCATTCATCTAAATGAATTACTAACACATATTTTATCAAACAGAATCATTTTATCAGACCTGATAATACGATAAGTTAGAACTGAAGCGAACAGCTTCATTCACTCGTCCACTGACTGATGTTAGATTACTGACTTTCACATTGAGATTCAATGGACCTGAATCAGAATATGGTAGATTATCAAACGAATTCCATGTGACCAATGTAGCATCGTCTAATATTTCATTCGGCTGTTTTTCTCGCATTACTACAGATACTTCATCAATGTAACTAGAATGAAATCAATTAGCTTATAAGAAAGATTTTGAATTTTACCCCGCGAAATAATAAGGGATACCAGGATTTTCTTCAGTTTTCCCAATCACAATTGAACCACTTACACCTTGATAATATGATGAGCTTCCGCTTGTATCTAGTATTCCATTTAAATATATTTTTCTTGTCAAGGTTAAATAATTGAAAACGAAAGCAGCATGATACCAAGTGTTGGCTTGAACCGCTGTCGAACCTTGAAGGTCATCACTCCAAAAACCAAAATACATAGCATCATTGTAGATTTTACAATGTAATGACTGATCTGTAGCTGAGTTATAATATTGACCAAACAGACCATAAGCAGAGCTTGTTAACTCAGTAAGATAAAACCACATTTCAATAGTGAAACTTGTGTAAGTAAAATTTCGATACTTTGATACACTAACATATTGTCCAATTGACGCATCAACCGATAAAGCAGAACCATGTCCATTGATTCCAGGTGTTTTATATGTTGGAGAATTAATACCTACTCCATTGTAATCTGATCGACTATCCAACGTATTGTTATCGAATGACCAGAGACTTGAACCATTATTTGCTGATGTTGTTGTAGCTAAATGATAAGAAATTTGTAATTTTATAAATATCGTTACTTCTTAATCTTCAAAAATCGGGGTGGATGTGGGTGTGGATCTAGTCTTTTAGCTTATTGTTAACTGATCTGAAAAGAAAGTTTGATGCGTCTTTATTCTCCGTTGTATACTTTCTCATCACTTAATCTAATCAAACTTGAAAGTCTTCGCTCAACTCAGAAAGAAAGAACTGATGTAGAAGTGTGCACTATCGTTCATCTTTATCACTTTGCCAAGTCAGTATGGATTCTTGGATTCCTGAGAACGAGCTTTATATCGATTTTTGAGTTCTCGAAGTATACTGTATTCATACTTACTATATGGCATGTACGTTGCAAGTGTGAATCCCGTCGTATTCATGCATGTTTCAGATGGGAACATCATCGTAGTAGTACGTGTTTCAGATTTGGATATCATCGTAATAGTGCCCGCATTTGCAACCAAGTTGCCCTGTTGGTTCGGTGAGTTGACAAAGAGTTGACACATAGAAGTGGATTGCTGAAAACTGGCCGCTTGACATAGGTCTTGAGCTAAGCAAGCCATTTGACATCGACGAACATTCGCTGCGCCGGCAGTCATGAAAGGTGTACAAGTTGTGTTGGCGCATGAAAACTTCCAACCAGCCATTATGGACATCTTCATTGAACGCATATCGTCTACGAATAAGTGAACAATAAATAGAAACACAAACCAAGATATTAGTAAAACAGATGAAAACCACGAAGATCACTCTGTTATAAACTCTAACCTCTGTAGATAGATCGCGACGAGTTAATTTCACAGCGACCTATATTTTGTTACTAACGGTTAGTTCGACTTGGATTAGGCATCTAGTTTAAGAAAAATGGAAAGAACGTATTTCCTTGATTTTCATCTTCGTAACTGAGTTCTGCATCTTTCTGAAAAATTAGTTTTTAAAGATGAAAATCGAGAAAATACATTTTCATTATTTTTCTTAAACTAGAAGATGAAGGTTTAATATTCCGAATTTATATTTAATCCAAGTCAAGCTATCCATCGATGACAAAATATGTATCTTCTTAAAGTTAACTCGCCGCGTTCTATCTACTGACGTCAGCAATTTTTGATTTAGCGATCGTCGTGTTAACTAGTTTATAAATGAGAAAAAAGAAAATATCAAATTTTTACCTGATGCCACACTGATAAGAACAATAAATTTGACAATTGTAACTATGGACAATAGCTTTGGAGAGCTAAACACTGATTGAAAATGTAACATGATGTTGAAACAAGCGACAATTTTTTATGTTTAAACTAACAATGGTTAGATGAAGAGAATGATAGAAAAAAATGATAAAGAATAACTCAACAGAAATATCGTTTATTATACACGGAAGTAATTTATCTAAATTACAAAAAGACTCACTGAACGCTTTCTTCCAAGAAAATACGTTCTGACTATTCTGAAACAGTTATCAAATATCATTGAAATGAAAATGATTATGTTAGTGAAACTAGTAGAAATATATCATTAATATTTTCAAATCATGTTTCTCTTTCTAATTAACTCTCTGCTATAGCAACATTCGCCATCTCATTAAGAATATTATTATATACTAACTATCTCAGCAAACAGTCGTTTAACAATGCAACTGAAGTACATAATAGAACAATCTATAAAATGCAGTGATAGTTTACATAATTAAAACAAAATGTTTATAATAAAATAAACTAATGAAAAAAGAGTCTCCTCGCAAAATTTAATTACTTTCTATAAATAAAGCTGATCTGTCGACTCGCGCACCCCTTTCCCGAGGAAATGAGTGTGTGTGGTATATGGAATAAATAAATAAATGAATGGATGAATACTCACGCCATATCTATATCCTGATCTATACTCACCCACCCACCGACAACCACATCCACACCCCTTCTCTTTCAACTGAATACAAAATAACAAAAACGTATTGTTGTTAAAAAAGTTCTATTTTATTGTTCAAGAAGCATTATATTTTCTTCGTTAACGCACGATTTGCGATGTATCATTAACAAGAATAACACTACATTTTGTTTGAAACACTTTGTTTCCATTTCCTTCCTACAAAATTTCAATATCATGAACATTTTTTTATATTTTAGAGTAAATAATATCTGATATTCCATATCAGTTTTAAAAAAAGAAATGAATTCATTGTTCAGGCAAATGGAGCAAAAAAAACTTTTTGACAGTTAATTATTGGAGAATGTAACTAAAAAGAAACAATTTGGTTTTGTTCAATTTAACTGAAGATAAAAATCAATAAGAAGTGATGATTTGTGAATAATAACAAATAGAAACATGCAGAAAAATATATTCTGTTATACAAATATCAGCAGAATAATGAAAAAACTTTTGAAATTATTCGGAACATTTTTCATCAAATGATTAATAACAAAATAAAAATGTTTCTATAGAATAAAATATATGAAATTCTTCAGTGATATTTTTCACTTTATTTTCATGTAAAATATTTATGGCAAATCATCATATATCGATGAAAACAACAAGATCACTTTCTTTCTTCGGATTAATTTTGAATAAAATTTTATTTCTATTGTAAATGTTAAACTACACGAGATAACATGTGAAAGTAAATTATATAGTTTTAACAACAGCTAATAGAATTATTTCTACAAAAACATTGAAAATCAGCACTTTTTGAAAGAACTGCAAAGTTTCCTGAGAGAAAAGAGTCTATTTTCTTCTTTTTCATTCATTTATTTGAAAGTCTGTAGAGTTAAGCTGTAACTATATTATCAGTTATCAAATTATTGTCGATAAAATACTTCAACAATTGATTCGGATAAGTATAAAATATCTTGATGAGAATGAGAAAATATTAACATTAGTTTAGGAGTAATACATTTATCTGTCAAATTATCATCCTTATATTTATTCCAAAAAAAGAGCGGATTTCATGGCATTGCACTAAGTTTGACAATTGATATAACTGCTGTTTCCTTTGTGTTCACTTTCTCTACATACATGTTCAACCACAAAATAAGAAATAAATTTGAAGTTTTGTTTCTCCAGTGAGAAAGAATGATTGAAAGAATACAAATAACTTTTCATAGTGTAGAGAGTATTGAGAGACAAATATAATTATGCAAAGGATCCACATATTTTATATAATTATGATTGTAATTAAAATCATGGTTATAGTTCTCTCTCTCTCTCTTGACTATAATCATATCCAGTAGACCAAGATCGATTTCTTTCTCATATGAAGAAACAATGTAGAGATAATCAATGTTACTTTTATAATCATTTATCTATTCTGTAAAATAATTATTGTAAGAAGCCATAAAATCAAACTAAATACATTTCTAACCATAATTACTGTCTATTTCTCAATTATTTTAGAAGAATCTTGAACACAGTAAAATATTTTAAAGTAAGTTGCGGGTGTGGGTGTGAATGTGGGTAAATAAAAGATGAATACATATTCATACCCCCTTGTATAAGAATGGTAATTTTAGAGAATATTGTTTTTACAAATCTTGGAAATTATCACAGAAAAGAAACCACTAAATCTTCTTATGCTACTCAATCTATAATTTACTAATTGTTGATTATCCTTTGGTCGAGTTAATTTTGTAGTTTAGCTGCATGTTTCAAAAATGAATATCTATTACATCTTTTACTTATTCTTACTAATATATATAGGATAACTAGTAGAAATCGACTATAACATCTATAATCCCACATCTTATGGAATGATTTGATTTGATTCAGAAAAGACAATATTATTATATAAATGATGATATTTTTTAAATATTTATTTAAATACAAATCGTAAAGATGAAAGCAATAATATTTGAGTAAATTGATAATAATGTTTGCATTTATAAAATACTTTATAACATTAAATAATATATTTATTGAGAAAATAGCAGGCGAGATTCGTGATCAAACATTTGTGGTGATTTCTATTGCTATTTGATTATGAATTATTCTTTTCTGCCAATATCGTTTGATATGCTTTTCGAACAAAACATACTTTAGTTGTTGACGAAATCGTTCTGATACACAAATATATGTATAAAATGGACTCTAAAATTATATAGAAAAAACAAAAGTTAAAGAATATTAATATGTCATGGAATGGACAATTATCGATAAAATTCTTACCGAATAACTCAAAATGGAAAAAATATTAGTGATAGACGTTGCGAAACTAGTTTTAGCTTGAAATACAGGATCACTCTGTATTCCAGTAATTTTTTTGACCATATAGGTGATGCCGAATGGTAATACAGCACAGGAATTAATGAGAACTTGAACAAGAACCATTACTGTTAATTGTTTGTCTAATTCACGTCGAATAAAAGGAACTGCTCGGCGACTTAGATGTCGCGCATTATGATAAGCCATGAATCCAAATATAATTGATATGAATGGTAACAAATTTGAAATAATAAAATAATAACCATAAATTAGATACTCACTAAACCTTTCATTTGTGATTTCACATCCAGTTGTATTTGTTGAAGATGAAATAATATGATTATAAAATACAACATATGGAATTCCCTGTAAAATCCAAATGATGGTAAATATTGCAGTAAGACGATGAGCTAGTTTAATATTACACCATTTTTGCCAATGAACACGAGAAGAAGTAGCAAAATATTGATCAATAACAGCTAAACATAAACATGTCATTGAACCTGATGAAAATACAGTAGACATGCTATTTCTTATTTTACAGAAGAACAATGATGGTAGTCCCCAATCCATTCCAAATCCCCAACGCATGATATAAGGCAATATGTTTCCGATGGTTATACTAACGTCATAAGCTGATTTAATTGTTAAATAAAATGCACATGAACTTTGTCGAAATGTTTTCAGACTGAGAAAAGTAATAAGATTAAGACATCCACCAATAATACTCATGATAAACATGGGAATAACACAATAAATAACTATTTCCTTTTTAGCAAGATCAAGTGATGCAATAAATGATGAAGCCATTTTAATCTTTTGCTGTTGAAAAGATGATTAGATTTTGTCTTTGATCTAGATTATATCATCTGAAAAGAATATAATTTATTTTAAATATTTTTTTACATGATTAAAAAAGTCCTTTCTGTATTCTTTAAAATTGCACTTATTCACTTTGATGAAGTACTCTAAATTATCAGCAAGAAAGCCGATGAAAAGCTTCCTTAGCTCATTTCATAGATACCTTTATTTAGTCGTCCGATAAAAAAATATCTTCACATACCGTCTTCGTAAAAGAAGTTTTTGTCTACTTAAATATTTTTAGGTATGATACAATTCTCGCATTTGTTAGTTTATAAGATTCTATGAAAAATCAATGAATCAAAGATCGTTACTGTTTAACAACTAAATAAAGCTACTTATGGAGCGAAAGCATTTATTCTTTGTCTTTCTTGTCAATGAGTCAAAATTCTATTGGGAATGTTTGATGCTTTGAATAACTAAACGTCAACTGCAATATTCAATAGAAATAAAAATAAAGCGGATAGACATGAATCTCATCCTCTTCAAAGTACTATAGATTTTTATCAAAAACTTTATTCTTATACATACATAAATATCAAATTACCATTAGAAGTTAAAATGTACTTTCTTCTAACTGAGCTATGTTGAAAATGATGTTTATTCTTTTTATAGATGCTAAGATCTGTTGACAATTTAATACTTCAAATAAAACTAAAGAAAAGATAAAATGACATTAAGTTGTTTAATCATAAATATGTCATATTTTTTTCATAGCCTATAAGTTTTATCTATTCAATTAGAATAATGAGTTCATATACGTTTTGTTTATTAGTATCAACATAATCTATTGTAAGAATATAAATTCTTCCAGGTATTCTACATCGCTCACATATATTTATCACCAATTATCGCTTATAAAATATATTATATTAAATACATCGTGAAAAATATCACATAGAAAATCTTACGTTTTTATGAAAATTTGCATATAGATTGTAAGATGTGATATGTTCATTAGAGAAATGTTATTAAATAAGAGTTTTATAAAAGAATGTGCTATATTTGACATCAATAAAAGTAAAAGTAACTTATCATTTTGTACTTAACTGATAATATAGAGTGCAGTCCAAAAGTAAGACAACAATCAAACTGTTTTT
>CAJNOI010000099.1:304295-353782 GCA_905250115.1 Adineta steineri
ACTAATATCAATGACAACAACAACACCACCACCACCACTTGAAGATCATTATAAACAGTTAATACAATATTTTCTTCATGATGGTGCTTATAATGAACATGAATTGATTGATCTTTTAAATAATTTACGTGATCGATATGATTTAAAAATAAAAGTTCAAAATGAAATTCGAACATTTACAGATACTTTCTTACCATTACTTAATAAACATATTAATCAATATGGTATGGAAATAAAACAAGTTGTTAGTGAAGAAAATGAAAATGATATTTATTTTGTATGTATACAAAATTTTAAACCACAATTTGTTAAAATGGATTGTTCATATACGGAAAAAGAAGCGGCAATTTTTGAAAAAATATTAGAATTAATCATTACAAATGATGAAAAGTTAGTTGAATGAATAATATATATCATTTTTTTTCTCTATTATATCATAGATGTATAGCGTCACGTGTTGTATTCGAAGCAATTCTTGCTAATGATTTAAAAATGACACAAAAAGAATTTGGTGAAATCATGGCACGTTTTCATCGTGATAAATGGATTGAAAGTGGTCCACATAATACAATTATACTTCATGCTCGAGCTATATTAGAAATGCAATCATTTATTACGGATACATATCGAGATGATACATATAATTGTCAAATATGTAGACGTCTTTTAATTCGAGGATTAGTTTGTTCAAATAGGTAAATTATGAGAAACAAATTTATCTCTTTTTATGTTTTTCAAATTGAAAATTTTAGTTCGTGTGATGTTCATATGCATCGTTCATGTGCTGCTCGATATTTTCTTCGTTTATCTAATTCAACAAATAAAAAAAGTGCTTATCCATGTCCAACATGTAAAAAAGAATGGAATAAGAATGATGTTGATAGTGTATTAAAAACAACCAAAACAACGAATGAAAATAGTGATCAACAACCAACTACAACAGCAGTTAATAAAAGACAACGAACATCAAGAAACAATAATAATAGTACAAATAATCGATCTGTTCGATCATCAGCTCGTCAAGTTATAAGTGAAAGTGATGATGATAATTAATTCCATATCTATACTAGTTGTTATTATATATATGTAGATTATTGTTGTTCTTGTTTACTTATAAATATTAAAAATAGAGATATCAGTTAAACTGAAAAATTGTTTATTTTTTGTTCTTACTTTATATTGTTTATTTAGAAATAAAAGCATGTCAAAAAAAGTATCATTTGTACGGGGTTTTCGCATACCAAAACAAGAAGATATTGATGCAGCACTCGGTCATGATGCTTTATTTTCGAATGAATTCAAAAATTCATTTGATTCATTACCAACTCCGACAAGTGATCAAGATTGGTTAGCAAATTATAAAGAAAAAGGCCAAACATATACAAAATTTCTTGATGAATGTCCATATCTCGATGATGATAGTTCATTACAAAAATATATTTATTTAACACTTCTCGATAATGATGATCGTTTATCATTATTAAATATTAATCATTTAATTGATTATACTCAACGATTTTTTCAAACAGAAGTTAAACTTCTTCCTTTATTTACAAATTTTATTTGGAATAAATCAAAACGAACATGGATATGTAAGTTAATCTTCTAATGATTCCATTTTTTGATAGAATAATTTGTATCAGGTACAACTAAAAGTAGAAATGGTTCAACAAAAGAAATAACCCTCCGTACTCGCTATGATCCAACAAGTGAACATTCACAAATTTGTGTAGATAATGTTCTTACTCTATTAAAACGTTCAGTTCCTCCTGATGCTCGTTGTTTAGTTGCAATAACATTACATGATTTTTATTCGAGTGAACCGGATTTATTTATCGCTGGTTTAGCTCAAGGAAATGCTCGTGTTGCTGCTTTTTCATTTTTTCGTTATGATCCTCGTTTAAAATTTGGTGATGAATTTTGGTATGATTGGAAAATGAAACAAACCCAATCAAAGACGATATCAAAAACTCTTTTACTTCGTTCATGTCGTCTTTTAACACATGAAATAGGTCATTTACTTGGTATTGATCATTGTATATATTATAATTGTTTAATGAATGGAAGTGGACATTTAAAAGAAGATTTTTCACAACCATTATTTTTATGTCCAATTGATATGAGAAAATTATCTGAATTAGCAAAATTTGATTTTATTCAACGATATGAACAATTATTAGAATTTTGTACAGAAAATCAATTTAAAGATGAGATCAATTTATTGGAAAAACGTTTAGAAATCTTGAAGAATGATAAAGAAATAATCGAAACGAAAAAGAACAAAAATTCTGATGGTGAACAAATACAAAAAGTTAAACGTTTGAAAAAAAAATAATATAATATTTTGCTACAAGAAATTTTATTTTCTTAAAATTAATATTCTTAAAAGAATAATATATATTTAATATTCTAGATACATATAATACTCAGATAATTTTTATAATATTTCTAAATTATCTCCAATCATTTAATTGATAGGATTTGTATCATCTAAATAAGTGATCCCTAATTTTCAAAGTTGTACATAAATAAATTAGCTATTCATTGTCAAGATACATGTAGATAAAAGTATCATACAAGTGCTGATTTTGATCAGTTGATGTATGTCAGTTCGTTGATTGTAAGTATATTAAAATATGACAATACATCAAAGTAATATTCACTCCTTTATTCAAAAAATAAAACTGTCGTTTTCGATTTTAAAAATGTTATGGAATATTTTTCAGATAATAAAAAATGCCATCACATATTCTTGAATATCCATTACTCAATCCATGGCAACATTTTACTATTTATGCTACACATAACGTAAGTTTTTCATATTATTACTACAGATATGTATATCTATTCTTTTCATAGCGTTATATTGTTGTGGCAATGAATAAAAGTAGATCAAAAGGTCGTATTCTAAAAATTGATCGTATGGATCAAAAAGAATTACTTATCGTTGAAGATCAAGTATATTTATATTCGATTTAAACAGTAGATTTGATTAGCATTTTATTTTTCTAGCATGAATATACACATACTGAACTTCGTCAACTTCTTGGTACTATTGAGATAAGTAATAGTCGTGCTGGTGGTTTTAGTAAAACAGTTTTTTGTCATGGAATCATCGGTACCGAAAAGAAAATAAAAGAAATGAAAAAACTTATGTTGTCTATTTTGAATTAGGTTTTATTAAATTTCTCGAAGGATATTATATGATTGTAATAACACGACGAAGTCAAGTAGCAAGAATAGGTTATCATAGAATATATAAAATCGATGAAACATCAATGTTAAGTATTACAAATGAAGATATAAAAAAGACTCATCCAGATGAAAGCAAGTAAGATTAATCTAATTTTTTTAAAATCATTTACTAAATATATTTATTCTAGATATCTTCGTGCATTACAAAATCTTGATTTAACAAATGGATTTTATTTTAGTTATACATACGACTTAACACATACATTACAATATAATTTTATGCAACAAAATAATAAAACTAATAAGGAAAATTTAACTGAGAATTTTTGTTGGGGTACACGTTATCAACCAACATGGAAATATGTTTGGAATGAATATCTTCAAGAACCATTACGATCACAAGTTCATCCAAGATGGTTACTTTTTATTGTACATGGTAAACATTTTTATTAAATGAATCTATTCGTTAATAAAATTATTTTTATTTAGGTGTTATACTTCAATATAATTTAAATGTTTTTTGTCGTTCAATTTATTTAACATTAATCTGTCGACGATCACAAAAATATTCTGGAACAAGATTTCTTAAACGTGGAGGAAATTGTAAAGTAATAAAGAAATTTAAAAATAAAAAAAACTAGAATATTTATCCATGAAAACATATAGGGTTATGTAGCAAATGAAGTTGAAACTGAACAAATTGTTCATGATGCTTCACTTTCTTCTCTTGGTAAAAGTCATTTTACTTCGTATGTACAATTACGTGGTAGTATACCAGCATTTTGGAGTCAAGATCCAAAACAAGTACCTAAACCACCGATTATGAGTAAGTGAATTAAAATAATTAGTCATACATAATGTAATTTTTCTAGTTGATATGAATGATCCAACTTATGTTGTGGCATCACAACATTTTCGACAATTACTTTATCGATATGGTTCACCTAGTAAGTTGAATAATTTTGTATTTTATTTTGAATTTTATCTTATTTTATTTTTTAGTTCTTGTACTTAATCTTGTTAAAGTAATAGAAAATATAATTTTTCATTTAATTTCATACAAAAACATTTTTTTCTTCTTTAAGAAACATGAAAAGAAAAAACAAGAATATACTTTATCAGAAGAATTTTGTGGTGCTTTGGATTATATTAAACAATTTGTACCGGATGATAATAATATTCAATATTTAGCATTTGATATGGCACGTGCTAATCGTTCGTATGTAATATCGAATTTTCCATAAGAATATATTCGATGACTATCTTTCTTTTAAGCAAACATCGACGAGTTATGCCAAAATTAGATGAAATTGCTCGACGATATTTACAACAAACTGGATTCTTTCAAAATTTTCCATTATTAGTTAATGATAAACAATATTTTTATGATCGGTAAAATTCTTACTCGATAAGAATATCTGTAACTTCTAATATAATTTTTTTAGAGAAAATGCAATTAAATTAACACCATATGAAACATTCTTTGTACAAACAGGTGTTGCACGAGTCAACTGTGTTGATTGTCTTGATAGAACAAATACAGCTATGTTTGCTATAGCAAAATGTGCACTTGGATATCAGGTAAAATATCGATCTTTTAGTTTGATTGAAGTCAAAGTTCAATGCATTCCTTATTTTTAGTTATTTTCCATGGGTCTTACTGATTCTCCGCATTTACAAGAAGATTCTTCGGTTGAATTGTAAATTATATTATCATTCTCATTTAAATTATCAATCAATATTTGATTTTTTTTAGGGTAATAAAACAATTATTTGAACATTCAGGTGATATTCTAGCTCAACAATATGCTGGTAGTCAATTAGTTCATCGTATTGATACATATAAAAAATCAACACCAGCTTGGTCGACACAATCTCGTGATATTGTACAAACACTTTCACGTTACTATTCAAATACATTTTCAGGTTAGTTTTATTTAATATATTTTAACTATTCTCTTCATTTAATATTGGTTGAATAGATGCGGAAAAACAACATGCAATGAATTTATTTTTGGGAACTTTTCGACCCAGATTAGGTCGAGCACATTTCTGGGAATTAGCAAGTGATTATCATTTACATGATCCACGATTAACAATTGGTTACATGCCACCACAGTAAATTAATCTAAGATTTCAAAGGAAAATTCTTTCATTTTGTTTTTATTTAGTTGCACTAATATTCTTGGAGATGACATATGGTTTTCATTACCATTTTCAGCTGAACAAGGTTCTAACTGATTTCTTTCAAAAATATTGTTTAACCAAAAAAAAAATGTTTCCTTTAGTTTTAAAATCTCAAAAAGATTGCTTAGAAATTGTTTCAGTTAGCAATGATGATCCACTTGTTGATGGTTTCAATGAATATTACCGTCCAAATGAATTAACAGTATTTGAAGAAAAATTTGAATGGCATATGGATTCAACTAATAAGTAAATATTATATAATGAATTATAAATATACTTCAATTGTTTTTTGTTTTCGTTTAGAGATATCGCTTATAATTATGGAAATATTCGAGAATTTACACCATTTTCTGTTCGAGAAAATAAACAACGAAAAACTATAACTAGTCTTAGGTAAACTTTCATTTTAATAATTTTAAATATAATGAATTTATTATTTAGTCTTACTGCTGATGTTCAACAACGAGCACTTCTTCCACCATCTGCATCCTTATCGACTCCATCTCAGAATTTAAATCAAGATCAAAGTTCTGATGAAGATATGTTTGATGATACAGATACAGATGAAGAGAATTCGAAAAAACAATTACAAACATCTAATAAAAAATCATTGAAACCAAAACCAATTAATAGATCAATAAATGATGATTCAAATAATAGTGCAATACAAGTTAAACGTCTATTAAATACAATATTTCCTACAACAGATGATGTGTACGGATTTCATTTGGAAGAACCATCCACGGAATCATTACATTGTTATGAACAATATGCAAGAATAGCACATGATGCATGTTTACCATCATTAACACCAATATCAAATAAACAACATCTTTATGATGCATCAATCTCATCATATCAATCAGTTTCATCAACTTCTAGTTTTGAAATGTAAATTTTTGTACTTTTGAATTTCTAAAATCTTCTCTCTTTTTCGCTTTATTGTAGTATTTCATCTAGTACAAATGAACGATCGAAATCAAAACCACAACCTCAACAACACCGTCTTCATCATCATCATTCAACAGAAAATCAATCATTACAAACATTATTAATATCTATGTTTGATGAACCTATTGTAAATGATGAAACTATTCGAATATATGAACAATGTGTAGCTGTTGCACATCAAGGACCTTTTGAACCGTCAGATGTTGATTGTTTATTTTATGAAGAATATGTAACTTCTCTGATGATTACTGCTCAGTCATAAAGGAAAAACCAATGATGAAATTGTTAATATTTTAAAAAATATATATATTTATTGATTTTTTCTTCTTTTTATAAAATTGTCAAATAAATCTTTGCTTTTATTTCAGATGTACTATGTGGTCGAGAATGTTACTCCGTCGTATGATTCAATATAATATTACCTCTCGAAAATTGAGTTCCTCATCGAAAAATAATTTCGTTAGAATATTTGAAGTTGGTCCTCGAGATGGATTACAAAATGAAAAAGTTCAGGTCCCAACATCGATTAAAGTTGATTTTGTTAATCGATTAAGTCGAACAGGACTTAAATGTATTGAAGTAACTAGTTTTGTATCACCTAAATGGGTACCACAAATGGGTGATCATGTTGAAGTACTAGCTACAATTGATCGAATACCCGGTGTTTGTTATTCGGCATTAACACCAAATGTTCAAGGTATTAATAAAGTTTTATCATTAGGAAAAAAAGGTGTTGATGAAGTAGCAATATTTTCTGCAGCATCTGAAACATTTTCAAAGAAAAATATTAATTGTTCAATAGAAACATCAATACAACGTTTTGATGAAGTTGTTAAAATTGCACATGAAAAGAATTTACCAGTACGTGGATATGTATCATGCGTAGTTGGTTGTCCTTATGAAGGAAAAATTTCACCAGCACAAGTTGTACCTATTGTACAAAAATTACTTGATATGGGTTGTGTAAGTTTGATTTTGTTGTTGTTGTTTTAATGAATTTTTTTTTCTATTTGAATAGTATGAAATTTCACTTGGTGATACAATTGGTGTTGGCACACCGAAATCTATTCAAGAATTACTTGAAGCACTCATTAGAAGTGGTATTCCATCTGACAAATTAGCCATTCATTGTCATGATACATATGGACAAGCAATTGCTAATATTGCACAAGCATTAGAATTGGGTATACGTTGTGTTGATTCGAGTGTTGCTGGTCTTGGTGGATGTCCATATGCAAAAGGTGCAACAGGAAATGTAGCAACAGAAGATGTTGTATACCTTTTACATGGACTTGGTTATGAAACAGGTGTTGATCTTGATCGATTAGTTGATGTTGGTCAATTTATTACAGATGCTTTAAAACGACAGAATGGATCAAGAGTTGCAAATGCACTTTTATGTCAACGACAAGATCAAACTACAACGAAGAACAAACAACAGTAGTATTCTCTATATTATCACTGTCTAACAGTTCTTTTTCATATATGATCCTATATAAATATGTATGTGTATTTTTTTCCAAAAAAAAAATCTGATTAAATAACATAAAATATATTTTATTGATTCCAACATTCTCTCACTATCAAGGAAAAAAGATTAACCAATTTTTAAATGATTGTTTCGAATAATAGAAGAGCATTTGTACTTAAAAAAATATACATAAATATTATGGAATGAATGATTTATCAATTTAGATGAAATAACAATATTGCATATCATGTCTATTACTTCTCAAAGTACAACTTTTGTGTATTGTATAATAAAATTAATTTAATTTACATCATTCAATATCTCTTTATTTCACATACATATGATACTCAGAATGAATTCAATTGTTGATTTACATAGTATGTTTTTTTGTCGTATATAATACATCAATTGATTTTGGCTTTGATAAATATTATTATTATTATTAGTGTAGTGTATACATGTATATTTTTCTTTCTTCTATCATAACACCGTTCTGTTGCTTGACAAACCACACAGACAGAATATTTTCTTTTACTCTCTCAAAGAGAACTCAACAATTTTCTTTTTCTATTTGAATATGCTTGTGGTTTTCTTTTTTGTGTTGTTCTTTGTTAAAAATAGTCAAGGTTGCTAATAAATTTAAAATTTAGTAATAATATACAATTCTTAGTTTTAGATAAATAGAATTTTTAAGAAATGGATTCTCTATCACAATGTCAAATAGTTTTATCGAAAATTAGTGAATTTTATCGAATAAATATAAATGATCCAGATGAAAAAATAAAAGCTGCAATTCAAAATCTACTTGATTTATGGCCTGAAGTACTTGTTTCAGCTAATACAGCAACAGATGATGAATTATTTGCTTTAAATGTTAGTCGAGCTGTATTAACCCAAGTATTTGCAATTGTTTTATCAAAAGATTTTTTTAATAAAGATCAATTATTAGTTCGTCAAATATTTTTTTCACTCTTTAATATTCTCGTTGACAATACGAGTATATTTCAAGATAATAATTCAATATTTATTGATTCTAATATACGTCTTGTAATAAAAATGGCAATGAGTATAACATCGTTTGTACAATTTAACGATGGTGATCTTACGAAACCTAGTGATCATCAATTATTAATTGCAATACGTGAACATATAGATCAAGATTTTAAGCATGATAATTTAACTGATGTTGTTATATCATTTATTTGGAATCTATCAGATAGAACAATGTTAGTACCAAGACTTTTGAAAGCTGGTTATGCAAAGAGTGTTGTTGATTGGATTTTAACTCGTGAAATGAAATTTACAATTGATAAAATAGATGCACCTATACACATTTTACATAATTTAGCACGACATGATGATGGTATTGATCAACTTAATAGTTATGATGCACTTGATGTAATTGAAGAAATAAAAACTCAACCAGATATATTTGATGATGTTGATGATATGACAACGCATATTGCTATGATTCGTACATTACTTTCTAATACTAAACAGATAAAACATCATTCAACATATTATTCAAATAAAACTGTAAATATGTTATTACAATTATCTATAAATGCAGCTAAAAATGAAAATTATCGTTACAAAGGCTCTCATGTATCTGAACCATTAACTGTACTTGTTAAATTGTTTTATAATAATGAAATATTAGATAATATACTTTGTAAAAATGAAATCAAACCATCCTTAACAACATCATCGATTATTGAACTTTTTACAACATTACTTTGTCAACTTTATTCTAAGATAAATCTTGATAATGATTTATTAGAAAATTATACTTGTGTTGTTATATTAAATCTATTTTGGCTTATTTCAAATTATGAAAAATATAGCTATTTAATTGGTGAATGTAAAAAATTAATGGATATTGTAAAGATTGCTGCCAATGATAAACAAAGTTTTATTGATACATTTATGCCACGAACAATGAAAAGTATTCATCAAACAGCTAATGATATTCTAAGAAAATTTAATAATAATAATTAACATATGTGATTTGTATATGACAATAACGAGTTGTTTTTTTATATTTTAATATTTTTTATTTTAATTTGGATAAAAATAACTGATATCATCTTGAGGGTGTATATGTGAGATGAAGAGGAGTATTGCGTTCACACCCACACCCTATCCCTATCATCACATAACAACTACACTAAGCACATATTATCACAAGAATACAGATTAGGTTTAAATGTCACCATTTTTATTTATTTCCTCTGCGATCATCACAGAACAAGAAAAGTATTCGTATGAATTTTCACTACCTATTCATCTGTCGTAAACATATATTTAATAACAGTAATTGCAGTCTTCTTCCTCTCTCATTCCATTCACTGAATTCATCAATCCGACGTATGTTGTCCTCTTCGATTTCACTTCCACCGAGAATCAACGTGGTGATTATCTAGATGAAAATGGGAAGGTAAAGATATAGTATAGATCAAGAGAATGAATAATTACCTTGTTGTATTATGATCTATTAGCCAAATCTTGAGGATGAGCATGGGCGTGTGTGTCGTTGTACACTATTCTAATCACACCCGCATCCTCTTTTCATTTTAAATTTTTATTTGATAACATATATTGGATTTTTGAGTTGAATAAACAGAACTTCAGATAATCAAAAGAAAGAGTAAGTTTCGATAATATTCAATTTAATTTTAGATTCTACAAAGTTTTCTTTCCAGAAAAATAAATTTCTAAATATTTATGTTAATTTGATAGAATAAATTAACTCTTCTTTGGTAGTTTAATTATTCATTGTAATAAAAATTTTAACTTTAGCAGTTGAATTCTGACCGAATAGTAGAAAATGTCGTTGTTTTTAAGAAAGTATTCAACATTTCACAATGATTTACATACAATGCCAGTGTCAGTATAATGTTTTCTTCTTTGTTCTCTTGTATATAGCAATATAGAATATTCTTCGTATGTTATTTGTCAATCACTTCTAACTCATTGTTTTATTTTTCTTCTCTAGTGTTTCCTATTTCTAAAATATATAAAAGAAATAATTAATATCTTAGTTTGACCATAACTATTTGTCATGATGGACAATTTCAAAGGATAATAAAATTATGACTTCAGTTGATTTTGTTGAATGTGAATGTGACATTATTCTGTACAATTCTAATTCTTTTGTTTATGTATTCATTTCTCATAGATTTGATAGATTTTGATGATATTCATATTGTTGAATAGTATTTGACGAAGGTTCATACTGAAGATGAACAACTACACTTTTCTTATCATTTATCTAATCTATGACACAAAACAATAAAGTCAATTGTACAATTCATTTCTGATAACAGACAATGTTGATATATATTCTCTGTCAACTCAATACAAAATAACAAAAACATTTTTTTCTCAAAAAAAAAAATTTATTTTATTCTTCAGGAAGCGTTGTATTTCCTCCATGAAGGCATGATTCTCAATGTATTCTTAACAAAAATAACATTATATTTTGTCTGAAACACTTTGTTTTCACATCCTTCCTACAAAACTCCAATATCATGAACATTTTTTATATTTACAACAAATGATGCCTGACATTTCATATTAGTTTTGAAAAAGGAAACAGATCCATTGTTTTTATTTCATTCAATAGAAGACAAATATCAATAACAATTAATGATTTATAAATAATAATAAATGAAAAAAATGCAGAAGAATATATTTTGTTATTATATTGATATGAACAGAAAAATGAATAAATTTTGGAAATTATCTGCAACATTTTCCCTCAGATAATCAGTAATAAAATAGAAATATTTCTGTATAGTAAAATAAACGAGAAGATGTTTTTAATAGAATCAACAACTATGTTTGACATTATATAGATTATTAACTATCAAGAAATAGATTCTCAAATGGTATCTTTCACTTTATTTTTATGTGTTTGTTTGATTTAAAATAAAGATAATAATGAATGAATGATTCTGATATCCACTGTATATAATCACTTTTATATAAAATATTTGTAAAAAAACATCCTATGTCAATGAAAACAACAAGATCATTTTCTTGTTCCAGATGAGTTTTGAATAAAATATTGTCTACTATAAATGTTGAAATATACGAGATAGCATGTGAAACTAAACTAGGTAGTTAAAATAATATTTAATATGAATATATTTCTACAAAAAAAAACATTAAAAATCAGCATTTTTTGAAGGAAATGTCAAGTTTCCTGGAAGTAAAGAATGTATTTGAACAAAATATTTTATTTTTTTTCCATTCATTTGAATGACTATAGAATTAAGCTGTAACTACGTTGTTAGATATCCAATTATTGTCAAAAAGATATTGAGGCGATAAAATACAAGGTAGCGCTCATCCAATGGATTCGCTGACCCTTTTCTGAAAGAAAATTTTCTATGATTATTATTAACAAGTAATGCTCGTTCAGAGACTCGCTGAGCTCTTTCTTGAAGAAAACGTATTCTACAATACTATTGAACTTTTTACTTGTACAGTTTGGAAAAACTAGCATCAGATTCGAGTTCCTCAACCTCAATTGCTCTTCGGTCAACCCTTAAAAAAAAACTTTTTTGCAAAAAATGTGGTCCTTTTTGTAAAAAACTGAAAGATGAAAAAATTCCAACAAAACTGACCCCAGATTCGGATTCCCCGACCCCGATTACCTTTGATCAAACTTGACGGAGAAAAATTTTTTTCGTAAAAAAGTGCTCCTTTGTCTAAAAAACTGAAGAATAAAAAATTTGAAAAAACTGACCTCGTATTCGGATTCCCCGAGCCTGATTACCCTTGGTAAATCATTTTCTGATCATCATCGATAAGTTTTCATTGACTTATAAAATGCTGCAATCTGATTGGCTTGGACAAACGGGACAAACGGACAAACTTTAAGCATTTTTATGGAGCATATAACCCTTTCTTTCAGAAAAGGGAACTTTAGCAATAGATTCATATGAGTAGAAATACGAATGAGGATGAATTTGCATCGAAGATAAAACTAGTGCATTCATCTGTCATATGTTTATTCAAAAAGAAAACAATAGATTTCAAAATTTCATAGTATTATACAAGACTTGATCATTGATGTAATTGCTATTTCTTTTGTGTTCACCTTCTCTACATATATATATATATTTAATCATATATTTAAGAAACAAATCTGAAAATTTGTTTCACTAATGAAGAAAACGATTAAACGAAAATAAAAAGGTTTTTTAAGATGTGGAACTTACTGAGGAAAAAATATAATATCTATAATCACTAAACGCTTACATCCGACTGTAATTGTTAGAAAATCTGTACGTATCATATGGAGTATGATTGTACTGACAATCGTGGTTACGATTATCTCTATTCATGAATCATACTCAATAGATTAAAACTGAGTGCAGATCAAGTTTTAATTGTTTTTTTCTGAATGTTCCATTTCGACATCCAATTGAACTAATGTAAAGACAGTCAATTTCACTTTCATTGCTATTTATCTATTCTGTGATATAATAAAATCCAAGATATTTCTAATCATACATAATATTTAGTTTTCAATTCATGTAGAAGTATCTTGTATAACAGAATATTTTAACGTTAGTTTTTCCTCTGTCAGGAAATGTTGCATACCTTTTGACCAGCACTGATTTTTAGTGTTTTATTAACTAATAATTACACTAAATGTTGTCTCAAACAGTTGCATATTTATAAGAGTTAACAACTCTATCTGATAAGAGTATTTTCAAAATTAACAGTGAAAAAGGAAATGCGCACATTGTTTTTTATTGATATATGGTGTTTTGTTGCAAATGTTTTATATTAACACAATGATATACGTCAGAAAAGAATTGATCACCCAAGAAAGATAGAGAGAGAGAGAGCATGATATATATTTTTTCTATGATTTTAACAGTTTTTCTAGTTCAAATCGGGCTGAAAAACTTTTGAGTGAGAAAACAATATCTAAGTTTGTTTCTGCATTCTTGTTTTTTTATATCAACAGACCAGTCGGTAAGGAATGTTAGATATTACTCAAAATATAGATTTCAATTAATAGTTAAGAGTCTTTGTAATTGCATTATTAATGTTCGAAAATATATAAAAGACAAATTTTTTTAAATATATTTAAGATTATAAGAGCATTGAGCTTTTGACAAGATATCAACAATGAACAGCAACAACAGAGTCGATGTTTATGATGTAATTTATCGAGAAAACAAAAACCATAAAATGTAATCTTTGTCTTTTTTTGATTATTTTAGCCCGCAACAGTTAACTCGAATGCAACGCAACCAATAACATTGTATGTATATTATAAATTATAGAAAATGATAAAAGAGGTCAATTATTCTAGATGTGAATGTTTTCGAAAAAGGAAATTCACATGGATCGTATTGATTATTATTATTATTCTTGCTTTGATTACAACGATTTCAGTTGTTGTGCTCAAAACAAAAGAGATCAACAGCGAAAAAACATCAACAACGGAAGAAAGAACAACTGAAACAACAGAACAAATGGAAACAACAACAGGTAGTCAAAATGCAATAATTATTTATTTTGAGATTAATATAAGATGAACTATTTCAACTGACAGAAGTAGAACTGCATTGTTTATTATAAGAGCTTATGCATCATATTTCTAAGCAACAATATCTTAAGTTTTTTCAAATACGCAATGAAATTTTCAGCACATAGAAAACTATTTCTGAAGAGCTGATCGTTGAACTAAAAAGAAAACAAATAATGCGATTATTGATCAACTTTCGAAAAACATTGTTCGTTTTGTCTCAGTAGGAATGTGTGTTGTTCGTCACTAGTGAAATTACATATGCATTTGTTTCATTGGATTGAATGTAACATGAATACTTATTTGTATTCATTGAAAACAATACAAAGTTTAAGTTCACCAGGATTGGGATCGATGCGTACCTTTCAAAAAAGAATGAGTAAATAACTATTTGACGTTGCCAACAGAGATGAGAAATCTCTTATTGAATAGAATTAAATGTGATTAATATCGAGTGAATCCATAATTTAACTATCGAAATAAGCGAAAACTATTTGATTTTTTTCATGTAATTGCCATATTCACTCTTAGCAAAATCAAAATTTTCTTTCAGCACATCTGCATTTTATGGATTTTGATCAGCAAAAAAACAAAATAAATGCAAATCTTTTCTGTTATTATTTTATAGAACAACTACCACTTCCTTTTGTCATCGATTCCAACACTACATGGAAACAAGATGCGTCGACTGTCGCTGGCGGACATGGCCTAGGAAATGGAACAAATCAACTCAATCATCCCTACAGTGTCTATGTCGATGATGATAATAAAAATATATATATTAGTGACCAGAACAACCACCGTATTGTCAGATGGGGATTCAACAAGATCAATGGTGAAGTTGTTGCTGGTGGAAATGGAGAAGGAAATCGGATAAATCAGTTAAAAAAACCGTCAGATGCCATTTTGGATAAAAAGAGTAATTCTCTTCTTATTTGTGATTTTGGAAACCGTCGAGTAGTAAAATGGTCTCGTCAAGATGACACAACATCACAACTAATAATAATTCCTTTTATTGGTTGTTGGGGTTTGGCAATGGATAATAATGGTGACCTTTATGTTTCTGACTTGTTGAATGATGAAGTCAGTCGCTGGAAAGAAGGAGAAGCGAAGGGAATGAAGGTAGCAGGCAAAAGTCGAAATGTAGATCCGACTAATCAGATATACATTTTTGCTTATATTTTCGTCGACGAATATTATTCAGTTTATGTAGCGGATAGGAAGTTTGGTGAAGCGATGGAATGGAAGAAAGATGCAAAAAATGGAACTATTGTTGCTCATGGGCATATGAGCGAGATGTTGCCCGACATTCCACCTCGTCTTGCAGGAATAATTGTTGATCGTATGGGTAACATTTACGTATCTGATGTACTGACATGTCAAATAACACGCTGGTTACCAGGCACAAGATTCGATGGTACTGTTGCTGGCGGAATGGGATGTGGTAACGGAACCCGACAGATTAAGTTTCCTGCTGATTTATCGTTTGACCGACAAGGTAATCTTTATGTTGTTGATCAGCTCAATAATCGTGTACAAAAATACGCTGTGGAACTGGATTGAAACTGATTTTGACGACACAAAGAATATTCATCGACAATAGTTTTTTGTTAAAGTTTCTTTTGTCATTGAGAACGAATGAATGAATTATAAAACTATATAAAATAAATAAATAATCTTATGCATTATTCAGCTTAATCAGTCAACCTTTTCAGATGATTTTCTTTGTTATCAGTCATTGTTTTACTAATAGATACAACATAGTGCATCAGTAAGTGCTTGAAAACGATTTGCATTCTGATTGAAAGTTGTTACAACTGCCGAGTTTTGACGATGTTTATTAAAGTTACACAAAATACTTGGAAGTTTCGATCAAAATTTCTTACAGAGATCGTACTTTGGAAAATAAATGCATGTTGTAAAGTTAACATTAAAACAGTAGATTAACAATCCTTACAAATTGTAGACTGTTCACTATATTAAAACACAATATTAGAATGAAATATTCTTTTTCGAGCTCCTTGAGTGTTATTTCTATGAAGGCAATTTGATATTTATGAAATACAGTTCATTTCTACACGCTATTAATATTATTCTTGTTTGGTGCAGCCCCATATTTATTCTTTCAATATATCTGGTATGACAAATCAACATTTGCAGAGAAAGAAGATGTTTGAAAAAGAAAAAAGCGTCATTAAATAAAAACAAATGGTTCTCTGGTGTTTTTGTTACAAAAATAACATTAACATATCAACAGAATTAAAGTATTCCCATTAACTATTTTTAAATTATTTCTTTGTAAGAGGCTGAATAGCCTTCGTCTCTACATAGTATATGAATATATTTTGAAATGTTTTTCGATGTTAAAAAATAGAAAATAAGTTATAGTAAACAAAGAAGATGGTCTTTCTACATTGTCAAACTGGTAAAAACTTACTGATATCTCACTCCGTCTCTTTTTTCATCCTTTTCTCTTTTCTCCTTAAAAGCCCTTTTTTCGGTCTCTTTTTTAACAAAATCCTCTTTTTCTGTAAACTATTGGTAGGATACCAAGTAACTTATCTTTTTCTATTTCCAAAAGAAAAAAATTGAGTATTTTGATTCATGAAGAATATGGTAAAAGACTATTTTATGTGCCTCACTCACTTCAATATTTAATATATAAAAGTTTCTAACAGTGTTGATCGCTACATGCAGTACATATTGTTTTTAATTAGAGAGAGAGAGAAATGAGTTAAAAGGTAAAAAACCGGTCTCCATAGCGTTTTATAATGCCAAAGAAGTATTGTCGGAGCATCAGCTTATTATTTTTCTTTTTTTATAGTGCTCTGTGAAGAAGATTACCATATTATATGTTTTCAACTAAACTAGCATTACTTTGACGTAGCAAGCTCATGTAACGAAGAAAAAAAAGTAAAGTGTGCATTATCTGGTTTATATAGTTGGAAATAAACAGCAGTTGGTTGTTTAAAACGTCATGCATATTCTGCCTAATATCTATCTGAATAATCAATCGCTTGGTGAGTACTGCCACACACATCACGTGTATATGATATTCGCCATTGAATGATAGTTGAAAGCACTTGGTTATTGAGATATTTACAAAGAAAGTGAAAGTTTCATTAATACAGGAAAAAATGTGTTTTTGGAGTTTCTCGGAAAGCCAATGGAATCCTTAGAGATCAGCTGCAACCGATATAAGAGATGCTAGAGATATAAAAGAGAAGACTAGTATAGGAGACATAAGAAGTGTTTGCATATATGATCTATTCTTTTTAATAATTCTTAATTTTATAAACAAGAACAAGATGAATAAAATATTAGTTGAGATGAAACTAAAACTATTTAATGAGTATTTAACTCATCTATAATTTACAATTAAAGCCGTGAAATAAAGCATTATTGAAATAAAATGGAAAGGGTTTCTTGATGATTACTGAAATAATGCCAATAATTCTTGAGCAAGGACAAGAAATAATGGGTCTTTTATATCTACGATATCTCCTGCAGCTCTTATTTCACGTGTGGGGGGGGGGGGGGGGGGGGGAAGAAGAGCTCATGTCTTCTGTACCAACATTCTCTTCTATATCTCCAACATCGCTTATATCAGAAAATCTGTTTAGACAATAGTTTGAAAAGCCATGATTTTTCATTCAAGCATTACAGGCAAAAACAACTTCAAATGAGAAAAAGATTCATTTTTCTTCAAACAGTATTAAGATGTTTTTTAAGATGAAAAGTTAGAAGCAAAGAAGAAAAACCATTGAATATTATTTTCTCTAATATTGGTTACTTAGTGACACTTTCCTTGTGTGCAATACTTGAAAAAACAACCTTGTTCGATATAAATAACGGACACAGAACTCAAACATATTTTATTTATATAAGAATGGGAAATGGTTGTTATGCCACAACCACTCTTCCTATAGTACTAGATTTTCAATTATCAGAAATCGCAGATCTTTATAAAGCATACGAAACAAATAATGTTGAACAAGCGAGAAAACTCCATCTCGAGGGTGTGGGTATATCTTATTCATACCCTCACCCATATACACACCCTTGTTATGTTCTTCTTGACGATTAAAGCATTTAACTGAATATTATGTTTCCTGTCATATTTGTTATATCTGTTGCATGTCATTCAGAAGTAGCGTATTAACCATTGAAATTCTACTAGTTATCACTCGATTCTCTCTGAAAAGAAATTCAATAGATAGTTCATCATTAATATGAATATAATAATTCTCTAGAATGATAAATAATATTAAAACAATCAAAAGCAATGTACAACATTGACAACTAGAAAACAATAAAGCATTTCATATTACAAAGTTTTCAATCATTAATATTTATAGGTTCAATTCGATTTCGAACATTAGTACACAATTGACGTACTTTCCAATACAAACATAAACCATACCAAACAACATATTTCAGTCCAACAGTTAATCCACCAAATAATCCCAAATATGTTATTATCATATATAATACACTATTTCTTTTCTCATAGCTATAGTGACATGTTAATGGTGTACAACTAGAAAAATAACTGGAATAATTACTTGTATTATACCATGTTTCAATAAATAGTTCATCAATCAATGTTCCAATTGTTGTTGATGATATTGGTGTAAAACGAGAATATAAGGAAATATTAAGAGGTGGTAGAACATATGAACTATTAAGAAAAGTAGCTAATCTCTCCAAGCATGTTGAGTTGTAAAAACATTCAAGTGTCGAAAGGCGAAGACCGTAAGCAGGTAAACAACCAATAACAAGACCTATTCAAGGAAAGAAAATTTCTAGTGCATATCATTCACTAGAACAGCATTATACTATAACTTCATACATTCGGGATTCTTTTTATACAACAGAAACTAACCATCATGATATACATGTCAGATTTACTTTCTAACCAAGTATGTATAGTGGATATCTATATATATATGAAGTTGAGTGCATATATTACGAACTACCATAGATGAGTGTATAGGTTACAACGTCCATTTATGTACTCTCTTTCGACCCATTTTCTGATGCTCCAAACTAAATATATAAGGTTGTCACTGAGAAATATCAGCTCTATTACTATTAGTTCATAAAAACTTCGGTTTTAAATGAAATAAAGAGACTAGTCAAAATCGATAATGAACGGCGTACTATTGTGTGATATTATACGATCTTTAGGTATTTATATTTATTAGCTATATGTTCATAATTTGTTATTGCATTTATTCATTGATTTTAAATGACATTTTACCTGGGAACTTTTCTGTTTTATTCAAACTCGTCAGTAAGGATCTCGTGCATGTTGACATAATATCACAAGTACAAGACTGACCACTTTCATTGTATAATGCTGGACTTGTTAACATATAATATCCATCTTTGAGACTTGGCGAACGAAGATTCCAATTTGTTAAGAACATACTCGGCAGTTGATTGGCACGAAACATCTCTATGATATATTTATGTATTCTTCGAAACCTAGCTGGTGTTTCAACAATAAAACTGTTCATAATCGAATTGATTTGAGTTTGAAATGAATGACGTGTTAATGTTTCCACGCTTATCAGTTCTCGAGAAGAAAACATTTTAATGTGTTGGCGAGTAGTATTTATTGCAAGAGAACACAATGTTGATAACAGCCGAAATTCTGTACTTAAGATTTTTCTATCAAGATCGAAGAGAAATGCATTTGCTTCATCTGAACCCCAAAGCAAACTGATAAAATCTGGTGTAATAAAATAACTTGAACACACTTGATGATAATTTTTTGGTTCAACTGTAGCAAAAGTTGAATACTGTATTGTAATTTGTGAACATGGACATGAAAGGGATGATGGGTATTGATCTTGAAGAGACTCAAAGGTAGATAGTGTCGGTGTTGATATCGTAATAAGATGTATTTGTAAATTAAGAGCACTAAATATTATAATCACAAGTAGTGCTATGAGTACGAAGATAACGTAGAATCGAGTAGCTATTTGTTGACGTTGTTCAACTAATATTTGATCTGCTGTTTGTAGTTGTTCTGAAGGAGAGGTTCTTGATATTATTTTATAGAAGTTCATTTTTCGAAGAGAATGTTGAATCTGAGCAACCAATAACGACAGCTTCCGACCAAAACCTGAGAATAAACAAAAAAAACTAGTTATTGATGAATTAACATACAAATCATCTGAGTAGATAATCTCAAAGATATCATTCAGTGTTAAATATTCGTCATTAAACATGCACAACAAATCAAATACTGTCTGATTTATTATTAATATTCTACATATTGAATATGATGTTGATTCTTACTTGTTTCTACAGTGACTTCAGTTGGAACTTGAACCAAACGTCGTCTGCGACAAACATGATATATTGGTTGAAGTAGTGTTACAAGAAGAGGAATGAATATTTTAAGTGCAACAGAAAGACCACCAATTATCCCACATACAGTTGCAACAATATAAACTCGATTGAAACGTTGTTCATAAGTATAAGTACATTCATCTGGTGCACATTGATGATAATATGAACTAAAATTAGTTGTGTTTGTCCAATCTTCAATAAATAACCGGGAAACAATGTTATCCAATGTAGTATTAGGTGAAGAACGACGATCAAATCGAGGATTGAGCGGTGTAATATTAGCAGCACGTGGATCTATCTTTGAAGCGTTAGTTTCAAACGAACGCCCTCTAATTATCATTTGCAGACATGATGTATTGTAGAGGCATTGAAGTGAAGATGCAAGAAGTGAATCGACAGGTAGACAACTTAGCACCATGCTAGGAATCGTGTGATTTGGTTTAGCTGAGTTACCCTTACAATTTCTTTTTGTGCAATAAAATCCTTGAGGACGTGTACAAGAGGTACTTTTGCCACATGAGCAGTCGTTATCATAGCTTTGTGTTGATTTAAAGTAATGCATTGTATTATTATTATCGTTTGAATGATATATTTCAGCATTCGTGCTGCCCACAACAATAAATTGGTTTAGTTGAATCAAAGCACGAACAAGTTCAAATAGGCCAAGAAAAGAATCGACAGTCTTAAATAATCAAAATACATTAAGAGACGACACAAATAAACATCAAAATTGAGCTTTTATGAAAACCCATCTCATATCATGCTTGAGAAAGAAAGCTAGTACTCATTTGTATAAGATTGAAATCATTGACTACACATATCTTTGTTGATTTCGAAGTGTAATATGAATGTTAGTTTATAGACTATTTGTCTTCTTCTTGTATTATTACTATGCAGATAGAATCACAAATAACAATAGAAAATGAAAGAAAGAATGAATGGTTGTTACATAGGAACTCTACAGAATAGATTAACTGTGATATTGTTTTCATTTCTACTTTCTTTAGGCTTCTCAAAAAAGATCTAAAGGTGTACATGGAACTATTTGATTCTGTCATGCATTTATATCTGGCATCATTTTTAACTTTCATTTAGTTTTGTTTTCACTCTTAGTTTTTCGACAAAAAATCGAAGAGAATATACAAAATCTTCGTTAGTATTTAGAACTGAAACTCAAATTACAATCTCTCATCTAAGAAGTAATCACACTCATATAGATATCTGATTGAGTAAATGTACTAGATTCTGAATCACTTGTTTAAAAAAAGGCTAGATTAACTTGCCATACTCAACAAAATAAATACTATCCTCTGTATGTCCTATACCTGTTGTTGAAATTGACGAATGAGTGCAGATGTTTGTATTTCGAATAGATCAAATGCCACTACCTGACTACTAATAAATTCCATATGATTAAAAACAAATAGTTCATTTATCACTGTCTCATTTGACATTCGACATAATGTTTGAAGTAAAGAAAACAATTCCATACCTATACCACGGAAATCAAAAGTGTGAAAAGAAGGAAAAGTTCCTGTAAAGTAGAGCAACCAGGCATCATCTTTAATGAAATCACTTGAACACACTTGATGATAATGAGGCACTATATCTATGATTGATGAGTATGGGATAGAGAGACGAGTACATGGACACACAAGTGTTCGTGAATATCGTCTATACAATTGTTCATATTTATTTAATGATGGTTGATATACAGTGATACTTCGTATTTGAACAGAGATTGATGCATAAAATACTAAAATAATTATTCCAACAACAAATGTTAGCAAATAGACACGTGTAGAATAAATACCATCAGTAATCTCAGATAAGTATGGAAACATATTTAATGTAAGTAGTTTCATCTTTATTAGTTTCACAAGAGACATTAAACGATCTTTTAAACCTATAAAACAAATCTTTCAACTAAAGAAGATAATCATAAAAAGAAAAAATTCACTTTGATTGGAATTTGTTTCAAGTTCAATTTCATTTGATAGATTCTCAGTTGTGTTAGACTGATGTTTACACTTTTGACATCGTCGTATGATATTAACAATAAATGGAGCAATAAGAAACATAGCCATCTGTGCACCACTAAAAAGACCAATTATGGTCATAATTATATAAAGAAGATTAAATCGTCGATCATATGTATAAGTGCATGAAAGCGGAGAACAACTGTTAAAATAATTATCAAAATTTCGTTTTTCATTCCATGATTCAATAAATAATTCATTCAAAAGATATTCAACTGTTGTATTTGGTTGAAAAAGAGATGATGAAAGTGGTGAAACTGATGAGAAACCATGGATAAATATTTGCAGTTGCTGTATACATGATTGGCTATAGAAACATTTAAGTGATGATTGAAGTATTGTACTGTATGGTGAACAACCAACCATCATACCGGGAACAGTGAATAGTCGGCTTGCAGTAGCAATATACACAGGTTCATCTGCAGTTGAAAAATTGTGTCTTGAGTATCCATTAAAATAGTAAAATTCAGCTTGTATCATACAAGTAGCGTTTCTTATACAAGAGCAATTAGCACTCAAACTGTTGTATTCATTTGGAAAGTGACTGTATATATCAGAATCAGGATTATATTGAATAAGATAGTTCGTACGTAATGCTGAATAAATGCCATTTTGAAAAATAATTAATTCAAGATGGTCACTTGTATGTTTCATATCAGCTATTATTGTTGATTTTAGCTGTTTTACGAGTTGATTTATCTGAGCATCAAATTTTTCAATGGACAAAACTTGAGTGGTCATAATGCGTTTAGAATTAAAAACAAATAATGAATCATCCATCATTTGTTTTATTGTTTCACAAAGTAGTGCAAGTAGCTGGAAATGAGATGACACTATAATGCGATAATCTAACCTATAATAGTCACCGATGTTTATCTTAGATAAAGCTGAAATAAATGAATGATTAAGAAATTGACTTGTACATATTGGATGATATTGTGGATCAAACGAAAGAAATTTATGATGATGAATCGATGTTTCTGTACATCGACATGAAAGTGTACTTGGATATCGAATAGATAGGTTTTTGAAAATAGTTTCAGATGGTGAATGGACAGTGACAGAATGTGTCTGGATAGTGGAACCAGCGTAAGTAATAATAATAATGAGAGCAGTAGTCATTAGAAAGATAACAATTCTTGTTCCAAGTAACTGATCGATGGTAGATATGGTTTCTTCATCGTCGAAAAGATTAATTTTTCTTATATGATCACGTATTTGCTTGAACCTACTGATTCGATCATGAGAGATGGTTTCTGCCATTTACAAATTGAACAACTAGTCGCTCAGCTTCTCTTTATATGAGATTCAAAATATCATGAAGATATATGATAAATATTATACAAGGAAATGAAAAAAAATCCTGACAATGAATCGCACCAGTTTGTTTCTATCAAAAGCCATCTGTCCATTGTATAGATATTAGAATGAATTAGTTAAAAAAATATATGACACAAATATGTGTTTTTTTCTCAGGTTAGAATTTGCTCAAAGCAAATTTTTTCTCATTTTCCTGTTGAATAATATTTTGTGTATGACAAAATGAGAAGTATGTGACGATGTTTCAGTTGATCGATCAACATCTCTACTATTAATAAAAGAAGATGTAATGTCAGACAATAGATTTTTTAGCTTTAATTGTTAACAAAATAACAATATGCTTTCGACTAAAGAAAGGATCATACGAAAACAAATTGAAATAATTTTGTGTGTTTGCCAAGATCAAGGTCAAAGAATTATTCACAATCAAAAACTCAAGTTTCATCAATGAGGCAAATCAGATTTTAGTGAATATTTTTATCAGTGTTATTCGGAGAGTGCACTTAGTTACTTGGATTGATGATAGGATTTTTAAGGGTGTTCTTTCGTCTGCTTGTGTAACTGTGTTTTCTATGAAAAATAGCAGAAAAATCGCTTGTTGCACGCTAATCGGTCAGCTTCTGGATCATTCGGTTTTCAATATTTTGGAAAATCACCGAGTCAAATTAAGACACTTTAAAATCTGGAGAAGAGAGACAAATAAGATAAATGAGAGGAAAAAAATAGAAAAAGAACCGATAAAAGAAAAATAAATGGTAGAACAGAAAAAGAAGATAAGAGTAAAAAGAAATGGATCCAAACAAAAGAGAAACCGTATGGATAGGCACAAATAAAAGTGAAACAAAGGAAAGCAAGAGAGAAAATGAGAAACAAAGGTGCTTTTTTTTATATATGTGTGTGTGTGTGTGTTTGCTTAGCAGCAGTTTGAAGTTGAACATAATAACAGTTAATTCATGACTGTCAGGTTTTATTCAGTCGAGGATCAAGCAAATTCACTCGACGTGCGTTACTTATGTATAAAGAACTAATTCGAAAAGTCTGTCGATGATGAACCACGAGATATATTGAAAGGTGTGTTTGTGAAAATGATGGAACATTATTATTGATAAACTGAATATGATAAACTGATATTTTTCTCTGGCAAATTCCAATCGCGAAATTGAATACTAATTTTCAAATATTATAAAATAACAATATGTGAACATGATAGGAATATTTTTATTTTTCATGGTACTGTATGATCAATTATTATTTAATAGTTGTTTTTCACTCTTTATGTCGTGGAAATAGTTGTTATTTTTTTTATTTATGTGTTAGAAGCGGTAGAATATAGCAGCATCTGTTTTAATAAGAAAAAGATTTACTCATAATCTGTTGCTTTTCTCAAAGCACATAACATAAACTAAATTCACTAGGAAAATATAATTTTGTGAATGAGATAATTTTCTAATGATGATTATTCTATGCTTCAAGGGTATGGGTATGGGAAAAGAGAACCCCACCATCCCTACTTATACTCACACTCTAAAGTACTTTTGATAATAATTTTTGATTGAAAAAACATCTATTTTCAATTTTTCTTTAAACCTGAGTTTTTCAAAAACAACCTCACCAATAAAGAATTAAAGATGCATTATTGATATGTACATCAGTTGTAATGAGATATAATATATGTCTTAAAATTGTTAAGCTTGTTCTCCAAGAAAGTCATCATTCAATCGCACGATATTAATACTTTTGTTGTAGTTAGACGGCGCAATAACCTTAAAATGTGCTGATAAAGAAGGAAACTTCTTTTAATGTGAATCATGGTAAAATTATAATCTCAAGCGTTATAGATTTTTTCATAAAAGGAAAGAAAACTTTTCAAAATTTCAGCCACTGCCGTGCCATGCCGCAGCGGCTTAAAGAACGATACGACTACCGTGCCGCGCCACGATAGAAAAGAAAAATAAGCTGCCACTGACATATACATTTCTGATATACGATCGTGCTTACAAGATATTTCACTAGAATAATAATAAAATAATAATGAAAATCGTGTAGTTAAAATAGCGGCGGTAGTAAAAAGGTGTTGTCAAAAATCCGGAAAAAACATTCAGAAAAATAAATCCACAAAAAGAAAAATCCGGAAAAGCAAACACCTGAAGAGAGAAAAAAATTTATTCGTAGTTGATTAATCATCGTAAACACAACAAGCAAAAAGGATGAAGATGTGAGAGACAATTCGACAGGAAGTTTACTTCTTTGAAGCTACCCAAGTCATCAAAATCGCCTAGGTTTGGGCGATGAATCGCGATTTCAAAAAAACCGCTAGTTAATCGCGATAAATCGACGATTTTTTCCTTCGGCTGAAGGGAGTGTATTCCGAAAAAAATGTTCCGAAAAAAATGGGAATGCGTCTGTATGTCTGTCGTACGTCGCAGGTCAGAGCTCAAACCCATCCAATCCACCAAAATCGAGCAATTAGGTATCGAGTTCACCAAAAATGACCGATCAGAAATCGAAGTTCACAAAATTGACCAACCAGATATCGACAGTCATAAAATCTTCAAGGTATAGACGTGGGGATAGTATGAGGTGGGTCTGAGTGTGAATGTGAGTGGGGTGTGGATGCGAATAAAGGATATGAAGAGACACTCATACCCACTCCCACCCTCAAGATGGCTTTTATCTGCCGCAAGGGGATATACTTTAGGGAGAACTATATTTAACGGACGAATCGATTCGATGACTGGAACAATATCATCATTAGTACTTTTTATTATATATGGCTGTAAGATCTGACATCGATTATCCCTCGTAAAATTTATATTGCCTTCACACTGAAATTCTCCATTTTTGGCGCAGTTTATAGGTGTCTGTGTGGACAATGCCATTATATTGGATCCTATATTATCAAAATGTGGAGAACTATAAACAGAATCCTGAACCTGACAATGAAACGAATGTTCGATTGAAATTAGCTGTTCTAAGCATATATGATTTATACGTTTCTGAACAATGGGCGGTTCTCGACAAACTGTGTAGTTCCCAAAATCACATACTGTTCTTTCTATAATCTCTCGCCATTTAATATATCTACTGTTAGATAAGCCTATTACTTTTCGTAAGACATAAAGACGATGTTACCTAAATGCTCTGGATAATACCCTGTAGTATCATTAGTAATTCATTTTCCGATGTAATAAAATGTACAGCCTGCACAAATAGCATTCGCGATATGAATGTGACTTTCGACTCTCTCACATTGGGTACAGAATGTTTAAGATGCTCATAAATAATTTCTATAATTTCATTTTGTTTTACCATTGTTCTCGATACGGCGCATGAAGCTCTTCATTTTCTCGGAGCTATGATTTCTGTATTAGTTTGCATGATAGCCATATTTTCTTAAGCTCTACTAAATGAGCATGCTAATTAAATTGTACTGTTTGTTCGTGGCAGAAACTGATCATTGAATTTTGGACACTCGATTATTTAATTGCGCTCTTTTCGTTGTAATATAAACAGTTACATCTCCTGCAAAAAGAAGAGTTAGCACACCGTCAGTAGTAACGATGATTAGTCGTATGTAACGTTTACTACGAGGATAGTCATGGTGAGTTTTTACAGGTGCGTTTTCTGCGAAAAATCAGCGATAGAAGATTGGCTAGTGATAAATTTTGAACAGACATATTGAGTAACTGGTATTGTTACTGTTAAACCAAAAATATCATTTGCTTCATAATAATATCCGCTTCGACTGAAAACGACTGTTCTGTCTTCATGAATAACCAAATTTTCACTGTTAATTAACTTATTATGTATACTGTCTTTCCGTTGAACAGCTGGCGCATTGTCAATTGGTGAAGTATTAACGTTTGTGAACAGATCTAAGATAATGATGGTCAGATTTAATAGCATGGCTGATGTTGTCCCTATTTTTTCGCATATAATATAAAATTTCTATTGATAAAAGTTCAAATATCTACTTACTACCTAAACGATAGATTTTGTGACGAAATATTTCGACGAAATAATCGATAAAATGAACTGACAGTGCAACGTTTATATATAATTTTTCGATGAGACAGAAATATGTGTAATAAATTTATTAAGTGTATCAAATGGCACTGAATGTTGTGAAAAAGCTAAGCAGAAGAAATTACCACCACATGGAGCTGTTATTGTAAAGGGTAATAAATTTATGTGTCATACTTTTTAAACAGATAGATTATCTTCTTCTGCTGTTTCTTTACAAATACTAATAATTAAGAATCAAAGAATGAAAGCATCACTAAATGATACGACAATAGAAACGATCGACACGTATACATAAACAAAATGTTTTACAATGGAACAGAGACATATCAATTAAATAAATTTGGTTCTCCCTCGCTGTATGCCAGCTGATGTCTTTATGTTAAATATGAACATCTTGAAACTAATTAGATTAATCGTTCACAATTTTTTTATCAATTACGTCAAAAATATAAATAACGTCGTCTTCAACATTGTTTATTTTCTACACATCATCCTACAAAATATTTAAAAACAGCAAAGAAAAATAAACTAATTACCCCTATTGTTGGATCATTCATAGCTCGTAATTTATCAGTTACAAATATCGAATGTAATTCGGATGAAATACGTTTTCGTTTCAAATCAGAAAGTCATTGTACTGATGTGTTACTATGGTTAAAATCAAACGAAGGTTGGATTTTTGTAATTGGTACAAACGGTATTCATCGAGTAGGAGCTAATGAAACAGTTTAACGAATTTGGCATATTGCTAACTCGGTTCATTGTTTATACCCCAGAGTACATATAATATGGCAACTACTTCAAAAAAGAACAAAAACAACTTGGTTATTACCCAAAGGTCAACCTCTGTTAAATGAAATTCATCATTGTAATATACAATTAGCCCAATTAGCAACAAAAATGAATTTCAATATAATTCGGTCAGATATTCCCATTGACTAAATGTATGATGGAGTTCATCCAACTACCGCGAGGGTCGTCATGATGGAAACAACAATTCGTCATTTTCTAAAACAAAACATAAAATAATCTATTCTTCTTTTGTTTCATGTATTCCATCTTTGATGTCCATTGATCTTTAAATATTAAACAGTTCAAATTATTGAAATAAAATCTCTTTCAAAGTTTTTTTCTTTCAACTTTTATTTTTTTATTAATTAGCAAGTCAATACATGTAAATATATCTATCTATCGTCACAAATACTCGAAAAGCCGTTAACACTGATAACTATAGTTCATTCGTCAATATCTTTGAATATGATGCAGCCGTAAAAAGTGAATGGGTGTGGGTATGAGTCTGAATGGTACTTATATTTATTACTCGCATCTGCATCCACACTCACACCCTCAAGAGCCAACTTCACCTACGTTTCTGTAATTCAATTGAGAAAATATTTTACTTTCACTTTTATTTAAATCAATCAAAAACAAACATTGAAGAACATTTTTTACAAATATTTTACACAATTATCGTGTATAACAGATAAGAAGAATTGAACATGCGACGCCATCAAGCTAATTACAATTTTTGCTTTTTTGATCACCTTGCTATTTATTCTAAAATTAAAAACAAAATAAAAACATGTGTCTAATTAATTAACGGAATACCTGCAATACATCTTATCGATGTCAAAAAATAAATACGCGTTTTCTTTCACCGCTTCGACTTCTACTACTAAATGGCGACATTCCGAAAAGACGTCCGAACTTAGAAGAAGACTTTTACATCACTATATATATCATACTTGAGTCTTTCGAAAACATTTACACCATATTAAATATCTAACAAGGAAAAAAATCAAATCAATATATTTAATTATTCTCATAATAAGAAACTAATATATTACCTTCGATGTTTCATTTTTCATCATTTAAATTGACTCGTTTCAGGCATGCCACTTTTAATAAGTTTCGAGATTCTTCATATCGAACCGATGCATTATTTTTTGGGTGTCTCTTCTCTTAACTGACAGCCATCCACATCCTATTCTACATAATTTTCACCAAAGATTGTATCTTCTATATCAGTGGTATTTTTATTTGATTCATCTTCAGTTTTTTGAATTTTTCTCATCAATAAAGGCCATTACAAAATGTTAAGTGTAGTCGGTGTGCAATACACTAAAATCGATCAACATTTCGAAGGCAATCAAATGCACCAAGCATATTATTAGCATCATTAGCTGTTACAGATGTTATCTTGTTTTGAATTCCTAATTCTTGAAGACATTTAAGAATTTTTGTAGCTATATTTGATGCTAAATGACGTTTATTATATGTCTCAAAATGTAATACTGTTGATTTTGAAGTAAAATTATCATCCATATAATGACCGGTAATACAAAAGAAGGAGTTTTGATGGCGATCAGACCACACGTCCGTTGTTAGTGAAACAGATTTCACATCTTGTGATGTATCAAGGAAACGTGATTTTTGAATAGAATGAAATTGTTTTATCTGACGTTGTGCTGTATTTCGATGAGACGGAACGTAGCCCAAATAAATGTACTTTACATTTATGATATATTTCGAATTTTACGTATTGACAATTGCTGGAAAAATTGAATATTAAATACAAGAATAGCTATAAATGCCTCAGCTTTCTGCCAAATACTTTCCATTAAATAATGCGTAAAGAAATATTAACAGAATTTGAGATATAACTCTATTCTAAAGTTCCATCGAACACATGAAGGCTTAATAGTTTACTTTACTTTAGATTGTTTTATTAAATACATTTAAAAATATTGCATATAAAAATTTAATTCGTCATATTGATTTCTTTCTTTTTTTAACATATAAGTTTCTTGATCCGAAAAGGATTACCAATTTACATTTTGTAAAACACGATCTAAAAGGTGTATAGAAGTGTTTAGGAACAAAAATTTGTACCCTCCCCCCTCTAACACAGACGTGACCGACAGATGTTCTTTTGACCTCGTCATAGACAAGAAGATTGAATTGCAGAACAAAATAAAACTGTTGAACTCATATTGTTTAGGAAAGATAGATACGTGAGTATTTTCTTTTATATTAATCGATTTCTCTTTTGAATTTTGTAACAACTAGTGAGTTCATCCTATATTAAGTACCTGTTTCTGATATTCTATACGTTTACGCTAAAGGATGAAGTAAAAGCTGCTTCATAATAATACAATCAAACTTTTTTCTGGAGGGTAGAAACAACAGTTAGATCATGTTTCATATTTTAATCTTGCGAGGGATTCCGCTAACAGATTTTTCTTAGTTAAAATTATTAATGAAATGACTCCTGCAAACAACATATTATTTTCTTTTTATTTATTGAATTATTTATTAGAAAAATAGACCGATAAAAAGAATAAGAAAAGAAAGAAAGCGATTTAGTGATAATTTCTAATAGGTTGTTTTCTGTTTTTCATACTGATATTTTTTTTACTATTTTCGATTAAATAGTCAACTATCGTTTATGTTCATTTTATTATATAATAAAGGCATTTAATAATATTAATACCACTCGTCCTTCTTAAGGGTAGGTGTGGATATTCTCTTTATGCCATATTCCACCCTCACACACACTTTCGACATGCATACGAAACCACTGTAATAATCACACCCACACCCTGAATCATGTAAAAATGCGTCGAAAAAATAATAATGCTCTTACTTTTAATATTCAGAAAATAATCAAAAGAGGTATGTCTGGTTAGACACAAAATAAGGACAAAATCTACCGTCTTTAATTGCTGTAAGTTTCAAATAAAAACGTTCCCCATTGTTTATGATAATTTATTCTTTTACTTTTAATTCTCATCCGATAAATCTTATGAAGTTTTCATTTTTATTGATGTTTCATCTGATCGAGTACGACGACGATAATAAGAACAGCAACAACAACAACAACAACAACAACGTAAAATGAATTGTAGTATGGCAAGAGAAGATAATAACCAAATAGTATAAACATCAAAATTATAATAAACATACCAAGGATAAGAATTTTCAATTGGTATAAATGCTTGAAATCCATAATCAGCTACCATTTCAATTAAATCAACTGCACGTTCAACACCACCCTGTAATCGTATAATCCTCTGTATTCGTTTAATATTTTCTTGTCTAAATAAAATTTCGTCTTCTTTAAACATGATTTCAACTGTTTCTCTGAGCTCTTCTGGTGTAAAAGTTAATTTATCTAGCGATCGACCTACATTAGCATCGATGAGACGTTGTGCCATATCATGTTGATCACCAAGAAAAGGTATACAAAGAATAGATGTTCCCAACCAAATACTTTCATAAGCACTATTAATACCACAGTGAGAAAGAAATAATTGAACATTTGGATGAGCCAGATAACCCAAAGTAGATGAAATCCACGGAACAATACGAATTCTTGATGGTAGTTCTGTAGGAAAATCATAAATTTGATTTAATTTCCATATAACACGATATTTATCAAATGATTTTATTGTAAGATATATCTTTTCGATTTGCTCAGTTGTTAATAAAACTACCGTGCCAAAATTAATATAAATTATTGGACGAGAATCCATTTCAAGCCATTGTCGATCTTCATCTAATAGTTGTTTTAAATAATAATCCGAAGTACGTTTCACTGAAAACATTGGTCCAGTACATTGGACATATGGTGGTAAATGTTGAGCATATTCAATTCCAAAAACACTATTAACTAAAATCATATGGGAATAATAACGTGATACAAAATTAACTGAATTATTCAAATGAAATTTATTTTGTCTGATATAATCTAAAGGTCGATCAAATTGAACATATGTATATATCGTTAAGAGACAACGAGTTATAGGTAATATTGTGCGTAAAAATAAATTTCTCTCAATGGTATGAATACTTTGAGGAGGATGATGCAATATAGTGGGATTATAATCCGATGGTAAAACATCATACCAAGAAAGATATGGTAAAAGATCAGCATTATTAATTATATAAGGAATATTAAAATAATCAGCAATATCAACTCCAGCAAACGTTATTATATCGATAATAGCTATGATCTTTTCTTGCGCAACAAATATATTTGGATTAATGCTCTTCATTGCTTGTTCATACATTTGAGGATAGATCTTTTTCAAGATTATTTCTACTAATGTTAATTTACTGGAAAAAGAATTTGGATTTATAATAGCATTGTTAGTTACTAATTCAAGTTCAGTTTCATTGGAACATTGACCAATATCAATAAATTTTATTGTTGTATTTAAACAATTTCTTTCCGCATGTTTTTTCATGTTTGAACAACTGATTATATATATATTATATTTATTACCATTACGTTGATATAATTCATTTGCCTGACGTAATAATGGATTGAGATGACCTATAAATGGAATTGAAATAAATAAGGCAGTCTTAGATTTTTCTTCAATAGAAGAACATTTTATCACCAGTGTTGCCAATACAATAATAATAATTATCAGTAATTTAAACATTATTTTGTCAATCAAAAATAGGTAGAGAAAAAAATATTATATAATAACAAAAAATAGAGATTCTAGTCATATACTTCGTTCTTTTATAACAACTAGCTGGACTTATTCTTTTCTTTCTGTTGCCAACAACGATAATAGAGTCTTATCAATATAAACGCACTCCTTCATAGTAATATATACAATTATCATACGCAACACGAATGAAAATAGATATAAAACTTGAGAACAAGAAATATTTTTCATTGTTTATGAATTTATTTCGATGAAGTCTTTTTAAATTCATGGAGAGATAGATTCTGAAGAATATTTATCAATTAATTGAATTGATCGTTGTGAAATAACTCAATATATTATGCACTTTTACAGTTTTTAAAACGATAGATATAACATCTTAAATCTATAGGTAAGTGTGAATACAAATAAAATATGAATAAAACATCCCCTAATATGTTAGAATTTGCAATATAATCAATGAAATAAAAACTACATATTATTTTGTAATATAAATACGCATCTACTTAAATGAGAGATATACAATTATACACTTCTATTTATATTTTTTCTGTAGCTGAAATATAAATATAATTCTCATACCCGTACAGTTTCGCAGTTATAACTATCTGATGAGACTCTGAAGCAAGATCGAAACGTGTCGTAGTTGCTTCGCTCACCGTCATCTTCTACCCTCAATAATAATCAATTAATTAAAAAAACAATTTTTTTTGGTTATTAGACTAAATATGAAATTAAATAAGATGAGTTATTGATAAAATTGCTGCTACAATAGATCCACTTGCAATTCCAAAATATAAAGCTGCAGTCATTAAATAAGCAGCTCTTTCACAATTATTCATTCCAACAATTGAATTAGGTCGAACCATAAAAGTAACTGTTGCAAGAAGACCATTTGTTATTCCCATTATTATTATTAAACAAAGAAGTAATATGTTATCTATAGTATGACGATAAAATATTATTATAATAAATAAACTTCTTAATAATGCACAGAGTAAACAAATTTTTTCTGAAAAATATTGATGAACTTTAATAGCAAGTGTACGACCAATTAAATCTTCAAGATTAAATGTTCCAATAACAAAAGGTGAACACCACCAAAGTTTTCCACTAGAATTAAACCAACCATTTGTTGATGCACTACATGGAATACCTGGCCACAATAATAAAGTTATAAATAAAACATAAAATTGAACAAATAAATGAGTTTTTAAAATTATAATTAATTTCCAAAATGAAAGTTCATTTTCAAGAGAATGTAATTCGACAATATCTCGACGTTTTTCTTGTTGAAATAAAGCCATTTGTTGATTGATTCTTATATTAACTGGAGGAATATGTATTAAACGATAATACACATAAACCGCTATAAAACATAACAATATTAATACACTCATAAATATATAAAATGATAATTGATCATTATCAATATTACTATGAATAAGTACAACAATTAAACGAATAATTGTATTTGCACTAACATTTAAAACTCCGACCATACCACTACCAACTTGAGTAGCTTGAGTAAATGAACCAGTTTGAAATAATTCAGCAATCCCAAAAAGAGAAGATTCAGTAAGTGTGCCAAGTGCGTCAACAGATGCAAAAGCAATAATTAATAAAATTTTATTTTTGAAACTCATAACTAAAACCAGGTATAATACGTTTTGTAAATCTATATTTATACAAATCAAAATATAATTGAATTATATGAAGAAAAAATACTGATGAACTAGAGGAAAGAATTTTATATAATAATTTTGTGCAGATATCAATGATTGATATGCCCATAATACAACTAAATTATATTTCATTATGGTATTTTGATATATCATTACTTGTGTCTTCTACAGCAGGAACAACTTTAACTGTGTTTATATGTAAATTTTCTACTTGCTTGAGCATCGATTTCCATCCAGAAAATAAATTTCTAAGTTCACTTATTCGAAGACAGTTAGGAAAGAGTTATGTTCTTGTAGATAATATGTATATATATATACGAAAGAAAATTCATTCTTATATCTTTTCGAAGGACAAAAGAAAATATAATTATGAATTTTTTTTGATAAGAATGACATGTGTGAGAATAGAATGACAAAAATGACTTGTGGTAACTCAGTGTATGGCCTGCATTATTTTCTATTCCAATTTTATTTTTCATCATACACGATAAAATGATTTCTTCTTTAGTTTTTATACTTTTTGTAAAGAGGGTGTGGGTGTCTACTGTTTCTATTCACACCCAAACCCTGAATCAGTTTATTTTTAATAAACGTTGAATATAGTTTTGATATCAATTTAGATACTATTGTAAATGAGTTTATGTTAGAAAACAAAGAAAGAAAATAAATAAATTATTATGTTGAAGTAGTGTAATGGAAAAACATTTTTTATTATTCACTTAGAAAATGTAATGCTTTTCTTAGACAATTTGAGCCGGTACTACCCATGACTTCTACCTAGAATGTTCTCATATTAGTATGAACGTGCAAGACAATGTTTATTAGTAAAGATAATTATTTTAAAAATACAATATGTTATGCTATCAAATGAGTTTTTCTAATTATGAAAACAACAATATCGCATGTAAATTATATCTCTTTCCTGTTATTACTCTCGCATTACAATTTGCTGACGTAAAACAGAATTAATTTTCTTACCTAAAAATATTTTAAACTTATTAACTGAAACAGGAAATAGCTCTTTGATGAATATTCTGCGACGTATATAACTGTTGGATACTTTTGTTTTATTTCTCACTACAACTTCATAGCACACAAAATGTTATCGACAATATGGTGGTCGGTATTAGGATTAGTTCTGATATCGATTCATACTGTTCAAAATCAGATAATGCAGTCAAGTTTGAATTTACAAGCGCCCGGACTTGATTTTTTACCAGCAAATCCGGTTGAACTAATCACCACTTATACTGGTATGAACTCCTTTCTTTTATGTTATATCCAATGTAACATGAATCCATTATGCCGCACTTTTGTCAGTGACATCGTATTACCTCCTGTCTGTCGCCTATATGAAGGATCGATCCATACAGGAATTATTGTTAAGTGTTCATCATTAACATCTCGTGTTGGTGGTCTTTATTATTATCCATCACTTTATGATGTGTACAATCAAATATGTGATCCGCATGTATTACCATCTAATCGTTACTTAATATGTGTTGACAATGTATGGCAATGTCCAACAACTACATTCTGGAATGGTTCAATGTGTTTAAATCAAATCTATTATGGTGATTCATGTACAATGAATGAAGCATGTCGTCAAGACATTGGTCTTCAATGTTCTTCAGATTGTCAGAAATGTATATGCAATTCGAGAGCTTCTTGGAACAATATATCATGTGGTAGGTAGAGTGAGATGCACTTATTCAAGTCATTTATCTTTATTTTTTTTAGTCATCGGTCAAACAGTTTGTCCAAGTTCGAAACCATCTGATCCATGTGTGGCAGCCTATTGGCCACTAGATGATAATGCCAATGATCTCACTAATACACATAATGGTACATTCGTTGGAAATCTATCATTTACTATGGGATACATAGATCGCGCTATACAGTGTTCTGGTACAGCATATATTAACACATCTTACATTGATTTTTATCGTCGAAATTTTACCATTGAATTTTGGTTCTATATTAATAATCGCACGAGTGCCAATATAGGTTTATTAGGCGAATGTATGCATGGTAATACGGACACGTGTCTTCATTTTGGACTTTGGGGTGGTTCAGCACCATACATGGGATTTTATAATGATGACAGTGCAGGTTCCAGCAGTATTGTAAATTATCAGTGGTATCATATTGCATTCGTCTACGATAATACTGCTAGACAACGTCAAATATATGTCAATGGGTTGCTAGAAAATATCACTTTGCCTAATTCACTCTCTCCTAGTGGTTACCTTGGTCAATCTGGTCAAATAATAATCTGTAAATCAATTCATTGGCCATTAAACTCTATAACTTACATGGATCAAATACTTGTTACACAACGAGCAAAAACTACTAATGAAATCTTGAATGATGCCACTCTTATCGCTTATTATTCATTTGATTGTGGTTCTATTCTTGATTCAGGTCTAAATCTTCTTCAAAGTATTGCAGTTGGACAAACAATGATCAATGGTCGAGTGAAAGATGCTCTCTTATTCAACTCAACAAGTGCTTATTTTCGAACATCATCTTTTATGACTTTTGGTATTGCTAATCAATCATTTTCGATTGCTCTTTGGGTGAAACCGATGAATCTTCGTGGTATTCTTGTGCATATATCCAATCAATCAACTGGTGATGGATGGTGTATGCCATTACTAGGCTTCAATTCATCTGGCATTCTCATTGCACAAAGTTCATCTTTGATAATTGTGGTTTCTACATTTCCATTAAATGTTTAGACGCATATTGTTCAAACATTTAGTATACAAAATGGTCTGCAACTATATATCAATGGTACATTATATCAAACAGTTGTAGGTGCACCAATGACTCCTCCGTATCAATCAATGTATGTCAGTATTGGAAGTCAACAAATGCGAGAATCTAGTTGTATGTGGGGTGCTATCGAGCCTCATTCATATGCTGGTGCGGTTGATGAACTACGTATTTATAATCGACAAATTACTAGAGCAGAAATCGCTATTATATCTTCATAGATTGACATCCAGTTCTCTTTAATTTGTCAATAAAGAACCAACTATATACTTAAAAATAAATATTATTTTCTGCTTTACGTTAATATTATTTTTTATGCTAATTTATTTTCTCTGACTGATGTTATAATATATTTTAATCTCTCAATAAATAGAAAATAATATTGAAAATCACATATAGAAATGCATAATTAATGGTTCAATCAAAAGAAAATCTTTAGGGTGAGTGTTGCCGTTGGTGACTTCAATACACTCACCTACATCCCCAATGGCTAAATTTTGTCCACACGTTGGACAATGAGATTTTTGTCTTATACTAAGACGTTTTTAGACACAATGTTGATGAGATGTGTGATTACAATCTATGATTATCGCCTCTTCTTGAGGGTGTGAGTGTGAACAAAGATACTCACATCCACCCAACTGAATTTTATCGCAAAGTTTCGACTAGATTCAAACTAGGAACTCAACAAGGTGTCGATAGAAGCATGTCTGTTTTGATTAGATAAAATTTTCTTGAACTTTACCAATGATAATGCATGATAGATCTGTGGGACAGGTTCTCATGAAAAGAAAAATTTGGTTGCACAACATATCTTATCACTGAAACAAAGAATACATACACAAGTCATGCTTTTCTCGATGAAATTACGTCCAAGACAGCAAGCATCTTTAAAGACGCGGCTTTAAATATGGTATTACTGTGATGTGGGCAGAGACTGTAGTTATCTGGTATAAAATTTATTTTGAATCAGAAAAAAAGGACTACTGACTGATGGGATTCTAGTCAATCATGTGTTAGTGTCAAAATGAATAGTTGTAAGGAGTTTGTTTGAATTGAAAATAATGCTGCCAACGTGAGAGGTGATGGGAGCGTGTGAATTATTTCGATTTTCGATCAGCTGTTTGATGAATGTCAGTGGATTGACGAGGAAGGAAGCTTGAACCATTTGTAGCTGAGCACGATGATCTGCGTCCACGAACCCATCCACGGTGATCCACCCTTTTTCGAAAGCTTCTTCTTCAACCTGTGTTCGAGGTTTAGGGCATAGACTCAAACACTGACAATAAGCCGTTTGCTCTTTGACTGTTTCAAAGTAGAGAGTGCCATTGAACAAGAACAGTTGAATCAAGCATTCCATTGGAATTAAGTGAGCGTTGGTGATGGAAGAGGATGCAATCGTTGGCGGAATGGTTAGCGTGGGGGTGTTGATAAAAATGGATTGCACTCTTTTCAAATGAGGCAACAGTAAACGTAATGTCGTCAGTTGCGAAGTGTTCAGACGCAGATGACCCATCAGCCAATTAGCTTCGAGAGCATTTACGAATATGAGCTGTTGATTTCGATAAACAACGATCCATCTCGGCGGACGCATAAAAGGATTCAATACTTCTCCTTTCGCTTGAACCACACGTTGAAACTCGGTTGAAATCCAAAGATTCTTTAGCCAGCTGTTTGGTTGACACTCCCTGGCAAATGTAGTACCCGCAAAGGCGTAAGGCAAATAACGAAAGACGTTCGCCAGTGCATCTAAATGTAACGTAGTACGGCGGTTGTCAGCTAATTGCTTAATTTCTTCGTGTAAGATCGGCTCACACGGTTTCACCGGTGGCGGGCGTTCTACTTGTCGTTCTTCTTCCAGTTCTTGTTCTAGCTCTCGCTGTTGCTCTTCATCTAGCAACTGAGACAAGCGTTGCTTTGTGCCGCCATAGTCGAGCAATCGTTTTAAAACCTCTTTCTTCAATTCAGTCGAGAGATGGAGCTTGATATGTCGATAACGATCGAAGTGAATTTCCAGCACTGTTTGAAGCACTTTCCGAGAACCATACATGCTAACTAATTGAATAATCTCAGCTTCGAGACATTCTTTCGCTACTTCTTCCATCAATGTGTCGGTGAACGTTTGTTCCTGGTCACTCCAGTTGACTTTCCGAAAGGCCACGGTCTTTCGTTGGAAACTCGCACTTTGCGCTGCCCAATGATGCAATCCGTCCCAAGTAGACTGAATCGTATTCTCGTATACCCAACGGAGAATATCAACTAGCATAATCGGCTCGTGAGCGGTGATTTTTGATTGAACCATCTGTTGGTGAACTTCATGCGAGCTCCAGAAGGTGAGTGAGTGCCCCTTCTCTAACTTTCTCATTCGCATGCAGGCTTGCACAAAGCGGTCCTTGGTTAGCCCCGTGCCCAAGGTCACTGCTGCTCGGAACCCGATCGGAAACTTAAAATCAGTTCCTCTCGTATGAATCTCATCCAGATAGAACACGCAACGGTCTAAGCGCTCGTTGGCAGGAGATGTTTCAAAGGGGTGCTCATGCAACTGCCGACTACAGGCGATGATCGAATCAGTCTGGAAATAAACCGCATAGTCAATCTGATTCCTGTCAGAAAGATTCAGCCATTTCAGCGCAATCTCTCGGTTGCTTCCGTCGATAAACAATGCTCCAACATCTAAGATGACATTGATGGTATCCTTAGACTCGACGATTCGAGTGATAATCTCCTGTGAATTGATGTTGATGGGGAAGGATTGGTACTTTTCGTTTTCTGGCTGTAGTAGATTGTTGACGACGATGGCATCGGTTTTTTGCAGTTCAGGTAGGTCGTACTGACGAATCTGAGTAGGAAGTAATAGCTGCGTGTCATTTGTGCCACTGAATCCCGTGATAATTTTCGATCGAATAGACGAAGACAAATCCCAGGCTGATGCCACTAATTTCTGAGGGAATTGTTTCGCTTCGCGTGGAAAGACGAAATGATTGAGAAAATAGTTGACAACTAGCGTATTGTAGCGAAAAATTGGATAGAGTAACTGTGTTGTTTGTTGGCAATCCCTCAAATTAACTCCTTTCCATTGTCTGATACCGACATGGATGTTTTTATCATCTTCTTCAGAGACAATCCATTGATCGTAGATGGCCGCCGGATCATTTTCCTCTTCGTTTACTCGTTTGAAACATTTTTCTAACTGGTCGTCAGTCAATCCCGAGTAATAGTATGTCAAGTGCGTTAAGACAAGAGCGACATCTGGATGGCCGAATTCAGTTCGATCGGCTACAACATCCTTCGCACGAAACGGTACGGCCATTAACCGATTGAACACACAGTTTGGATTAATCCCGTAATTCACTCGATAGCGCTTTTTCAAAGCAACCAACAAGACTTCGGACGAGAGCAAACCACGAGCAATAAGAAACAATTGAATGCTATGCAGAGGAAATCGATTCTTAAGGGCATCCACCGACTGTTCGGTTTCTAACAGAAATGAGAGAATGACGTCTTTATCAACGTGTCGATAGTTTCCATTATCAACCCACTCGCTGCCTACATCGTGACACAAGATTGGATATGGCTGGCATGATTGCAACCGAAACTGCGGGAAACCACTGCGGCGCTTCGCAGGTTGGTAACAAATTGCCTTGGGAAACTCATCGGAGAGCTTTGGCGCGTGCTTTTTAACTAAATGAAGAATCGATTGAATCGTTTTCCATCGTTCACTACCTCCGTCCACTTGTTGTTGCCCGCCCACCGTGTAGATTAACTGATACTTGACGTGTAAGATCTCATCCGACTCGTCAAGAATATCCCGAACGTACGATTTGATCCAGCGATGAAGAATTAGCATTGAACGGCCGGTTTTGTACTCGCCGCGTCGGCAGTTATCAATGGTCAGCAAATCAAAAGAAAGAATATCTTCCGGGGAAGTGATGATCACATCGCAGTTCCTCAATCCTCGTCGTAGATAACCCTGAATTTCTTCGATTTGTTTGTCGTTGAAGTTCAGGTCACGCCGGCAGGCAAATGGAAATATACGTCGATTGAGCAGACCACCTAGTTTATACCGTAATGAGTGATAGTTCGTTGGAAATAGTGATTTAAGTACAATGATGCGAACTAAACTGGAAGACGATGACGACAAACTCACGGCTAACATTGGCAGAATGACCGATGTTTTGCCTTCGCCCATATTCATTTGCATGACGATACTGCGTACCGATGCATCATTAGCATTTAGATGGGGCTCCATCATATGTCGCGCGACTTTGATCTGGATCTCTCGAATAGTTATGTTCATTTCCAGCTCTAAAATTAGCCAAGGAACGTGCTTGGATGGGATCCAGTTCGAGTGTGGCATATTCGAAATCTCCTTTCTGAAGTCTTCGGATTTGCCGTTCATATCAAAGTGTAAAGCTCGTTCTGCGTATTGTTGCAAAGACCAATTGACAAGAATGCCACCCAAGAACGTTTTTTGATCGACCGATAAATTCAGAGCGGCTGTGTCTTGTTGTAAACGAGCAATAAGGACCGTGGGAGTCATTCGGAAGAGCAAGCCTGTTTTGAATAATTGTTCATTGGATGCTGTAATAGATTCCTCTAATGTCTTCCAGTCTTCCGTGGATTCCTCACGCAAGCCGCGAAGAAACTGCATCACGTTGTCGATCGGAGGTTTCCGGAAAGGAATTTGTTCGTCCAAGAGTAATTTGGCCCAACTTTCATCTAGCTGCTGTTTGAAGTAGCTGGTAATTTCGTAAAGGGAGTTTTTTGGATCGGCTAGAGAAGGAAAAATTGCTGGTGGAGAGGACTTGCGTTCAGTGCTATTCGGAATGATGGCTGCTATTGTTTCATGGAAATGATTCACAGAAGTCTGTTCAAATTTTTGTCGTGCGTTTGATAACTGTTTTGCATCGATCGCTTTGCCTGGCGGGCGAAGTCTTATTTGATGGTGATCTTTACAGAGTTCTACAACGAACTGTTGAGCAGTGTAAATTACTTGAGTGTGAAAGGGCGTGATGGCGACAGAGCAGATGAGAGATTGAACTGTGTGTAAAAATAAATGAAGCTGTTGGTTATTTTCCCAGGATGTTAAAAGATCATTGATCTGACAGATCTCGTTAAAATTTAATAATTTATCAGACCGTACAAATGAATGACCACGCACTGAGCAACGTCTCACTTGTTCTAGAATTTCTGCTTTCTGGCGCGCTGTCAATTGATTCGGCAACTTGATCTTTTTCTCTGTATATTCTGTGTCTTCAATATCCACATATAGAATAAATAAAGGAAACGTGATTGAAGCCAATGATATCGAATGGACCTTCAATACTGTTCTTAGCATTTGCAGATAGAATGGGAGGAACTGCTGATTACCACAGAGATAATGAAGAAAATCTAATAGAGTTTCCAAACGTTCAATATTATCTGTTGCTTTTCCCGCCGCTTCTACTTTGAAACGCTGCGCCATGCGTAGTAGACCAACCCAAATATTTTCAAGCGGATTTTTCGAAAGCAACCATTCAGACAATGGTAACCAAGGCCGCTTGGAGCAATCGAGAAGGCTGACAGTTCCTTGGTTATAAAGGTGATGGACAAGATGAACGGGGTCATAGCTAGTCGCATACGAGCAACAGTGCACAGTGGAATAATGCGGTGTCCCGCGGCTGTTGCTCATGATACTAAGCTCTAGTTCGTCGGTTAATCTAGCTGACAGATTATAGAAGTCTCGATAATCCCAATAGAGCTTTTTCATTAGCGTTTGATTATACACTTTCTCGTCGAATAACTTCGGTATTTGGTTCGACGGTATCGCTGGATACATGAATCGGAATTGTTCACTATCATTAATGAGGTTTTTGGCGATCAGGTAGTAACCGAAATGTTGCGTAGAACGAGGTAGGGCGCTATGATTCCAGTCCAGTTTGGTCATCAAATTAGAATCTTGAGGATAGTAGCTCGTCCGTGGCGAAATACTAGCAATTTGACTTAGAATGTCCAACGAAAGGCCACTATAAGGCTGAACCGACGAACAGCCAGCTGAATGTAGCAATTGAAAGGCACGCTCCATACCTGTCATGCCAGTGTATTCATCCGATAAGACATGAGACGTCATAGCATGTAACAACGCTAGATATAGCCAGCCTGTAGGACTATCCGTTGATTGCAGAATTTGTAATCGGTCATTCATGGTGAAGACAAAGTAATGACGAAGAAATTCGCTTGATGAGGAACGTCGTTCGACGTTGACGATTTGATGGTTGTCGAAAGTGGTAGTGGCGTGAACTTGTCCGAAAGGAATGATGAATTTCCGATATGGGTAGTTCACTAGCTGATGAGTATCGACGGCTAGAGGCGAGAGGAGCAGACCGGACTGCAAGCCCGTCAATGTTCCCAGCCATTGATTGCGTGCTACGTACATATCGGAGTATTCCCGAGACGTGATGAGATGGTTTCCAGCATCGTACCTGAAAGCAATTCCTAGACGTGGTAGATGAATGTGAACGGTTAGATTGGGCTGCGATCGGAGCGGTGAGTGAATTAAATCTAAAGCATCATCTCTCATCATATGTACGTGAGGCATGTCGTCCAGACGAATGAAATACAAATGAAACAAATACTGAAAAAACAACGATGTTTGGTTAACTAGAATCTGAGAAGAAGCTGTATCGGTAGTGGTAAGATATCCTGTCGTCAGTGCCAGTGCATAGGGTTTGTCGTCCAGAAAGCGCTTGCTCTCGAAAGAGATAGAGCGAAACTCAACGACTTGAGTTTTGCTATTCACCCAATGGCTATGATTCAAGACGAAGGAGATGGGCAGCTCGTTTTGAAAGCAACTATGAGGAATTAATTGAAACGTTTCGCTCGTCTGCGGATGTCGTTCGATAATCGTCAACCACTTGTTTTGACTGTCGTATTGAAATTCGTAGTAAACTCGTCCATCATCGTGATACGAATGCTTTGTGATATAGGTATTGGGTGTCTCGGCTAGTTGTACTTCGAAAATATGGTACCCAAACACTCGGATAAACAATTTATTCGAAGTGATCGTCTCAGGTAGAAAACCAACGGTCATCCCATCAACCAAGAATTGTCCTCGGATACAATCAATAGAGAGATACCTGGATTCATACCAACAGTCGTACCATCCATCATGCGTATCTGCTCTTCGTTTGTTCCATTGTCCGTTCATACTGCCTTTTCTTTTAATTACAGCCCAATAGATCGCCGCGAATTCGTTCAAACTTTGATAGGATGTCTTTTGAAGCAATTCGGTAATTGTTGGCTGCAAGTCGACTAAGGCACGCTCACTATGTCGCTTCATATTTCTCAAGAAGACACTGCCGTTTCGAAGAGTTTTATTCAAAACCATATTGTCGTGAACTGTCGTGACTACTTTCAACAAAGAAAGAATATGTGTATTCGCCGATAAGACATGATGAGTTCGATCCGAATGCGTGGCGAATGTTAGAACACACGACACGCTGATAGACTCCAGTTTAAGACGAAGTTTTTCAGTCTGTCCAACATCTGACGAGGCGCTCTGAATACTGCTCGAAATCAAGTCAATCCATTTTTCGCCGGTTCGACGGCATCGCAATACTAGATCTACTACTATCTTCTCTTTCGTTGGATTACAAATGGTCAATATTCGCATGGTAATCGTAGTGATGACCATCAGCACCGACTCATTTTGCCAGTTGAGCTCACAATCGTCCAAGTGGCGGTTCAAGCGAAAAATCAGTTCGTCGACGAAATGGTCTTCCAGTAGATCTCGATGGGAATCAGCACACCAGGGATTCACTCTTTGCTGTGAATCTTCCACTAAGGGACCAAACTGTAATATCGAGTGTATAACGAGTATCGCCACACTTTCTTCAGCAATGGCTAAGGATTCCATCTCTAAAATCGTTAATAGATTCCACCATTGCAGCCGATGTCCGGATCGAAACGAGCCAAACTCGACAAATTGTGCTGGTTGCAGTTTTGATGGCAGTGTAGAGAGTTTAGCAATGACGCGGTTTTGCACAAACTGAGTGTCATTGATAGTGAACTGAAGCTGTTTGTAATTAGGATCCTGAAGCTGTGGCGTCAGTGTGCGACATTCATCACCGAATGCAACTGGCTGTGTAGGTGAGATCTGAACTGTGAGACTATTCTCGAATAAGAAACCCTCGACCGGTGTGCTTGAAACGCGTGGTGGGCTACTAGCGTATGCCTGTGTGACTGATTTGGTCGATGAGACCAGGTGAACTCGTCGACCACTGGGCCCGGTAGAATACGGTCCTAATTTGATAGAATGTGGTGGCGTGCTTAACCAGTTATGTGTTTTCGCGTCCGGTCGTGGTTGAGGTCGGTTGATAAACTGCCAGACGATATCTCGGTATGCTCGAATGGCAATGGGCATTTGTAGTTCAAAAATAACTGCTAAAGCACTTTCGTGGGAGACGGGCAAAGGACATTCAAAAATGTTGACTTTGATATTCTGTGCATTTGTTTCGGTTATACATCGACGGCATTTATGTGAGCGCCCATCCTCATAGTAACATCTGCACGGAAGATGAGCTACTGAACCCATCAGATTCATGTACCTCGCTTTTTCCATATTCACTTCTTGTATTTTCTGCTGTTTATCCCATTCAGCTTCTGCTCGGATTCTCTCAATGCTCTCTCGCATCGATGATGATTGCCCAGCATAATACACGCCAAATGCATTTCTGGAGTTGATACTTTTTAGAAGGTCAGGATACGGTTTATCAATGAAAATCTTGAAATAATCACACAGCTGTTGGGCCCAACGCATGTCGTCTTGATTCGGCAATGTTAAGAATTCGAATAATATCATCAAATCAGGAATGCTGATCGAGTGTTGTTTTAATCGTTGCAGCTCAGGATCTTCGCATAGTTTTTCATGAGCGAATCGAATAATTGTTAAAGAGGTGAGAACGAATCGACTGTGGCCGACAGGATCGGTTTGACCTTCGTCTGGCCAATAATGACATAATGCATGTTCTTGATACTCTTCGAAAAAGTCTAAGAGAATTTTCATACGATTTTTACCCTTAATGCATATTGATGGCGCGTTGATCCATTGTTTTAAATTCGTTCGTACCCAAATTTCCATGTAAGTCACAGCTATTCCGATAGTATAATTCATTTTTGTCGTTAGTACAGCGTACGAAGGTATGAAGTCTATATGATGAAAATCAGTCGAATCATCTAACTCTGTCATACCTGAAAATACTCCCGATTTTTTGGGTGAATCTTTATCCTTCAAATAAGCTTTCAGTTGTAAGCATGCGTGCTGAAATGTTTTAGGATTAGCTAAAACCGAACAATCGATGACTACGAGCTGTTTTTTCTGTTCATGTGTCTGAAAAGGTTCTTGCCAACTTGATTTGAGAAATATTTGGTCCATTTTCATTTGCACATCTTGTTTGATACGCTGGGCCCATGTGATCAGATCATTGAAATCCAGTGATGGAAGTGACCATTCAATTTTATTCAATCTTCGTGTGATCTTACGAAGACCATGAATGACTCTCTCGATCGAAGTCTGTTTCGTGCAAATGACATATGTGAGAAAATCGAGAACGAGTAATTTATAAACGAGAATACCCATGTTCCCCAAACGATTAACCAGCATAGTTTGAAAAACAGTCTTCATCGTCATCCATAAGCCAGAGCGTCGAAAACGAGACGGCGTTCCATTGCATCTAATTTGATCCCGATGTTTTTTCTTGAATGGAACAGGCGACTTGCCACTAGTCTCGATTTTCATTCCTTCGAAATGTTGAATCCACCACTGACACACATAGTGTGAGACGGGAACATCGACGATTTGCGGACTATTGCGCGAAGTGCCCATGCATTTGGAATACTGAATGGTATTATGCATGAAATCCATTAATAATTCACAGTGAGCGGTTGAAGTCAGCTGAGATCGATCACGCAGTCTGTACTTTGTGACGGGAAACGAGGACTGATGCGGGAAAATGGAGGAAGTGATCTTTTCAATTGGTAGTAACACTTCCCATGCGGATATCAATGGTTGATTGAAGTTATTTTCATCGACCTCAACTAGAACTGCGGCGTTCTGAGCATGAAAGTAGATGGGAAGGTATGCGCCTAATGGGAGCTGTTGAAGAGTCGATTGTAGAGTCGATACTGACATAATTTGCACGTTCTGTAAGCGCGACCAGCGTTCGACGCACTCCAAAAGACCTTGGAACATTGGAAACACGGTTGCTCCATTAGTTCCGAATTGTTTATGTAAGAATTCATTTATGCAGTCCAATAAAACATGCTCATTCTGATGATTATTTTCAGTTAAGAAATCAGGTGAAGATGGTAGATCATAAGGAAGAAATAAATGATTAATAATCGATTCGTTCATCTACGGCAATTCAGAAAAGATTCGAAATTGGTCGTAAGCAAGACGAATCAACTTTCATAGACGAAACTATGAAAGGTATTGACAAAACGTCGTTGCTCACGAGCAATAAATGGCTTCGAGTACGTAAGAAAACAGCAACCATGCGTCTGTGTATGGTTTATTAAAAGGTAAGAATAAATCTATAGATGCCTAGCTACTGTCGACTGACGATGAAACTACGCAAATCATCGACAAGAAGAAAGAAGAAAAACACATTTCATCTTTAGAAGAAATGTTAATGTTTCAATTCCTGTTCTTTCAATCACAACGATTATATTAGTAATAAAAAAAGCCTTTGTGAACCACACATGACTTTGCAGCTGATGAATCAATGACATCTGCTTAGATCTAAATGCTTGTATAATCTTCTCGTTGATCCCTGAACGTCTCCGCAACTTGGAGATAATAGCAGGGTTGCCAAATCCAAATTTTAGAACAGAGTTTTTTCGTTAAAAAATAGGAGTTGATCAAGAGAGTTTTTTCACAAAATCGGGAGCAAAATCAGCAAAGTTTCTCTCGAAACTAGAAGGAAAATACGACGGTGCCACGTACTTTATCTGCGAAAAAGCAAAGCTTTTCACCCGAGAATACATCCTATTCCGCAATGTTGAACATTGTAGGAATCAGTTCCGCACTGGAATCGACTCCGTCCAATTCTGGGAATTCGATCGACACACAATATAAGAGACCCACTCGTTACTGAGCGAGTTCCACCGATTTCGAGAACTGATTCCTGAAATATTCAATATTGTGGAATAGGACGACTGATCTAGAGGTGAGCATTTTACGGACTGAATTTTTTCAAAAAATTTTTTTTGTCGACCCTGTTACTGGCCATAAAAAACTAAGGTACCGCATAGATTTCTGCTAGAGTTGATAAAAAAGGGGACAAAACACAGGTTATTTAATTATTTGATGTAAAATTCACTTTAAAAAAATGGTTCTTGTTGGATGGATCATACGTGCTCTCCAAAACTGCACCATCGCACGAAAATATTTTCCCTCTTCGTTTTTTATTATCATACTTT
>CAJNOI010000100.1:0-22362 GCA_905250115.1 Adineta steineri
TACTACATTATTTCATATTCAGTTAATTGTATTGAAACCTCATCTCACACTGTAAACGAATAAACTCTAATTATAATACAAAAAACCTTTCTCAACATTTTTGATTAAGTTAGTTTTATTCGAAACCAATATCTATATCGAGTTGAATCAGTTTTAATAACCGAAAAAAACATTTTTGAATATTTCACACTCAGTTTCTTCTATTTAAAATACATATTTCTAGATTGAATTAGACCTATATTCACGACAAGAATGAACTTCTTTCAATATTTTTTATCTAGTAGATTTCAATTAAAATACATTTCCAAATACAATTACAAGAATATTCAGTACGATAAAAAATTTTTTCAAATTTTTAACCTTTTCAGAGTGTTCCAACTTTTTTGAGTTTTTCGAGAAAGCTCTTTGACGTTTTAAATTTTTTAAGTTTTCTAAGGTTTTCGAGGTTTTTAGATTTTTTCTAGGTTTTTGGGTTTTTTCAGTTTTTTTAGGTTTTTTGGGTTTTTTAAACGTTTTTGAGTTTTTTCGACTTTTTGGTAAAATATGGACTGCAGAAAGTTTGGATGGTCTTATACATGGATTTGGAGTTTACGTCGTGTGGAGCTCACTTCACTGAACCACAATAGAATTCAACAACAAATATACCATTCGATAGAGAAAAAAATTCTCTACAAACCTACACATGTTTCGCTCTTCGGTCAAAAATATTACTGAAACTTATAGGCGTCTTAGAGTTTTCTGATTACAAAATACAGAGTTAACACTTGGTTCTTTTGATTTTGTGTCAGCTTTGAATCAAAAAAATCGATTTAATCAAAAGCGGTACTGTTAATTTAAAAGAAAACTAGATATTAGCTGTTTCTTCTAGGGGTGCAACAAATTCTACTGAAGATTTGGATTTGGTACCCAATTCTTTGGATTTGGACCTGGGTTTGGGTTTGGTTTCTAGATTTAGATTTGGGTTTGGATTTGTTCTCTAGACTCGGGCTTGGATTTGAAATTGTTCATTAGATTTGGATTTGGATTTGTTCTCCGGATTTGGATTTGGGCTTGGGCTTGAATAGCAGATATCTCGAGCGTGAGTGGTTCTAATATTTGGCGGAAGGTAACATCTAATCGATCTAAAGAGTGTTCATTTAGATGTGGATAGAAGATAAAGAAGAAAATATCCTTATTCACACTCCCACCGACACCTTTATCGTTGCTTGCAGCTTCACCCACATCTTCAACGTAATTCACACCTTCAGATACGGCATCACGCCGGTTCAGACGTTTTCATCCACCTAGTCTTAGAGTCACCCACGCTTGAGATATTTGCTATTCAAGCCCAAGCCCAAATCCAAATCCGGAGACCAAATCCAAATCCAAATCTAGTGAACAATTTCAAATTCAAGCCCAAGTCTAGAGAACAAATCCAAACCCAAATCTAAATCTAGAGAGCAAATTCAAACCCATATCCAAATCTAGAAATCAAACCGAAACCCAAGTCCAAATGCAGTAAACCAAATCCAAGGCTTTCGATTTGTTGCACCCCTAGTTTCTTCTTTTATTCAGTAAAAAGAGCTGAAAACATGTGTTTTTCTTTGACTTAACTGACATTTTTTTATTGAATTGTTTTTTGATTAAAAATCATAAAATACCGGTCATTTCTCCCTAAGATGGATATGTATAATTATCGGCAACAAAGAATGCGGGAATGGATAATTGTTATTATTTTTGCCCTGTTTATCTCACTCCCTGAGATTAATAGACAGCTTCTAATTATTCCTGATTTTGCGTCAACAGAAAAGCGAACACTTGCCGATCAACCGGTGCTCAATATACGAAAGATAAATGAATACACTAAGAAGTTTGACTTGTTCTACAATGATCACTTCGGATTTCGTCTTCAATTGGTGGCAGCACACACTACCTTAAATGTCAAACTTTTTGGAATATCGGGCGTTAAAAAGGTCATTATCGGTAAGCATGATTGGTTGTTTGTTAATTTACAAGGTCCAGCTGACCCAAGAGGACTTGCTGGTTGGCAAGGATATAATCCTTACTCGTTAGATCAACTAATGAGCATACAAAAAAATTTGGAAGCCGAAGATATATGGTTTACTAAGCGGAATATTACCTTCTTAATTCTTCCAGTTCCTGAGAAGCATTCAATCTATCCAGAGTACCTACCGTGGCGTTTTAGCACAAAGATTGGTCCGAGTAGGCAAGCACAGATTTTTGAACATATGAAACTACGTTCAACGCTCGAGCTGATCGATATAAGACAAATATTAATCATGGCAAAGAAAGTGCACCACCTTGATTTATACTTTAAGACGGATGCTCATTGGAACAACATTGGAGCGTTTTTTGCTTATGAGGAAATAATAAAACGGTTACTAGTCACCAATCCTCAGTTCATACCTCATCACCGAGAGGATTTCGTTGTGAATCGAAGAGTTAAGCGTATAGGGGACTTGGCCGTGATGGCTAATATGGATGTATCTCATGTTCTAGAACATCAACTTATCTCGAAATATAACGCCACTTACTATAACAACATAGGCATAAAAAAAGCAAAAATACTATTTCTAGGCGATTCTTTTTCCGGTTACTTCCTCGCAGATTATTTCAGGCGGCATTTTAAATATGTAAAAAGGGTTTCTATCTTCGGTGGCGCTAAATTGAAATTAAATAAGAGCATCATCTTGGATTATCGCCCAGATGCAGTTATTTTTGAATCGGTAGAACGTTTTTGGGCCCGATAAACTGATGGGCTGGGCTGTGACTAAGAAAGTAAGCCCATGGATCATATAGCTGCGGTCCAGCTCATTCATGAGTTTTCTTCAAAAAGCAGCCTAGCCCATGGGCTGCACGCCTTGTTAAAGTTTGGCGTAAAGATAGTTTACGTTAACATTTCAATTATAGATATTTATTATCGTTCTTTGTTATTTTATTTCATAGGTTAAACGACGATTAGTTTGTTGAACTTCATGACAAGAAATATACTTTTTCATGACAAATAATTTAAAAAGAAAAGAAAGTATACCACTTTTCGTGGGTTTAGGGCGGAGGTAGAGTGTGCGTGTGTATCTACCAACAATTAACTTTCACCCACACCCACACCCACACCCACACCCACACCCACACCCAAACCCACCCACACCCACACCCACACCCACACCCACACCCACACTCACACCCACACCCACACTCACACCCACACTCACACCCACACCCACACTCACACCCACACCCACACCCACACTCACACCCACACCCTCAATATCCGAGTAGCCAATTTTGCTTGAAAAATTATACATTCTAAGAGCTAGGTTTGGGCGTTTGACAACTGTTTTAGCATAATGTTGTTCCATCATACTTTCATTATGACTGTCTTCGTCCCTAAAAACAGTAGCTTTTGCAGAAAAGACTTTATTCCTTCGTTCTATAGCGTTTAAGGCAATGTCCATTGAAAGGGACATACGGCTTTTAAGGGTTAAAATCGTTCGGTGGAACAATAAGAAACCTTATAAGTTCGATAGAAAACCTATTTTTTTTAGAGTGTGTGGGTGTAGATATCCATAATGTTTGCTTATTATATCGGCACCCATACCCTCAGCTCTAATATTCATATTTTGTTTTCTTTCTTTACTTTCTATAGGAGTCATATATAATATATAGTTATTTTTTTGTTGCCTAAGCTGCGCATTGAGAAAGAGAACAGAACACGTGCTTGCTTTTACTTTCGAAATTGGAAGTATTTTTATTGGCTTTTACAACACTCCCTTCCTTTTAGGTTTAATATGGAACAAAAATCGCCAAGTAATATTAAGTTTTTCACTAAATGTATTGTATATATTTATTTTTGATAGTCACATCATCGATCAATTCAATCAGCTTCATTTTATTTTTGTCATTTTAAGATTGAAATGTTTATATTTTAGTTCCTTACATATCGTTACTTGTTTCGCAGATCTTGCTAATGAACTTTTCTATGAAATTTTTCGAATATTTCGATCATATTTCTAGTTATGAAATTTTTTTAATCTTAATCAACGTTTTCAAAATCTATTTATCAATTCACTACATCCGATTAAAATCAATTTTTCATCATTATCCAAATCAATATTTAAATCTGCCTATGAAAATATAATTCTTCCATATCAACATAAAATTCAAGTACTTTATTTATCGAATCCATTTATTATTGATTTCTTTCTATTATCTAATCCTCTTATTCAAAAATGTATTCATCTTCAAACATTTATTATTGAAGACATTGAATCAAAATATCTTGAAAATCTTCACAATGATTTATTACTCTTACCTAATCTTTCAATATTAGTCATTATGTGTAAACATCATTACGTTTCAAATCGAAATAATCTTTATAAACAAATATTTCGATTATCTGCATTAAAATATTGTAAATTATCATTAAATCCATGCAAAATATTTGAAGACGTATCTCGCGAAGGTTCCGATAGAATTTTAACAAATAGATTTAGTCCAATTACACATCTCATTATCGAAGATACAATCGTTCTTTGTGAATTATCTGCTCTCCTTTCATAAGTTCCTCAATTTCGTCATTTATCGATTACATACAACCAAATATTTGTTCAATAGTTTCACAACAATTAATACATGTTTCTTTAAATCTTGGAAATGTTGACTAAAAATATTTTTCGTCAAGTTCAAGTTTTATATATTTCTACACCGGCCGATCAAACATATTTAAATGCAAAACGACGGGAATCACTTATTCTATTATATATGCCGTAGTTACAAATATTTAATATTGATTATCATGTATACACAAGCAGAGTAGATGATGAGATATATACAAATCTTATTGATCAATTTGGATCTTCGTTTTGGATCGAACGACAATGGTTTTTTGCTTATCATATGAAAATGATGGGAGAATATTGTCAAATATATTTTTCGGTATCAACGATTTATTCATAATAATAATAAATCTACAGTGTATGGATCAAGGAAGGGACATGGAAAAAAGAAAAGGGAACAAGAGTACCACAGATATATGGACGTAAGGAAAGAAAGAGGGGTTGTTTTAAAGAGCTCTTGACATTTGTCTTTTGCTCTCTGTTGATTCATTGACTAGTTTTCATTGTACTGTAGAATTGATAGTATTCTCTTTAAGTTTTCAGTTGTTGTATTATCTTGATAAGTTTCTGCTCGAGATATTGCTTTGTTTAATATTTCTTTTGCATAATTTTTAATCATTGGAATTTTGGTTCTCAGATGGATAAATTCTGTTGATGTATACATTGGAAGTCCTAATGCTGCTCGTAAGGCTTTATTTTGTAGTATTTGCATCCTCTTCCATATTGAATTATCTGTTTTAAGTAGAATTGTGCAACCATAGGTTATAATTGATCTAACTAAGGATTTATATAGATTAATCATTATTTGCTCATTTGCATGAGGATTTAACTTTGATAGATATCTTAGTAGACTTATTCGTGTTGCAGTTTTTTCTTCTATATGTTGAATGTGACTTTGCCATTTGAGTTGATGGTCAAAAATTACACCAAGATATCTTGCAGATTTTTCCGGTTTTATTTCTATTTCTTCTACTATTATTGACATTTTATTCTTGTACTTTTTCCTCGGATGAGGGCTAAAATATACCATTTCCGTTTTAACCGGTTGAATTTGTAGCTTCCATATATTACACCACCTATTGAATTCATTTGCTGATGTTTGTAGTCTTCGTCTTAGACTTTTTATTGTATTAGATCCGGCCCATAATGCTGTATCGTCCGCAAATAAACCATATTGTGTGTGATCCTCTATATTATTCATTGAATCGTATGTGTATAATATGTAAAGTAATGGCGAAAGTGGTGAGCCTTGCGGTGTTCCGCTTTTTAAGGCAAAGGATCTTGAAAGAGTACTTTCAATTTCTACTGAAGCTGTACGTTGATCTAAGAACGAGATGATATATCGTAGCAAATAAAATGGCAGCCGAAGATCGTACAATTTATAAATCAATGCATTGTGCCACACCGAGTCAAAAGCGGCTTTTATATCGAAGAATATTACTGCCGCATGTTGTTTCTTTTTCAAATTTTCATATGCAAACCTTTCCAATCTAATTATGTTGTACATTGTACTTCTTTTGGCCCTAAAACCTGATTGATGACTCGGAAGAATTCTTCTTTCATCTAATTCTTTGGTTAATCTTTGTTTGATAATCTTTTCTAAGACTTTACCGAGACAGCTGAGTAGGCTTATCGGGCGATAACTTGATGGAACTTTCTTTTCTTTTTTTGGTTTGAGTAGTAATATGATGTTGGCTTTTTTCCATTCTTGTGGAATGTGTCCCATACCAACTATTGCATTAAAAATCTTTGCTAGATGAATTACAAGTAACTTGGTATAGTTTTTTAAAGATCTATTGTGTATTGCATCAGGACCCGGTGCACTATTTGGAAGTTGTTTTAAAATACATTTAATTTCATTTTCTGTTATTGGTGAGAATTTGTTTTCTCTTGAGCTTGTTTCCATTTTCATCTTTCTTTTGATCGATGCAGCTCGTGTATTAACCTGATTGTGAAATGGTGTTTCATCAGGTTTGCTTACGAATATTTCATTTTCAAAATATCTTGCAAATACATTAGCTTTTTCTTGATCATTATTTGCTGTTGTATTTTGATATATAAGTTGTCCTGAATAAGATTGTTTTGTTCTTTTATTATGGAATTTTTTTACTGTATTCCAGACTCCAGCAGATTGCATTTTCTTTGCACTTAACGTTGACATAATTGCTGTTAGTTTTTCTATTCGATCGTTTCTTATTGAATTAGATACTAATTCTCTAATTTTATAATAATGTTTTTTGTCTATTTCGTTTGTTGTTTTTCTCCATTTCCTATATACTTTGTGTTTTTCTTCTATGAGTTTCTTTGTTACTTCCGACACGTTGTTGTTTCTGATTTTTCCATTTGCTAAAGGGATTGCTTCTTTCATTGCTAGAGCTATACAATTGGTGAGTGCAACAGTATATGTATCAATGTGTTCTTTTGTTTCTAATTTTTGTTTTAAATCTATTTTGTTTAAATATTCATTTAATTTTTTACGATACAAATTCCAATTTGCTAAATTGAAATTGAAAGTAAGTCGAGGAGATTTTGGTTTTAGATCAGCAGTCATTGATAAATTAAAAGTTATTGGTTTATGATCTTCTTTGCATCCTAAAGGAGCATGCGTTTCAACTTCATCAATGAATAGGATCGTAGGTTGAGTAGCAAGTATCCAGTCTATCTTTTCTTCGTAATTATTTCTAGCATACGTAGTAAGATTATTATCAATACATTGTAAATAACCTTCTTCTAAAATTTGTTTTAATTGAACACCTTTTGCGTTTGTTTTTCGTGATCCTTTTTCTTCTAAAGCTGCATTTAAATCACCTAATATCAGACAGTTATTGTTCAATTGGTAAAGCTCATCAAATAATTTTTGTTGAATTTTTCCCGCTGGTGGAATATACACTGTTGCTATGAGTAGTTGACCTAATGATGTTTCTATTTGTACTGCAACAGCTTCATTAGTTTCAATTGTAGCATTAAGAATTTCGAAACATTCAATATTTTTTCGTACAGCTAGTAGAACACCGCCACCTTGTTTGTTTTGCCGATCGTTTCGAAAAATATTAAATCCTTGCAATGAGAAAAGTTGATGTGGTTTTAAGTTTGTTTCGTTTATTGACCAAATATCATATTTATTAAATCTAGCTAATATCTCGTCCGTATGTTTTTTAATCGAAGTGACATTAATATGCATTATTTTTAACATTCTTAGATTTTTTTTTTTTTCTGTTTTAACTATAATGATTGATTTGTATTTAAGTTTTTCGACTTTTGGGACAAAATATTTGGTGAAATATCCTTTCGTTTGATCCCAATTCCAGGAGTTTCATTTTGATTATTGTTTGTTTCATATAATTCATTTCGTGGTGATGTTTGTCCTAAATTTTTATTTATATTGTTTTTAATACGTACAGTTTCTTCTAATTCTGCTTCAGCATCTATTTCAATATCAAATCCTAGTTTGTTAGCCAGTGTTTGAAATTTTTTATTCAGAGTTTCAAAAATTCTTTGAGTTGCTTGTTCAACTGCTGAAATGATTTGTTCGGTAATTTTTTCAATTAAATTTATATTATCGATAGATTTGAGTTGCGGAAATTCTTCCAGATTATTCCAATTATTATTTGGTGCTGGTGTTCTTGCTACTTTTGAAGTTGAGGAATATTGATCGATTGTTTTCTGTATTTTTTGTTGGAATTCTTTATATTTTGAACATTCGGTAGATGTAGCAGTATGACCACCTTTACAATTTCTGCATACAGGACTTCCCTGAAGATTCGGACAATTAATATGTGTATGATTTTCTTCTGCACATCTAGAACATATTTGTTTTTCTGCTTTGCAATATTTTGCAATGTGTCCAAATTTGAAACATTTAAAGCATTGTGCGGGCTTATTGTTGTATTTCGCTGGTTCTGCACTGAAGTGCATTGAGTCTATTTGAAGACCAAGTTTGACGAAGAGATCTCTATTATATGCATTAATAAACGTAATTTTAATTGTTTTTAAAGGTTCATTGTCTTTATTAACTAGACGTGTAATCTTCTCAGCTTTATAACCTTGTTCTTCAAGTACTTGCTTGATTTCATCTTCTGTTATTTCTAGATCTATTTGTTTTACATATGCTTCTTTATTGTTATCTAATATTCTTTGTATGGATTTTGGAATATAAATTACTACTTGTTGATTTGTATTTGTTTGAATAATAGCGGTGAGATCATTCAGTAAGCAATTAAATGATTTTACATCAATTGAGTATAATGTAAATGATTTTTGTCTGCTTTGCTGTATATTTGATATTTTTACTTCTGGTAGATGATCTTTGATAAGCTTATTTAGTTGCACCTTCGTTAGATTTTCTGATTCTACTATTAATGGTGCAATTTCAAATCGCTGTTTCATGTTGTCTTGATTTTGATCTGACATTTGTGGTTTGGAAACATTTTGTATTTGCGTTTGAGTGGTGATCGTTGTTCTTTGGTGGGTGTTTTTCCTACCACCACCCCGATTACCTCCGCCTCTTTTAGGCGGCATACGTTAAATTGATAATTTATTAATTAAATTGATAATCTTTTAATTAAATAATTATTCTTGATGTGCACTTGTTGAACCTAGGTTTGGATTTGTCTTATGTTTTGTTTATTTTTTAAATTGACCTTGTTGACCTTTTATCGTGAAGAACGTATGAATACGTGTAACCAGTATCTCGTTCGAAAGAGGAATTCAAATATATTTCTATTCAACTGATCCATATATTCACATATTGAAGATATTTTTTTCTTTTGAATTATAGGAAGACAATTTACATGGGATTTAGAACTGATGAAAATTGCATCCTTAATTCGACAAATTGTTTTCCAAATGTTACTCAACTTACTTTTAAAAAGTATCCTTATGAAGAAAAAAACTATATTTCGCCAAATATTCTTAGTCGTATCTTTCCTTTGGAACAAATTACTGAACTAAACATTTTTTTATGTAATTCTTATTTCAAAGATTTCATGTAACTAATTACATCTTTACCCAATATTCATAAGTTATGCTTTCGTGGATCTAAGTTTCGAAAAGATTTTGGCTTATTAAAAGAAGTTGAAACTTTTCACAACAAAATAAAAGATGTCACAATTGTAATACAATGTGTGTTTGAAGATATGAAATTCTTAGTGAATCTTTTTCCACAATTACAGCATCTTACAATATCTATGACTAAAGGTTGTTTCGTAGAAATTATACAATATTTACTATCAAAAAACAACGAAAAAACTCCTTATTTAAATTCAATATGGCTCCAAAGTTTCGATTTATCTTTATCTGAAAAGATAATAGCTGTACTTCAATCATTCAAAGAAATGAACTCTATTATATCTTTTGCGTTTTTATCAAAGATTGAGATAACCACGAATCTGTCATATTCATTTAGAAGGATGATTGCTGTAACATTTATTACTAACTGCCGAGTCTGAATCAGTTTCACCTGTCGATGCAGAAGAGCTCACGCCAATGAAGTTGCTTGTGTTTTCTGAATAAAAGTTGATGCCTGGAGTTTCGATAGTTATCGCGAGAGATATAAGAAAAAATAACGAAGCAGTAGTTGTCAGCGCGCAGATAAAGAAAAGAATTGTTTTTTTGCTTGTAGTGCAGGTATTTATTCTTGTTTTCGAATAAAAAAAAGGAACTTCTTCTTTTTCACTTTTATAAATGATATGCAAACCACAAACAGACACAGTCGAGAGAAACTCCTGGATAAGGTCAATAAATCTCGTAAACAAACATTTACAAATAATGTATTGCATAAGTGCATAGTATTCACCCTTCTTTATGGGGAACAGACGACGATATAATATAATAATAATAATAACGTCCCATAGGCTTATCGCCCTTAGGGGCCGGCCGCGGTTATTATTAGAGTTTTCCACATGCAACCGGGTTCTGTCGTCTTTTTCTTTTTACAGACGGCGGTATCTGCACCCTCTTCCGTCCAACATACTGACTAAAGATAACCAGTATGAATGACTCATGTGGAATGAGTCATTTGAGACAACTTAGCCGTTAGTGACTTGTCCAGGGTCATTCCATGGATGATGTTACTGAGGTTTGAACACAGTACCTTGTGGATACGTGTCGAACAACGTAACCACTCAACCATGGCGGCTTTTGAGACGACGATACAACTATCTATTAATTTGCAATACTATACACTAAACATGTCTATTCAATGTTTAAATGAAACTTCAAATGAAAGTTATTGTCATTGTGATGCATATTATCAGTATAACGAAAGAAACAGCAGACTTGAAGTAGCTCAAAATAATTTGAAGTCCAAAAGCTCACTATTCCCCTTTTGATTATCAGAGTATCGAGTGTGCCGAACTGATTGCAAGAAAACTTGTACGTCGTACGAATATTGATGTCTATCATATTTATATCCACTCTATAATATTAAATCAAAAATAACTTAAAAAATATGAAGAAATTAACCATAAATCATACAACAAATGAGAAAATCAGATTTTACTTTGATATAGTCACTAAATCATACTTGCATTTCTATATAATTTATAAACCGCATATGGATTGGTATGTTTCTGAGAGTCTGACGAGAAAAAGGAAAAGGAAAAGATAAAGTTTTACTTCGATATGAGTCACAAATCATACGTTAAATATAGAATAGTGTGTGACTTGAGAAAAACAGAAAAAGATTAAGTTAGATAGAGTTTATGAGTCATATATGGATCGACATGATTCTGTAAATCCAGGAAAATATTGTATGTTAATTATATATATAATTTATAACTCATGTTTTCCGTTTTCCTAAGCTTACAGGACACTATATATATATATATATATATATATATATATGCACGTTAATAGTGCTATCCCAACCTTTCCCTAGGTAAGTAAATTTGCGCTTATTAACTAAGTGTTAATAGCTTGAATTATTTTCGAAGCGAAACGATATAACTAAAGTGGTTGTGAGGTGAAGCTAAGAGAAAAATTATCTCTACTTTTCTTCATTTGCTAATACTTTTTCTATATAAGTTCTATTCTTTTCTTTTTAGATTTCACGCCCATTGATCATTATGATGATGTTCTTTTTCAACTATTTATTATTCGTATTGATTTCATTTCTTGAAAATGTCCATAGTGAAACGATTTTACCTTCTCCTAATGATAATTGCACTGTAGAATATGATGGACATTTATTAGAAGAAGATCAAGTTATCGAAAAAAAAGGAAAACTTTACAAAGTGGAAGATTGTGCACTTCAACGAGCTTATAATGCATGTGTTATGTATTTGTTACAAATGGTTAGTATTGCTTGTGATGTTATTCAAAATGAAAAACATAAAGTGCCAAGTAAACGACGTGTTCGTAAATCTTTACGACGAAAATTGCTTACTGAAGCTTGTTGTGAAACTCTATGTACTGTTGCTGAAATGATACGTTATTGTCCTTCACATTGAAACAACATTATATTTGTACAATATCTTTATTATCATGTAAATAGATCGATCTTCAACCAAAAAGAGACACGATTTTGTATAACGAAGTTGTATTTTATCTTTCATTTAATTAATAAACTTGAGGGTGGATGTAGATATTCTGATACACACTACAATACCACTATGCAACAGTGATAACAATAATTAAACTTATTTATTTTAAATATAAGTGTTGATGAGAGTTAATAGTTCTTTATTGAATAATCTCATGATGGCATTGCCGAGAAACATTTATCTAGCTCATAGAAAAAGCAATATTTTTAGAAGAAATATGTCCAGATCAATGTCCGAGTTCTTAAATAAAATATCAAAAAAAGCAAGTGTACTGAAGAGAAGAGCAACGGCAACAATTAATATCTCAGGTGATTCATTCCGACCGAAAACTATTGGATACGATGTCGAAATACATCAGGAATTAGCAGGAAACTCAGGAAAATCCGATAGAATCCGGTCCGGATTATGCCAAAATCCTAACAAACGGATTCCGACTCGGATTATGTCGGGAAGGATTCGACTGTTTTTCATTGGATACCAGTATATTAATAAAACATTCGGTGATAATTGCTTTAACCACGCAAATATGATCGTTAAATTTAACACAATTTTCTAGTTTTCGAAGCCCAGCTGTCTCAAATCATATGATTTCAGTACCTCTTTCTTTTCATTCCCCACAATTGCTTATGTAATTCGCATAAAAATCATGTAATCTTGCAAGATTACTATGTAATTCATAAAGATTACCAAGTAATTACCTACGATTACATTGTATTTCACCAAAAGGCTGTGGGTGTGGATGTCTCTACTCGTAACTATAGCCCATACAGACTCACCCACACCCACACCCACTCCATTTAAAATCAATATTGAATGGATTAATTATGTTTTGATGATAATCACGTAGAAACTATGACGCATAATATTATCACAAGCTGCTATAAATACAGATGAATGATGAGAAGAAAAACCAAGGGGGAAACAGCTGATTAGGAAATCGCTAATCACTCTTAATCATCCCTAATCACTCATAATCACCCTTAATCATCCCTAATCATCTATAATCATCCTTAATCATTCATAATCACCCTTAATCAATCCTAATCACTCCTAATCACTATTAATCATTATTAATCACTATTAATCATTATTAATCACTATTAATCATTATTAATCACTATTAATCATTATTAATCACTATTAATCATTATTAATCACTATTAATCACTGCTAATCAGTCTTAGTTCAGTATAATGGATAATATTATAAAAGAGATTCTTCATCAAACAGAAGTTTCTTCTGTTTAAATATGTATACCAATATATTGTTAATACGAAAACACTTTTCATAGAACTATTTATCTAATAAATATTCAAGCTTCCTAGTGAAAAATTTACTTGATTAAAATTAATTAAAATTTCAAAATCCTATAAAAATAATCATAATCACAAATCTGATTTTTCTGCAACAAAATCAAAACTAAAATCGATTGAAATCCAGTTATTTGCTGATTAAAATCGAATTATAATCGATTGCAATCAAATTATAATCAATTTTTGTTCGATTAAAATTAACGAAAAATCCGATTATAACTAATTATAATTTCGATTTTTTTGCAGAAAAATCTAATTAATAATCGTGATTAAGACTAATTTCTAATCGATTTCAATCAACATAAAAACTCAACTTTTGCTTGATTTTAATCAAAATTTTAATTCCTAGCTTATTCAATTCCGTTGAACAAAAAACTGATGTGATTATTCATCTCGAAACTCTTCTTTGTATAAAGAAGCATATGTATTGAGATTCTCATGCTCAAACAGAATATGCAGATTAGGTGTAGGTTATCGTGACTTACGATATTCCGCAATTCGTCTTCAGTAGCTAAGCTTATATGGAATGGTACCCTTGACATTTTTAATATACTATAGAAGTTACGGAAAGTCTTTTTCACGTATCATTTGTGGAATGTAAGCTAATTAATATGACCCACTCAACGTTTTATTATATACAAATGCTTCACTGTCAAGATATAATATACTTTGAAAGTAAACCTATAGTTTTTGACCAATCAAAAAATTGTATATAATAAAATTTTAACTGGATCATATTAATTACCTAACCTTCCATAAGTGATACGTGAAAAAGACTTCCACTAACTTCTACTCTGAAAAAAATAAAGGAGCTTTCCCGAACCCCACAAAAGATTCTGTGGAAGACCAAAAGCTTCCATTTGTGTCATAAGTTTAAAAAAAACGAACATCAAAATCGACAGAATCGTCAATGATTCTGAATTGTATTCCCCGGGCCGAACCCCCTTCTACAGAACCTTTTTTTTTGAGTTGCGTAAAGCAAAAAAGGGTTTTATAGAAAGATTCGAGACTTTCGAAGGTTTATATTATGTCCTGCAAGCCATCATGGTTCAGTGTGAAACCATTGGAATTCAGTATAAAACCATCAGAGTTCCGTACCGAACCATAATGGTTTTGCAGGATTTAATATAAACCTTCGAAATTCTCGGACTTTTCTACGGAACCCTTTTTTGCTTTATGGAACTCAAAAAAAGGTTATCTAAAGGAGGGTTCGGCTCGGGGATACAATTCAGAACCATTGATGGTTCTGTCGATTTGAAGTTCGCTTTTTTGGAACTTATGACACAAATGTAAGCTTTTGGTCTTCCACAGAACGTTTTGCCGGGGTTCGCGATTCGCGAAAGCTCCTTTATTTTTTTCAGAGTATAGTATATGAAAAAAGTCAAGGGTACCATTCCATATAATCTTAGCTACTGAATACGAATTGCGAAATATCTTAAGTCACGATGACCTACACCTAATCTGGATGTTCTGTATGAGCGTGAGAATCTCAATACAGATGTTTCCTTATATGAAGAAGGGTTCTGAGAAGAGTATCAAATCAATTTTTAATTAATTGCCTTTTAACTAACTGTAGAGCTATATGTTATAGTCGAATAATTCTATATTAACACTTTCACTATCCCCATACAAAAAAAAATGAGTATTTGTCCTACGTCCATTTTTTATCTTTTTCTTAATTTTAAAATATATTATTTTTGAAGTGTATTACTTTTATATACCACAAAAATAAGGTTTAAACATATGTTCGATGTTTTTTTTCATGCAACACGTATGATTCAATTGTCTCTCCTAGAATAACACTGAACTAACTTTATTGGAGAAACGATGATTATATACATAAACGAGCTAGGAAGTACCAAACATTCCAGAAATAAAAGCAAAGCGCTATATTTTTCAGGATTTTATTATGCCCAGTGCATCGTATGTGATTCAACTTAAAACTAGAATATTTCTTTACATCGTACCGATACATTCCAATAGTCTAAATGCAGTCACCTAGTTGCGTTTAACAAATTCTAGCTTCAAAAATAATATGCAGCGCATGCATCATATGTGATGCACGGGACGTCTCAGTCCAAAGTATCGTGCATCGCATATGATGCACCGAGGAGTGAAAGTGTTAAAATATATGAACATATGATATTCAACTAACCTAAACTCAATGGAAAAATCAGTTTTAATCAATTACTATTTACTTAACTATACGAAAAAGTAATATTCTCCAATGGTCCTATGTAAAAGTATATTAATATAAGATATCCGTCTAAACAATCAGACTAGCATGTACCCAAGAGTGTTGTTGTCTCTTCAGTCACTGTGAATTTAATAGGTATTTGGAAATCATAATATTATATAAGAAAAGTACTTAAAACCAATCAACTGATCACCCATAATCCTGTTCTGTCATTCACTACTCGACAATCAATCGATAATCCCCAAATCAGATTTAGTTTAGTTTAAATTTTAATCGATTTCTCAAATTTTAGTCGATTTTGAAATCTCAGTCTGGTTTAGTATAAGATAATCGAATGTAATTAATTAAAATTATGAAATCGGATTTAATGTAGGGTGTGGGTGTGCTTGTCTATCATCTTATAACCTTCGTACAGTCTCACACACACCCACCCTCAAAGCTATCACGAATTATTCAAACAAAAAAAAAGATAGATTGTTTCCTTTTCTTTGTGTAAACGTTTTCTTGAGATTAGATATATATGTATTTGTTGATAGTTCGTGTTGCTTTTTCTCTATATCCATAGATTGAAAAACAATACAAAAAGAGTTAATTCAAAAGCTTCGAGAAAATTAAGATAGGTAATGATATCTTATGGCAACATAGTCTACTAAATGGCTTAAAACAGTTTCCTTTTGTGTATACAACGCAAAAAAAGAAGTATAGATACATAAAATAATATACGACTTTGATTCCTTTCTCTGATCAACTCCAATTACTCATAATCACTGCTAATCACCCCTAATCACTGTTAATCAATCCTAATCACTACTAATCAATTCTAATCAACCCTAATCACCGCTAATCACTATTAATCACTATTAATCACTGCTAATCACTATTAATCACTGCTAATCACTATTAATCACTATTAATCACTGCTAATCACCTCTAATCAAATAATCAGCTGTTTCCCCCTTGAGAAAAACGCCATATACTGCATGCAAGTTTCGGTATGATTATGCAAGCAACAATAACTTGTTTCGTATTATTTGTTCTTTTGTCTAACATCTACGCTCAATTCTCTCCTGACAATGGTCAAATTCTCGTTAACAATCCAGATCCTTCTGAACATCTAGTACGCAGTGGTGGAGAAACTGCAGCTGCCAATGAACAAACTATGTTGAAACATATTGGCAAAGTTACTTACAAGAGTCCAGCATCCCGACCCATAGATCAGAAACGAAGTCGTCGACAAAAAAGAGAACAACCGGATAGTTGTACTAAATCTTTATACGATGATTTTTATTAATATGAATTGATTTCGTATAGTTTTCGTTCACCAGCCGCGGATACATTCGGCTATTCAAAAGCTCTTTGATAACTTCAATAATGATAATACTCATACTAAGGTGCACATACTTTTTCGCGAGTACGAACCATTCAATAATCATTACTCAACATTCGGCAAATTCTCAAACTACATTTCGGCGCTCAACACTCATCGAGAACCAATGAATGCCGAACGACGTCAGACACTCATTGCTGACTATGGAGCTGAAATATTAGAAGAGTTTTGGCTAACCAATTCCATGTATGTAAACATGCTAGTAAAAGACATCAAACGATATGCACGTGAACAGCAACATCATTACATTCTTCTTCATCCTGGTCATGAAGAAGGTGGTATATGGGGATTACAAGATATAAGTGTAGCACGTCAAGCTATTGGTAGTGACTGGCTCTACAATGCTCAATCTTCTCTAACCAATTCTGAAGAATGTATAGCATTAATTGATACAGGTGTACGAAAAACTCATACCATATTCAACTCACCAAATAGAATCAATCGTACAGTTGATTGTGTCTATGGTGGTCCTTCATGTGCAGATACTAATGTAAACCCGACACTGTATGATGCTGACGATGATTGTGCCTCTCATGGAACTGCGGTAGCCAGTGTTATTTTAGTCAATTCGAAAGCTGGAGATTCGCTACATGGAATTTCACCAGCTTGTATTAATTCTTATAAAGTCTTTCAGACAGTGCACTCATCGGGTAGTTCAACCTGTACATATTCCTTGTACAGCACATGGGCTGTTACTGCTATTCAAGCAGCTTTAGCTAATGGAGATCGAATGATCAATTTGTCACTTTATACTAACTGTCTCGATCAATCGGTGTGCGACATTACCTATGCAGCTGATGCTGCCCTATGATTTAGGCGCTATCATCTTTGTTGCATCGGGCAATGATGCTACTCAAGGTCAACAAAAAGCACCAGCACATTCTAGCAAAGTTTTGACTGTCGGAGTGGTAGATTTACTCAACTTAACATATACAGCTTCGTACCAAGCCTCGGGACCAACTTCTGATGGTCGAATCAAGCCTGAACTCCAAGCTCCATCTGGTCTTTATACTGCCTACAATGGATGTGGTGGTGCAGGAAATTGGTGTCCAATAAATAACAATGGAACAAACAGTGGCTTCTAGACAGTCGATGGAACATCAATTTCAATACGAATAGTCACCGGTGCTGAATATATATGCTCAAGAAAGAACTTATCAGTTATGGTGTTGCCAATCCTCAGCCTTGTCTAATCTATTCATGGATTTTAACATTAGCAAATGGTTTACAAGTAACAAATACTACTGGAGCAGGTCTTATTTCACTTGGTTGACGACAATGTACATTCATGTGGCAAATATTATCTGCTAATCAGTATATCGAAAACAACTTTGTTACTGATTCGGCAAGCGACTCCTATGGATCGAAAAGAATGGATGTAGTTGTATGGTGGCCAGAAGCCAGTGCACAAACTGTTCGTAATCAAATGTCACTCAAACTGAAAAGTCCTCAGAATGTTGTACTTGCTCAAGCAAACACACCTCAACAAGTATGGCAAAAAATTACTTATGTACAACCAGGAAATACACTAATACCTAGTGGTTCATATACCATTCGTATTGATGTAGGTACTCTTCAACCAACAGCAAGTAATGTGCGTCTTTTTCTCACTGCCTGTACTCGACCAGAATAAATGACTTATTCATTTTTTTTCTATCATTCTATTCTATTCTATTCATATATCTACATATTTAACCTTGATTTTCATTTTTATCTTAAAAGACTTTCACTCAATAAACTATTACTTTTAATAAATCAATTTAAAACTCAAATCAATATGAAGGGTTGAGGCTTTCATCTCTCATGCATTTCAAGGTATGAATAATATTTTAGATGTGGGTGGATAAGCAAATGTCATTCACCTTGAATTCGAAATATGATTAAAGAGCGTTCTACGAGGGTGCGAGTAATGAAGGACCACACCCACCCTCAATTAATTTTATTTGTGGTGCTAATTTTGATAAAGTAAATACAAATCAATTATTAACTCTATTGAATAGTATTCATTCAAATGATGGTTTACCGGAGACAAGTCATAAACTATGGGAACGAGTTGGAATTGGTTTTTTATTCGAAAGTGATATATATATTGTACTATTTGTAACTGACAACTATTGAAGTTTGCCAGTAAGTATGAATAGTTTGTCGATATTTTGTCATATGAAATTTTGTTAAAAAGATGTTTAATTGCTTCTATCATTTTCAGATTTCAGATTTCAGTTATATACATATGACAAAAAAATCATCTAAAAACAAGTTACATATAACAGTACAAATCAAGTCGATGAATCATGTATTACTAACAACAACATGAGAATGTGTGTGAGTGTAGCTCTTTGGCCTCTTATCTTGCATTCACCCACACCCTGGTTTTCATCTTTAAAAGACATAATTCCTTAGGCGTCTCGGACATCTTCGTGCGAGCGAAAATTTTAGTATGTTCCTTCGGATCAGCAAGATTTACAGACGACGCTTCTCGATATATTCCCAGATATTAGCGATTTATTTACTATAAAATGGGGTAAAAAAGGCTACTATATATATATTGCAAAGAACCATGCTTTGCTACCATTGTTCTGGATGGACATCAAAAATCAACACGAAGAGTTTATGCAATAAAAATCATATCTATTCCTAGCATCGATAGATTTATTCGTGACGTCAAAGTAGGATGCTCTGCTACATCTAGGTATAAGAGTAGAAGATATCATGAACATTCCTCAACAAACACTGATGATAACAATTTCGATTTTATCTTCGATGTAAAACATTAAATTCATTACAATACAAACGTATATTGCATCGTAGCAGCAGCTTACAATTACGGATTTGTCTGCAATATTTATCAATTATTTGGATGTGAATCTGTTATACAAATATATAACTTTGTCTACAAGACAAAAGTTAGAAGGACTCACAATTTTTTGTGATAAACTGCACTATCGAAATCATACAGATCTTTATTGAACTTTACTAAAAGAAAAAAGATCAACTGTCAAACGTGGAAGAACAAGTAAAAAACTTTTAGGTTTGTTAAATGTTCATAAAGTACCTTTATTTGATCATGTACTATGCTACTAACTGATCTCTGTTCATTCTCATCAATTTGTTGTTGTTCGTTTCTTCTTTATTTGTTCATTTCTGTGTGTTGTCTTACTTTTTCTCTTTTTTTTCTGTAATTTAATTCTGTGGCTCTTTTTTTATTTCACAGCTAAAACTAACATATATATATAGCTTTTTTTGTAACATTTGCCTCAAAGACGATATTTCGTCTAAGGCATCGAAAGTGAGGATTGCTAAACCATACACACTTCATATTATTTTGAATAAAACAATTAAAATTAAAATAAATCATGTAGATCTTAGGTGTCATCAAAATACTAATCCATATATATATCGTTAGAGGTTTCAACGAATCTACTTTTTTAAAATTTATATCTGTCTTCTTTGAGATTTATTCAATAGTAATAAATATGATAACAAGAACTATATTATTTTAAGTTGATATTATAAAAATCTAGTACAATACAGTTTTATCTATACTTTGGTTTGTCGTGAATTGTGTAATTTTAATTGTCTTTAAAAAAAGATATTTGTCAGCACTCTTATAGATTTTATCTTGTTTTGTTTTTGCAAAGTGCATATACTGATTGTTTGTAGTTATTAATACCTTTTGATAAAAAAACTGCAAAATGTTGTAATCTTTCTATTGACCTACAGCTGTTGATTTTCAAAACTGATATATTCAAAAAGTTTTCTTCTTGTGATCTTGTTGTTTGGTGTTGATCGAATTCTCGCTATAAAAAGTAGTTTTCTTGAAATAGTAACGAATAGTACTGTTGATTCATGTTGATCACTGCAATGATGACATTTGGTATCGCATTCGGTATATTCATCTTCTTTTTTTGTCGTTTTCGTATCTACGATGTACATCAAATTTGCTTTTACAGTCTTTGTTCAAATGTTCAGGTGTATTACATTTTACTCATATGAGTATTCGTGAAGGTGCAAGAAATTCAGCTATTTCGATTATTTTTCCATTGATGCCTATAATCCCGCTGCTTAGAATTTGTATATATTCATCTTGAGTAGTTAATTCAATTTTTACATGACGACTTTTCCCATTTATTAGACCTTTCATTTCTTCTGTTTGTAGCTGTAAATGGGTGATTCTTCTCTTGACTCGCACTCACACCCTCATCCTCACCGGTATGGGGACGACTCTGGCCCTTGTTGGCGCTTACATCCTTTCCGGCGAGATTGGACGTGATCGAGATCATAAGGAGGCATTCAAGCAATATGAAACTCTAATGCGTCTATATGTTACCAAAGCTCAGAAAATATTTCCAGAGACTACTCGTATTCGCTCTCCGGAAACCCTTACGGGAATTAGGTTCAGAAATGCCGCGTTGAGCTTTGTAGCTAGACCCACCGTTATGCGACTTATCGAAAAATTGATAAAATCAAAGACTGATGATACAATTTCACTACCAGATTATGACACTATATTGGTTCAGCAATAGAGTACCATTTTGGTTTTCCTTTTGATCACTGTTTGCTTTATTTTTATTATTTCATGATTCTAAAACTTTGGCTGTTTCTTTTTAGCAAAATATGAGCAATGCTGAATGTCACTTGAAATTACATCTACCCCTTGTCTATTATTATTCATGAATAAAAGGTAGATGAAGATCATCAATATTTCTTCATCTTACAGCAAAACATTTTCATTGTTGAATAACATTAAATGACAATTAAGCTATTAGAAGATGTAAATATGTTGTTGGAAGACTGTTTTAAAAGATTTCATATATTTTAAAAAATAAACCACACATCCATCTTATATTATTCATCACATGTCAATAGAAAGATTTTATTTTTTTTTGTATTAAATTACACTGAAAATATTGATATTTCTTTCACTGACTGCTTATCAACACACATCCATATAAAAAAACAGTAAATCGTCACACCTACGCAGAAAAGATCAATAACAAATATTTATATATATATCGGATATCAAGGATTAGTAAAAGAATATTAGATTCGATCAAATCCTTTTAACCATCGATATACATAGATTCTCTTTTTATTTTGCGAATATGACTTCATTACAAGCAGACAAAACGACTATTGTTCATGTTCGCCTTGTATTTCTTCGAATAGGTATTGTATTTAAGAAATATATTCAGCATAATTTATTTCATATTAATCTAGGTGAAATCGATACATTAAATGAAAAATATCAAGCACATGCATCTATTGAATCTCGTTGGTTAGTTCCATATGATAAACTTTTTTCTAATAT